>CM061536.1:86918175-87291664 GCA_030545055.2 Neoaliturus tenellus
ATAAGAACCTGTGGGTAACCTGCACTCTTGTAAGTCTGTAAATTTTCCACTGGCATCCTTTCCCTTATAATAATGCAATACGTTATTTTTACCTTCCGTAACATTGGGGATAGAGTTGTAAGTTGTAAAATCCAATAGTGCCGCCTCCCAAAACCTTCCTTTTTGCAAGCGTAACGCTGGAAAAAGGATACTTCGTAAAGTGGACGATTTTCCTGTTAATGATACCGTATAGGAAGACATCTCAATAGTGACTGATACTTTTAGCTAGAAATTCCAAACATAAATGGCCGCATATTGAAGTATTATCAGGTTGTTCTCTTTTATAGTTATAATATATGTTTTTAGCAGATTTAAAGTAATTTTGAAGTTCTTTTGGTGGTGGCAAATTACCGAAACTATCAAAATAATATACATTGTTATTTAGTTTCTTATAACAAACCCAATGGGTGCCAGGCCCTTCAGTATTATCCAAATTTACAATTCCAGTCTCATTTTGCCACATTTTCTTTGGTAAACTGTCTTTCATAAACACACCGCGGAAAAATGGTATTTTTAAACAGGAAATATATTTAAATAATTCAATATTGGTTAATGCTTTATGTGGTATGACCAATTGATTTTTTTCATTTAATATGCACGATAAGGTCTTAGGTAAAGACCTGCCCCGTTTTTTACCATTGACCACACGGTGGGCTTCTTCCTGCCTTTTCTTGTAGATCGTCGTCTTCTTTTTATATTTCCTCCATGTTTTCTTGTGGTTGACCTCCTTTTTACTCTCCTTCTCCTCCTTCTTCCACCTCCTACTGCTGTTTTAGCCTTCATACCTGCTGTTACTGCTAAAGCTGCTGCTTTTTCTGCTATGCTAGCGTCACTTGATTTTACTCGTTGCCAAGCTATGTCCGCAAGCTTTTTGTCAGCTATTGATCTATTTTTTGAATCGGCAAACGTGGAATATGCGATATCGTGTTCTTTACAAGCCTGATCTAACTTGTTTATGCCAGGATCGCCTCTTTCCAGTCGTTTTTTCAATTTAGTTCCTGGTCCGCAATACTGATAACCTCCCGGTATATGAAATTCGTATGGTAATGCGTCTATTGCTCTATTTACTATGGATCCTACTGGAATTCGTTTTAAAGCTTTACTTAACAGAGAAACCGCTGTGGACGTGATCCCACCTCCTCTCCTTACAGTGTCTCTATATGGACTGATGTACTGGAACGTCATTATTGTCCTTTTATAATCGCAATGTACAACTTATGTGTTACCTCTATGACAAGTTGGACATAAATGAAGTCGTTTATTGTGTTCTTTTATTAAATATCAAAATCACCCCAATCCGATGATCTAAACTTTTTTGTACGAGGGTTGATAAAATAGTTTTGAACAATTTCCCGTTTAATCCAAGTACCTCTCTCAGATTCCAACAAAGGAGTACGACCTGAACCAATACCAATATGATTGTATACATCAAATAATGCATTTCCTAAAACTTTTACAAGAAAATTAACAGTGACAGCATTATCCACATGTTCAGGGTCTTTAAGGTCTGTTATACGTTTATTATTACAAGTATACACTTTGCTATCCATTTGTGATAATGTGATAGTCTGTCCTACAGTTGCAGCATCATTTGCTTCTCTTCCTTGCGCCATGTTTTTTAATTTTTTATTACTACATATAAAAAACGCATAGTAATTATTTGGATCTAGATGTACTGTTTGTCCTAAGGCAGCCGCGTCTCTATCAGCATGACCCCATGACACATTTGATAACCTTCCATGCCTGCAATCCCAATAAGCGTTTTTGTATGTCAATAAACGAAATTTTTCATTACCTTGAATAAAGTCATCCCCTTGCTTTAATAATACTTCATCTCGTTTTGCAAATCCAGTTGTTTCTTGTTTTAAAGTCTCTTTCATTTGACCCACTGTTGCACCATCAGATGGTGCTGAACCATCTTTTACATTCGCCAAACAATTGCCAAGACAATCGATAACTCCCACATCACGTATGACACAATGATCTTTTATATATTTGAGATTTACAGCATCATTTTCATTTTTTGGATAACCTATATCGTTAATAACAAATTTATAAAAAGAAAATCCATCTTTTGTCTTTTCAGGTATCAAAGAATGTAAATAGCGTCTATTTACGCTGTCTTTTGCATCTTTAGGGTCATCTACGTTGGATATACGTTTATTGTTGGCACTATACGTTTTCCCATTGAATTTTAACGTATTTTTTAATTCAGATGACAAATAACCTTTGTTTATCGCATCACCGTTTTGATTTGGTTTACCAACGTTGATAATTCTATGATCTTCTGCGTCATATGTGTTATTTTGTAGTTTTAATGTTGGCGATATCTTTTCCTTTAATATTTTTAGATTTATTGCATCGTTTTCATCCGTAGGATCTTTTATGTTTTTTAACCTTTTATTACTCATATCATAATCTCCATCAGGTGTTTGTGGTAAACCAGCACTTCTTTTTAAACTATTGGCATAATATAACCCATCCGAGGAGTAACGTCCGAACTTGTCGACACTCATAGTGCAACTGAATAGTATTCTAGGGAGTAACGCATTTTTATGAGATTACCCCACGGTTTCGGAGTTCATCCACTAAAGCCACCCATTCGTTTTCCAATCCAGTATGACCCGCTTCTTTAGCTTCATGTATTAGTTTCATTCTATCAACCAATTTATTGATATTATTGTAATAAATCACATTTGTGTTATACAGTTTCTTCATTAAACCTGTACCTGTAACAGACTTGTTTCTTTTTCTTGGTTCTGTAGCACTTATATCCAAAGTGGATGACACAAAACCTTCGTTTTACAGGTTTTCTTGGTATTATTGGCATTGTTGTCTTCTCGTTGTTGGTATTAACTTGGATACAAATTCTCTATATTTTAAAGACTTTGATCTAAAAACAGGTTGGTCAGCTGAATACTTCCTCCTGTATGCATTAGTTTGTTCCAAAATCTTTTTATATGCTTCCATGTCTTTTTCTTTAACTAACAATTCTAAAGGCTTATTTTCAAATAATAATTCAAATAATCCTCTTGTGCCCTTATATCTTTGATCACCAACAATAATATTATCATGTTCATCAATGTTTACCGGGCTATTACCAACCATTAAACCCTCTTCTGTTAATCTTACTCCATAACTATGGTAGTTTTTATTAGGGTTTGTTCCAGCTAACATTTTTATCATGTATTTCCTTCCTAAAGGTCCTTTGTTATGAATGTTTTCACCAACAAGCTTATGTTTGACGGACCTTCCCTTGCTTCTTCTTTTTCCTCTTCACTAGCAGTTGATACAACTTCATGTCCTCTTTTGGCTTTTACTTCATATAATTCTCTTATTCCACTATAGTCTGGTGATTCTAGCTCTCTTTCGGGTTCTCCACCGGTAAAACCACTATATGTAGAGGATTCCGGGTCTTCATCGCTAAAATCTTCTGATTTTACATTTTCTCTTTCAAACTTTGTAATAGGTGCAATCGCATCTCCTTCCAATACAGGTTTAGCAAATTTTTTGTTTAATTGTTTCAAGGGTTCAGTAATAGGTTTAAAAGTAGATTCAAGGAATTTCTCCCTCTCGCTAATACCTAGTTTCAATGCTCTGTTTTAGCCCGAATAGAATCACTAAGTGATTTTATTTCTTTTACTAATTTTTCTTGGTTAACCATGTTTGTAGCAAGACGTGTTGTACAACAATGAATGTGTTATACCACGTTTAATGTATTAATATAAATTTATCAAATCCTATCCTGTATCGACCATTGTTTAGCGGTTGTTCCTTCATAATTGTTAGGAACCCATACTTTTCAGCCCAAGCCTTTCCACACAACTCTTTAAATCGTTCAAATGTCATATCCGCATTTACATGATCAAAATATATATGTTTTAGGTTGGTTTCGTCCTGTTTAAATACAATTAACATGTTTGCATTGTCTCTAATGAGTTGTTTAGGTATTTTGCTGTAAGTTTGGCCAATATAAATGCTATCTATGTTGTTATGTCGACCCATAGCGAAGTAATTCCTTATTGTGTTTTGGTTTTCACAAGATACATCGTCGAATATAAACACGGAGAATGGTTTAGCTTCTTGTGGCTGCATGACACTCTCGCTTGCATTAAACTTTAAATATTTAACTTCAGGCACATTAGTCAGTATTTTTTCCAATAATTGATACTTTGGTTGTTGTAGTGATTTTGAAAATACATATAGATTGTTAAATCGTAATCCTTTAGGGTTTGTAATCAAATTGAATACTACATTAGTTTTTCCACAGTTGGAAGGTCCGGTAACCAGACAACGAACGGTGTTTGGTAACAAATTGCCATGCTTCCCACTATTGAATTCTGAATTATCCACTGTGAGTTCATCTATATTATTAATAGTAAAACTCTCTTTTTGTGGTACTATCTCCATCCTTTGTAATGGTTCAACCTAAAATGATTCTCTATCGTTATATCAAATCCTTTTTAGGTATCCAAGAATCTTCCGTCTTATTAAATCCTAACCATCGTACTTTGACCTTATCTTTTTTCCGTTGCAACACCTTTTCAACTAAATATACATCGCCTACTGTTGATTTTAACATTTCATGTCCATAAAACCCTCCTTCAAGCAATTGTCCTTTATTATCTTTTAAAATATATGTCTCAGGTACTGTAGGTTGTACTTTGAATACAGTAAAAACCTCATTGGTCCAATTTGGCAGGTATCTTTTACTGAATACACCTTTATATTTACTTATTCGCACTTTATCACCCACATTAAATTTTTTAGGCTTTAGTTTTTCAACTTTTGGTTTAGTATTCGTTTTTATACGTTTTAATACAAGGTTTTCATTTTTACTAGTTACTTGGTTTGGTTTCATCCCGATAGTCCTATGAAATTTGTTATTGTAATCGTTTATAAGTTTTGGTAACATATCAATCCATATGTGCGATCCTCTGTTGGAAAACATTTTATACATTGCACTTTTAAAGTTCTGTTGAATCTTTCGATTATTGAGGCTTTTACTTCTGAATTGGTTGAATAATGGTTTATATTGTGTTTTTTCATTAAATTTGCAAATTCCTTATTAAAATATTCTTTTCCATCATCTGTTTGTAAATGTTTAATAGTATGTTTGTCTCTTTGTATAGCTGTTTCCATTGCTTTTGTAACACTTTTGCCACTTTTATCTTTTAGTGGTAAAGCATCTGCCATTTTTGAAAAACAGTTAATAACAGTCAATATGTATTTATATCCTTTATTTTGTTTGCTATAAGGAATCATTTCGATTAAATCCGCTTGATATAAATCATTAATTCCTTTTATCACCGTATTTCTTCGTGGAAACTTTCTTCTTGCAGGTTTATGAAGTTCGTTGACAATTTGTTGCTTCAAGTCCTTCATATTGCAGGTTTCAATGTTTGTTGTATCACATGTATAATCACAATGAATGTTGTTTTAAATATTCACATCATTTATATGGGTCAAGGTCATCCAAACTTGTGTAAAAAAATGGGGAACACGGCGTTGGACTTGCCGTGTTCCCCATTTTTTTTACGGAAGGAGAAAGGAATAAGGTCGTAGTTGTAGAAGGACGAAGAATAGGTTACTAGTTGATAGGGTTTAGAGAGTAGTGGCCAAAAGGAAGAGTGTGGATTTTGTCGGGCATAATGTATCTTTTATCATCCCGAGCTGACAACGCTTTTTTAATTTCGGTGACACTGTAGACTTGATGCTTAAAGCTTCGGATATTGTTGAATGTTGCTGATATCGTAGTATCTTCAAACAAACAAGTCTTGTAGTGGTCAAATGTCACGTGTTTTTTCAAATAAGATGTCTTCACCCCTTTTGCTTTCTTCACTGTCGGTGTGTTGTTCTCGTGGTACATCTTAAATGAATACAATTTCGCCATCAGCGCCACTATTTCTTCTAAAAGCATTCCATTTGCTTCATCTTTGAATTTTCCAATTACTTTTTTATATTTTTTATTAAAATTTGGATGGTTTTTCGGATAGTCAGAAAAATCGAAATCTTCTTTGTATGGAAAAGTCCTTAGGTCTTCATACATGTCCAAAGTCTTTATCCAGTAGATAAACGCGTCCGTATCCATGTATGCGACTCCAATGTTTTCCCTTCCGTAATGTTTAACCATTTTGTTATAATGGAAATCATACATCAGGGTTTTACTTATATCCAAAATCGACATACCTATGTATAACGGACGGTCCATGACTATTGTTGTTTTCTTCATACTGACAGCGACTAGATTTTCGTTTATAATCATGGATGTTCCGAAATTTGGTTTTTGCACTAATTTTTCCAATTTCCTAGGATCACTCACTAATTTTACATTTTGTGTTTTCTTTTGTTCTCCAAGGTCTTCCCAAAGATGGCATTGTTCATTAATTTATAGAAGTCCTTTTCAAATGCTGTTGTCGCTGCAGCTCTTCTTGCAGTGTTGGAATCAATATATGGTTTCAACCACAAGACTGGGTGAATTCAATTGCTCTATGAATTCTCACTATACGTAGACCCAATTCAAGAGCCTGTTGAACTACCCAGTAGTGAGCCACATAGCGATCCTTATTCTCCAAGGTCATCATCAATTTTGGCCATCTTCCTGTCGGTGAAACTTCAGTCTTGGCTAGGAGAGGCAAGTCGTAGTGATGGTCATGAAGGTGCTCCGGTATTCAAAATCACAGTCCAAAATATAGCCTTTTGGACCATCCTTTGGAATCTGTGAGATGTCTCCGATGGTGGCCGGGTCGATCCACTTGAAGTCAGCGTAGGGAAGCGGATTTGACATTGCCCAACCATAAAGGTTGTTTGCATCAAAATAGCCAAGGTAGACCGATGGTTGTTGCTCGTCGAAGCCGGGGATGTACTTGTTGTTGGCTTTGACATGACGTGTTACAGCTTGTGTCAAACCGCCCCGTACACCAGATTCCATCATGAGCACCATATCAATATCCGTTAGAAGTTCCAGTCGACAGTTGGTTGACTTTAGCATAGCTTGCCATGCTAATCCTGGAGATGTGTACGAGTGTAGAGGGTCCAGTCCATAGGCGGAGAAGCAGGTGTTTCTGAATTCTTCCATCACATCGCACAGCAGAGTTACGTCCAATTTTATATAAAAGTCAGAATATTCCCCTAAGGTTTGAATGTTTAGTTGGTTCCAAACATTACATGCATGATTGTAGTCTTCAACGGAGATTTCACTTTCGTTTAATTTGCTGTTGAAGGCTTCAATCGGCGGTAGACTGGTTTCTTCAAATTTTTCTGTAGAAGTTATGTAATCGTAGGGGAACACTCCTTTCCGTAATACTAGGTCTAATTTATCTTCAGGTACAATTTTTCTGGTTTCTTTTAGGTCTTCTCTTCTTAGGTTCTCTGACAATTTGGCTAAACTAGATGCCATAAATCTGTAAGAGTCTACGAAGCGAAGTTTAATTTTACCTACTGTTTTTGAAAAGCTGATGTACTTTTCCAATGTTGTAGCAAGAACATCAATTTTACCGTCATCTCTTCCTAACTCCGGGATAATAAAGTGGGAGTCGTAGCCGCTAAGATTGTGTAAAACGACAGGAATAAAGTTTGGCAGTTTGTAATTTATATTGCATGAATTACAAGCAGCTCCTCTGTATAACCCTGTCAGGTGATCGTGATCTCTTACTTTTGGATTTTCTTCACTGAACATCTTCTTGCATAAATAGCATCTTGTCGCTAAGTTGTATTCTTCTTGTTGATTTTGGTTTAAAGGTTCCATAGGTACAATATTACCGAACAAGCGTTGAACCTTTCAGCAATATCGTACAGTTGGTCTACAAAATACTTAGCGGCTTCTTCACCACGGTAGAGTATTGGAGTGGATGTTAAACCATAGTCTTGCAATTGGTTTTTAGACAAGGTTGATTTAACTAGTAAACAAAAACTGTTGGGCTGATGCAACTGATATTTTGTTCTTCTAGTCACTTCGCCGTCCGGCAGTTCCTGTGGTACTAACGTTGATTCAAAATCTGCATAGACCACTATTGGAATTCGGTATTGGTGAACTGTCTTGTTAAATTGGATACACGCTCGAGATGGTGGTGGCAGACTAATCTTCACTTCATAGTTCTCGTTGCAAAGTCTTTTATGTTCCAATAACCAGTCCAATCCTCCACGTCTTGAATCTTTCCAAGAAAAGCAGAAACATCTCTTGCAAACTGTAATCCTATTTACTCTTTTGGTCAATTGTTTTACAACTAAGGCTTCAAAGTCCTTTATCCATACATAATGGGAAATTTCACCCTTAGTTATCAATAGCAAGTCCGTGTGGTTTCTTTGCTCAACCTTTACTACCCGCAAAGGATAAACGTTGTTTGAATCATCCAGACCAAAAACATTCACTGAAACGCCAGGATTTTTCTTTTCAAATTTGTCTATGTCTTTCAATGTAACTGGGTAGGTGAGGCCTTGAAAGTTGTAGCGGTGTTCATTTTCGTAATATTCTCTACCAACTCTTTCAGGATGATCTTTAACATACTTGGTTAACATTGCATACTTAAAACATTCATTACCTTCATTTTGCACATTCCTACACGATTTAGTGTTTTGGATTTTCTTTGGTAAAGGGATAAAACTACTACCCCTTAAACCATATCCATGCTTGTGAACCCTTACATCCATACCTTCGATTGATGACAAAGTCCATCCAGATCCTCTTCCTTCATGTTCTTGAAGTTTTGTTATAAGTTCTTCCAAGCATTCTTCAATAATATCATCGATGTTGGAGGTGAAGGTAAGGGTTCGGTTTTTGGTAATGAACGCTCTCAATGCTGTTTCACCATCAGTATTGTTAAACATAGCCTCTAACACCATTCCAAATTTAATAAAATTTAGCCTTTGTAATTCTTCCCTCAACGTTTGACCAACAAGTTCCTTAGCCTGGGTTATGAATGTTTCCAATTCCAATTGAACGTTATTAATTTTGAAATGTGTTACAACTCGTCCTGGCAAGGCTGTGGTGCGCAGTTGTCTTACATCTTCCAGTTCTTCTTCTTCCATATCCTCTTCTTCGGTGTCCTCTTCTTCGGTGTCCTCTTCTTCAATAGGTCTTGTAGCAGTAGATGGTCCAGCACCAGCAAATTGAATCACACTAGGTCTTCTTCTTTGCATTTGCTGTAGATAGCTGTCGTAGTAGTCCATCTGCTTCTGGTGCTCTTCCAAAAACCGGTCAATTGAGTCTAAGTCTATTTCATCCATGGTAATATCTTCTTTTCTATCTTCGTCTTCATGTAATTCTCTGTGTATGGTGAAAAGATCTTCGTCTTGAAAGATTTCCCCACAAATGTCGCAAAGAGCCATTTCAAACAGTTTGGCTTTGAATGCACACTCTGTGAATGTCCACGCAATAATGAGCAGCGCACTCCACCGGGACCCTTTATATCCGAGGCAGATAGGTGGGGAAAGTGACGTCATATGGAAACAGGTTATCACTTATGTGCTAAATTTATCCTTTACACAACCGTTTGTAATACATTTATCAGTAGGCTTGATAAATTGATGATATTTGGTCTAGATTCAATAATTTGTACAAGTTTTTTCAAAGATGTCTGTTTGAGCAAGTTTATGTAGGTCAAGGTCATTTGGAATTATTATTTTGAGCGGGGGATAGAGCACTAAGCAGCATCATTTACTACAAAGTGCTCTATCCCCCGCTCACATTCTTTTTTAACTTTTTGTTTAAACTTTTTACAAGGGTGAAACATCACCATCAGAGTCGGAATCATCCTCATCACGGAATAGGTAGCGATGACAATACATAATTCTTCTGGCAACTAACATCCTATCCATTGGACGATGGGGAGTGTCTTGTTCTTGTTCTTCTTCTTCTTCGATTTCCAATTGGAATTCCATTTCCGACTCAGATGACGACTCTAATGTTTCGTAGGCATGCAAGTCCACCTCATTGTCCGTTGAACCAGCTTCGTCAGAGTCCGTTTCAATATCCATTATCTCTTCCTCCTCCTCTTCTTGATCAACCGCAGGTAGTTGGTCCTCTACTTCTATAATTTCTAGAGGTATAACCTCCAGAATAGAGACAATTCTGTTGCGATGGAACACGGTGTTGTCAAGTGGAGCCATGGTATGAAAGTGGTGTATCTATCCAATTGGTTTGCCCTTTTTATACCCCCACCAACTATACATTTTATGTGGGTCAAGGTCACGTAAAGATACCCTTTGAGCGGGGGATAGACCACTAAGCAGCATGCTAGTCCATTGCCGCAAAGTGATCTATCCCCCGCTCTATTCCGCAGACCACACTCAAGTCCAAGTCCACATCCAAGTCCACATCCATATGTTACACTTTATTATTACTGCCACCAAGTAATTGTCACTCGCACATTTACTTGGTTTTGATAAAGGTACTGCACAAACTCCATATTGGTTGTTTGTTCGTTATACAAATGCATCATGAAATATGCAATCTTATCGATTGCGGCATTGTCCAACGGTTCGCAATTCACAAGTTCCAATGTGCCCTGGCTGGTCTTCTCCTCTATAAGTTCCACCACTTCGTTGATGTCTTCTTCCAAGAGGATGAACTCAACACTGAAGCTCTCCATTGTTGTTGATAGTGTCTAGACAAATGCTTGACTAAATGCTTTATTCATCAGTCCTACATATATACCAATTTCCCCCTCCTATTACCCATTCCCCCTCTACCTTTATATGGGTCAAGGCCATCCAATAATACCCTTTGAGCGGGGGATAGACCACTAAGCAGCATGCTAGTCCATTGCCGCAAAGTGATCTATCCCCCGCTCTGTATTCCACACAAGTCCTAGTCTTTACACACACACACACACACATAAGCCCCCAGTCTTTTACACTTACTCATATACTCTGTCCTCCCTGCCAATTAAGAGTTCCCCATGTTTGCCACTATTTTCAATTAACCTTTCCAAGTCCCAAAACACAATGTCCAAATTAACCAAGTTCGCTCGTCCAATTTGAAACACACTATTCCCCCCAAAGTCACTTGCTCTCACTTGTTGTCCTGTATACTGCTTCTTCTTCCACGCTACAATCACTACCCTACCTTCTTCAACAACCATTCTTTTAACGTTATCATACACCTTCTTCAACATCCCTTTACAGTTTAAATAGTTTATGGTTACATACTCCCACTCCTTACCAATGATCAGTGATCCACTCATTTTCTAGCGTTCCACTGGAAGGTTCAAAGCAGAATGAAGTCGGGATGTACAGACCCCCCTCTTTTATACCAGTTAACCGGTTGTCCTTGCTGTAAAGTGGGTCAAGGTCATCCAATGCTACCCTTTGAGCGGGGGATAGACCACTAAGCAGCATGCTAGTCCATTGCCGCAAAGTAGTCTATCCCCCGCTCTGTATTCTACACACACACACACACACACATGTCCCTGTCCAAGTCTTTCATTACATACCCAATATATATTCAGTTCCTTCATCATCACTATCACTCATCACTGCTTCCACAAACTCCACAGGATTAAAGTTAAATTGTTTCAATTGTTCTTTTAAGTTTTCAATTTGTTGGTCCTTTACTTCTAAAACACTGTGAAGGTGTGATATGTAGTCCGCTGCCTCGTTGATGCTTGCTACTCTCGGATCGCCTAACTTCAAGCTGGGAACTACACCCTGCAGCCTGTAGTAAGCCATACGCCTTTCTTGCTCCTGCCGTTGACCAGGACTGAGCAAGCCTTGCCCGTCTTGGCTCACCTCCAGCAAGGTCCGTAGCATTGGAGCTTTGCAGGCGTTTGCCCGAGCAACAGTTATGCTGTGGAATGGTCGAGCAGGTCCACGAGTAGCAGGCAGGACGTTGGCAGCACGCCTTCTTGAAGAAGAAGAGGAAGCCTGAGAGGTTTTGCAGTTGGAAGCCATGTTGAAGTGAGGTATTCAGCTAAGCGATACAAAGCAGAATAACCAAACTGCACATCAATACCCGTATATATACACTTATCAGTGGTGGGGGTACTAGCTAGCCTTGGTAAAGTGGGTCAAGGCCATCCAAAAACATTACCAGAACGGGGGATAGATCACTAAGTGGCATGTTAGTCCATTGCCACAGAGTGATCTATCCCCCGCTCTGTATTTCACATTCACGCACACATTCATACATACACACAAGTCCCAGTCCAAGTCTTTACCCACACACCTATCCACTCTCATCCTCACTATCATCACTGTCCAACAGGCTTTCACACTTCTTAATCAGTTTTTCCCATTTACTCCTAACATAAAGTAGCTCCCTGCGAGTATTCTCTAGCATTCTGTCCCTTTGCTCTATCACTTCGTCGTACCACTCGATGATGTTTGGTGGAGTCTGAGTTGCTGCATCCATCGTGGTTGGTTGAGACGCCCCGCTGCTCCGCAACTCCTTCCTCACAGGACCAAAGCCGGAGAATCGGACACGACTTCTTGACGAAGGCCCCGATCGGATTGGTCCAATGCTCGGGCTGGAGTTGGAGGCGACCGGGCCAGAGGTAGAGGCTGGGACGTTCATAGCAGACATGGTGGTGTTCAGCTTAACGGTGTAAATCAGAATGAGAGGACGGTTGATCACCACTCCTATATATACCCATTTTTAGTGGTGGGGATAACACTGGGGGGGGGGGGGGGGGGGGTTAAAAGAAATTTTGCTTAGTCTTCCCGGTCATCAGTTTTACATACCTTTAGCACACCCATTATTTTGGTTTCTTCAATAACTTTACACACCTCAAACACCCAAGCAAACAGCTCATCTATGTTGTTATAGTTAATTTTTGTCCAGTGTTCATACTTATGAGTTTGGTTGTTTATAATACATAGATAAAATGTAGACCCGTCTTGTCTTATACAATACTCAACTTCCATTCTATGCTGGTTTAGTACTTCCCAAGCATTGTGTTGATCTATCAAGAAGTCACCACCTTTGTAATTGTACCGTGACATGTTTACACGGAGCACAGAAACTGACTGAAGCAAATGAACGGCTCATACAAGCTTAGTAAGAGCGTTAGAGTGGGGGTATCACGTGATACACAACATTAGTTGTAAGTAATTTATATGGGTCAAGGTCATTCAAACTTTGAAAAATTTTTACCTCCAAACACTTGTAGCAAGCTACAAGTGTTTGGAGGTAAGTTTTTATTTGTTAATGATTTATTTGTAACTTAGTCTTCACCCTCAAGGACACGGTTTGAGATTGTCCCAGTGACTTTACATCACCGCCAGGTTAAAGTATTATACAAGTCAAGTATTTTTTTTTTTATTAGTTGACTTGTATAATACCCCTCTCCCTTACTTTAAGAGAGTTAAGACTAAATTTGGAAAAATAATTTGGAAAAAGACTTTTAAATATTGTCCAACACAACCTAACAATTTAGAATTTATTTTGGTAGGCCTACATCCTAATCCATTTCCCACACAGATTGGCATCCTTCCCTTCGTATTAGATAGCCTTTTTTATGGATGAAAAATTGTCTTTGTACCATCCGAACGGGTACTTTCATTGTATGAAGGCTGCCATCACCTTTTACAATGATTTCTACTTTGGCATCAAAAGCTCCATAAATTTGAGCAATAAAATAATATTTTTCATCCATTTTAAGTCTTCTAATATCAAGCGGTTGCGGACTGTGGGGATGTCTGGGTTGGGATGTTTTAGACCTAATGTTGTTAAGACTGTAGGGTCTTACTCTCGGAAGATTGATGTTTTTGTTCAAGTGCGTTTGGCAACGGTCTTTATCTAAAACAGCAAACTTCTGACAGCAAAGAATCCCAAAGTCTTTTGACATCCAAACGTAATCGCATTTATTACCCTTGCCAGCAGGGAGTTTAACACGCTTACGTTTTTGTGTTGGACGCTTTACTGGAGTGTTTTGGAGCTTGTCAGGTTTAGGCTGGCTAGAAGGAATGGGGGTGGGAGGTGAAGGTTTAAGTAGGTCAAAAGGTAGGCTGCAGACAATTTTGGGTGGGGTAGGTGAACGGGTTAGGTCGATTGAGGGAAGTTCGGGGGAGAAGATTGATTTACGGGGTGGTTTGGTTGGTGTAGGTGGCATGGGGGATATAGGTGAAGGACATTGGGATGTAGTGTATGAGAGGATTTTCCGGGTTCTGCTGTATGGGGTGATCCTCGACCTAGACGTCTCTTCAAAAGCCGCAGACTCCGATCCTGAGTCCGATAGCAGCGAGAGTGCTGGAGAGGCTACCGGGACTCGGCCTGACGACTTGACGAGTTCTCCTGACGATGGCTGTGCACCAGCCTCTTCCACTGTCGCCGGCAATGGCGACAGGCTGGGCATTGAGGCGGGCTGTGGTGGCGGCGGCGGCGGTGGCGGCATCGTCAGGCAGCTCAGGATGTTCGCAGTCATCAGGTATTCCAGGATCGAAGTCGAGGATGATGAGGGTCGAGACGCGTCGGTCGAGGTTGAAGTTGATGGGTAGTTTTTTAGCTTCAGACCCATTTTACCCATTGTAATAAATGAAAAGAAGTGAACGTGTAAAACAAAAGTCTCAAGAGCGAGAGAGAGTACCTGTCCGTATGGGAGCTTGGACCGGAATGAGAAGTGCGTGCAGCCCGGCCGCCTTATATCCCCACCGGGGCTGCCACGCCCAGGATATTAGGGGTGGGGGTGGGGGTGGGGGTGGGGGTGGGGGTGGGGGTGGGGGTGGGGGTGGGGGGGGGGGGGGGTTCGCACTTTTTGTCGGGGGGGGGGGGGGGGGTTCGCACTTTTTGTCGGGGGGGGGGGGGGGTTCGCACTTTTTGTCGGGGGGGGGGGGGGTTCGCACTTTTTGTCGGGGGGGGGGGGGGGGTTCGCACTTTTTGTCGGGGGGGGGGGGGGGTTCGCACTTTTTGTCGGGGGGGGGGGGGGGGTAAATTTAAAACAATAAGCCTCACTTAAGGCGTTTATGTTAACATCGCTGAAGCCTCCAAAAAAGACACACTTATAGACGAGTCAAACCTTGTGTGTTACTTGACTTGTACATTTTTTTTTAAAAGAGCTTAATATATTTACCTTGTTAATAAGACCTGACTGTTAAAGAATTTTGAAAACTTTTATATATTTAGGTCAAGGTCACGGTAAAACTTTAAAAAATTAAGCCCCACACCCCCGATGGGGGTGTGGGGCACTTGGGTTGTCATCGCTGTAGCCTCCAAAGAGACCCAACTATGACAACAAGGCAACATCCAATGTCGTGTTCCCTTCGCCACGCAAGACTTGTAAACATTTACTGCATTGTCTTTTCAATAGCTAACAAAACATTTACTTAATTTTGAGAGAGGTTGAGGACAGCCCTAGTGGCTTACGCCCTCGGTCCGAGTGCAGGGGCCACCGCAAATTGGCCACAGCTGTGGTCTGCATGTCAGCATACAAACGGACCGAGTCCCAAACCCAGCCGCAATATTGCATGCCTGAGAGGACCCATGCTAAAATTGGTTTAAAATTGTTTTACACGGGGGTCTACTCCCGTACCCTACCTTTACTATTTAACTTTATCAATGCAGTAAATTTTTATAAATCTTTGTGGGTCAAGGCCACACGGACATTAAAAAAATTTCGGCCCCCGTACATCCATGGCGAACCACGAATGTTCGGGGCCTTGGGGACTAAAAACACAAATAGCTAACAAAGATTCATTTACATAATTTTGAGTTTCCAGAAGGGAAACAAGAGGTTGAGGACAGCCCTAGTGGCTTACGCCCTCGGTCCGAGTGCAGAGGCCACCGCAAATTGGCCACAGCTGTGGTCTGCATGTCAGCATACAAACGGACCGAGTCCCAAACCCAGCCGCAATATTGCATGCCTGAGAGGACTCATGCTAACGTTGGTATAAAGTGCTTTTACACGGGGGCCTACTCCCGTTCCCTGACTTTACAATTTACTTTGAGCATTGCAAAAGCTCAAGGGGGGGGGATTGCTAAAACAAGCGTATACACTTTAGAAAAATATAACACACTTACAACACACAATTGAGCTCAACGTAGTCAATGCTGGAACAAGCACATACATGTTAAACACATATAACAAACAAGACACAAAGGATAAAAGACACACAGGAGACATAAGGTACAAGTAAAACACTCTCATATAAAACAATTCGCAATACCCAAACGCAAGCGCAATATCTTACAACTAATACAAGTCTTAAAGTTAGAGTAGACTTCGCTAAACACTGAAGGCGCCATTCAATGTTTAGTGATGCCTATGGCGGTCCGTCCCGATCGTTCACGTTCAACGCGCGGGAGCGGACTGCGAGCCGGCTCTGGCTGGGCCCCCTTATATCCCCACCGGGGCTGCCACGCCCAGGATATCAGGGGTGGGGGTGGGGGTGGGGGTGGGGGTGGGGGTGGGGGTGGGGGGGGGGGGCACTTTTTGTCGGGGGGGGGGGGGGGTCGCATTTTTGTCGGGGGGGGGGGGGGGGGGTTCGCATTTTTGTCGGGGGGGGGGGGGGGTTCGCATTTTTGTCGGGGGGGGGGGGGGGGGGGGGGGGGGGCTCGCACTTTTGTCGGGGGGGGGGGGGGTGAGGTATGTTATGTGGGTCAAGGTCACCCACAACACTTGTACTCTAAGTGTTGGCTATACCCCCACCACAACTGGGTCCCTAGGCTACACAACACCGCTTCGCCAGTATGTCTCCGGCTTCCATGCGGTGCGTCTCGCTGTTCTCTAGCTCTCTATATGTAAGTAATTTTACAAGTTCTGAATGTAGGTCACTACACTTTAACTCTGGGACGATATCGACTTGTAGTATTTCAGTGTTTTGACTCAAGGTCATCACACTTTAACTCTAACACATCGGTTATCGTACCAGAGGTGCTCAATAACCTAACTTGTAATGTTTAGGGTGGCGTTTGCACGCCACGTGGTATCGCCATGAGTGTCCAGTCCAAGTTTTAAGTTAGATTAATTTTACTGTAATCTTTTCCATTTCCGCTTCGTTTTGCCAAAGTATAAGGTGTCGCTTAATAAAGTGGTATTTCTCTAAAGTTATAGGAGATTGCAGGGATACAATTAGTTTATTTAGGAGACTCTTCATCTTGGAGTTTAACACAATTTCCACTTTGACTTTGCTTCCTCGGCTCTCACAGCCTAAGCTGTACAGAAATGTTTCTTCTAGTGCCAACTCGGGCCAAGAGAACAGTGTGTTGACTGTAGGACAGCTCATGGTGAAGTGATGCGATACTCCAGCGTACCACCTCACCTTCCCCCACCACTGTGACCTTCCCCCACTCCTGCTGTTTCCCCCACCTCTTTTCCCTTGACTCATGCGCTACAAGCAGTCTCTCAGTATTGTGCGAACTTTTGTGAGGTGAAGCCATGTCGCAGGACACTTTAGGTAAGAAACTTAGCCGTGTTAAGACTTTATTAGTTGCTCACTGTCCACCACTCAAAGTTAAGAGAGTTTCAACTTTAGCTAAGTGGCGCAAACTGTTGCGCGGACACCCTAAGTTTTATACCAAACAGACTAATGTCAGTTTTACTGATGAAGATTTGTTTAATATATTGGATGAAATGACTTTTCCTTGCAAAATTCAGTTAGTTACTCCCATTCCTGACAGTTTAGAGTCTTAGTCTCTCAAGCCAATATACCTAGAGTACACAGAGCCTGACAGTCAGTCACTCGGTGGCTGTCGTGGGGTGCGCATCGGTGTCGGCGCTCCGTTGTTAGGTTTTCAAGGTCACAGTAATATCAAATTGTTGGTGTTGTGCTGGTTCAAGGTCACCTGAGGGATAACCGATTGCCCATTTAGGCAGAGTCATGTCAGAAACTCGAGTTTAACTTGGCACTTTTGCCGTTTCTCGTCGAAAATTCGCTCCAAGTGGTCAAGGTCACGGGGACTCTGACTGAAACTCGGAGCGTAGTGCGAGAAACGGCAAAAGTGCCAAAAAAATTTTAAGTTTCGGCGTGACCTTGACCTCAGTGGCGTCGGTGACGTCATTTTGATGACGTAAGGGGTGATGACGTCATCAGCACGTCATTTCTGTGACGTCATGGGTGTGACGTCATAGAAATGACGTCATTAGTGATGACGTCATCGATGACGCAATCGATGACGTCATCGATGACGTCATCGGTGAGGTCATTGACCTCGATGACGTCATCCCTCAGGTGACCTTGAACTGGGCCAGCACCAACAATTTGACACTACTGACGCTCTAACCACCTGAGCCACGGGAGCTGTGAAAATAGCGGTTCTAATTTACTACTTAGCCATTTTTTACTCGGCCTCCGTTCAGAGCTTGGTTAAAACTCAAAAAGTTAGCCCAAATGTGAAATAACTTACTGATTCACGTTGAACGTTTATTTGACGTGAAATAAATATTCAGTGCAATGTGGGTAAACAAAATATTTGGTTGGGAATACCAAATTTTATAACCAAACCCATTTTGTTGATCCAAACCATTGGTTTTGTTGGTTTGACCAATTTATTTGGTTCCCTCAACAAAACGAGGGCAACAAAATAAGTTTTGTTGCCACAACAAAACATTTTTTGTTGGGAATACCAAATTTTATAACCAAATCCCTTTTGTTGATCCAAACCATTGGTTTTGTTGGTTTGACCAATTTATTTGGTTACCTCAACAAAACGACGGCAACAAAATAAATTTTGTTGCGCCAACAAAACAGTTTTTTCTGTGCAGTTGTCGTAAATACTTATTCATAGTGACTTATGCACATCTTATAATTAATTCCATTATCTTGTATTTAGAATAAGTATGTGTTATTGTTGAAGCAAGGATAAATTTGTTTGTTAATAACTTTGTTCAGACCGCATTAGTTTTAGGTAAAATATACTAAGCGGTGACAGGCTATGCCTTAGGGGCCCTAAATTTATTTCTCCATTGTATATAACTCCATAAAATTAAGATCCTATTGTTTACTCAAATTATAGTTTAGATTGAGTTAAGTTTAGTTGTGGTGAGATAACTTGATTTCTGTTAATTTATTAAATATGCAATCTCTATTGTACTCATGATTGTTGCATATACATGGAGAAATAAATCGTTATTCAATTCTATTATTCTAAAATATCCAAACTAAACAAGTTTTATTTCTTTGAAAATAATTGTTTTATGCCTCCTATGTAACATAATCAACGGTGTAATACGCTTCTTAGAATAATTTAAACCCTACACTAATTTATAATACTCAAGATAACATATTACGTCTGCCCAGTGTTTTATGAGCAGAGAGCCCATAACAGCTCAAAACATAATGTTTCAGATGCTCTCATTCTCGCAGCAGTTCAGAGAGCCAGCGCCGTTCTGGACCGTGGGATAGCACCTGCTCAGTCTCCGCCGAGCAGTGCGCAGCGCTGGACAGCGGCTCTGCGCAGCTCTCGACACTGGCGCCGCGCACTGCGGCTGCGCGGCCGCGCTTGTTTATTGCTACGAGATACGAGGCCGCGCCACACGGTAGACATTCTCATTTCCATAATCCTGAATCAAGCGCCTGGACTTGATTCCTGTTACTTACGACGTCCATTGTTTATATCGAAACAAAATAAATACTTCTGTAAATTTGTTGTTGCATAGATTAATATTATAAATAAATCTGTTCAGATTAGCTATCCTTTCTTATTTTATAGTTAAGTTTTTTTATGAAATTATTTTTAATCTACACCACGGTAAAAATTACATATGGAAAGCTAGGTTTAATAAATAGTTGGCTTTAGCTTAATCACTGTCATGAAGCAAAGTGAGTTCTCTTTTTAAATCATTGTTAACTGTAATTTACTGTAACTTATAATAGTAACTCTGATTTTAATAAGGTTTCGTCCAACGCAGCCAAGGAAAACGGTGGGCATTATTCTTACTTATTTTCTACACCTTTTTACAAAATATTGCTCATATACTCACTTTTGATGAATATTTTATTGTTTTTGCCATTTGAAATCATCGTTTATAGAATTTAAATGCCATTAAATATCAACTCGCGTTGTTTATTTAAGTCGGGAAGTCGTAACGTTTAGTTTTTTTTTCTTTCTGATTTTTTGAATCCAACCCTTAAGAGTGTTATTAAGGCAAATATTTTTCTAACCACACAATGAATAATAAAATTGTATCTTGACAGGCCTTTAAGGAGTTCATAAGGAATAATTGCAAAATACCTCAACCTACTTCTCAGCAGGAAACCTAACCACCGGTTGAGCTATCAAAGACATTGTGACACCGTGTTATTACCGATGATTGAGACAAGTGGAATCAGTGACTTTCGGATAACTACGTGCCGAAGTAACCGGGTCGGACATTTATTTATGCGTATCTAGAAGTATAATCTACAACTAGCCGGTGGCAACCGGTCAGGACATTTGTAACATTGCACAACGCCGCGCCAATCGGCAACATTTGTAAACAGACGGCAACAACGACACTAACGCCACCTGGGGGCCATTACATGCATCCGAGGTGCCGAAATAAGTTATAAATCATCTACACCCGTCATGTAAGCTCGATTTTCATAATGGTGCTCGAATTATTTAAATCGCCTGCCATTATCACCTACGGAATCGAATGAATAAATTATATCCCTTGCCTTCCGGCGATTTTATATCTTAATGTGAATTTAATACTTTGATTATCTCTGATACTTTTATTGGTATTGCCACACCCCTGTCGTAAATTGTGCTTTGGGTTGGGAGGGGTTTTTGATTTATTTTTGGTCTCTTGTAACTTTTGTAGGTGATAGATTTCTTCTAACTTTGAACTCGTTATAGTCAGTATTTGTTATATATACAACTAAACCAAGAGACGTGATACCCCAACTATTGGGATAAAAACCCTCCAAAACCACAAAGGAAAAATTTGTGTTTTGTTTTCAATTGTGAACTAGTCTCTCGAAAACCCCCTCGATTTTATTAATTTCTCGGACCTTTAATTTAACTAAAAACTGTTGTTTGTATTATATTTCTATATCCAATCAGAGTTTTCGCAACAAAGTCATCAATAAAAGGTACGTTTCGATTTTTTAAAACATTGGTATGTATGCCATGCGAACGTCCAAGTCCTTACTATCGGATGTTGCCGATTGTTACACTGTAAAGTGTCCAATACGAGGCTTAATCCTCTCAATAATTCATACTTCTATTTGTTCAAAAACCTTAGTTCTTCAGAACTACTTTCTTATAACAATATTATAAAAAAAGTAGTTCGGTAAAAACTGCAGTTAAAACAGCGCCATACTATGTAAGTCAATTTACAATATGTATGTCAACTTTTAAAATTTTGTATAACGTTAAATAACTTGCAAAGTATAAACTTATAATCATATTTTAAGTAAAAAATATGCGATGTGTTTAACTGTCTCATATGCATTCTTTTGTATTGTTAATAAACATACTCAACTCAATAAACATACTCTACACATACTCAAACTCAAACTTATTGAGTATGTAATAAACATACTCAAACTCAAAGAAGTAAGAATTTGCATAAGTTTTTTAATAACGTAACGATCGACTTGCAGAAAGTTCACTAATTAGACTATTAAAGTAGTTTGTTGTTGTATTTAGAAAATAATATAAAACTAGGAACTAGAGGCAATCAAGTTGGCAACGATCTGTTGGATTTGGAAGCGGTTCGCAAACTCGACGGCCTCACGTAGAGAGTTGGCTCCAAACTCGACAACTAGTTTAAACAGCGGCGTGTTGGGCATCTCAACCAGTTGGCAGTTGGCTCGGACGGAACTGTGCAATGCTGATGATTTATCGGAGGCCCGGACGAGGTGATGAGTCTTCCGACTTTGTAGTCTAAGTCGTGGAGAATGGGGTAATATCGTGTCAAAGTGTATTTGGTTATTTCGGTACTGATTTACTGCTACTTGAGTCGATGCTAACAGGAATTTTAAAGTGCAAACTAACCCAAGGAACTCTTTGAACGATATAAATACCCTACCAAGTTAAGCATTTTGTACAATAAATTTGTTAATCGGTTACATAACTTTCCTTTGAGATAAAACTGTAATACTATAATCTAATACGAGTGTATGTATGCATGCACTGTTTTTCGTAAATGGCTCAAACGATTATCTTCAAACTTTGCAAAAACCTTACTTTTTTAGAAAAATAATATGTACTCAAGTCTCTATGCTAGGAAAAATCTTCAGTTTGTTGTTTCAATCATAAATTGAAATTCTTCAAATTTAACATTGGTCTTATGTACTTAAAAATTATAACAAAAGAAATGCTGAAAACAACTGACTCAGCTGTCAGTACTAACCACGAGCTCCATTATAAACATGTTGTGATTCATATTTTCACTGTAGCCAGTTATTGATATATTTAATAATACCATAATACAAATAATTTATCAGTTTTAATCGTACTTATAATGATGATCATATTGGTTAATATAAAGTAGAAAAATAATAAAACGGTTAAACACTTGCCGTTTTGGACTAGTGATTCCAAGATAGGCTTATTTGATGGATTATCACTGCTAAAATGTGAGTAGCGCATTGAAAGCTTGTCCCCCAAGTACTAAGTTGTAACCCCTCAGCAACGATTGTATTATGAAGACCTTTGAGCCATATGTAAGTGGGAACACGAGTATAGCTTGCTTAAAGGCTGAATACAATCTTAGCGTACAATTTCTTTATATGCTGCTAAAAATCATCTGATACATTTTTTAAAACGTTTGGAGTTTTTAGATTTTTCAGCCACCTGACTGAGTTGTAGTTAAATATTGAAATATTGAAGGTGAATTACAATTAATTACAATCATACGGAAAATATTTCTTTCACTGTGTATAAAAAAGTGGTGATATAATTTTTAATTCATTTAAAATGCACATCAATCTGAAAAGAAGCACCTGTCAATTAAAACTTGTTAAGTAAACAAATTTTTATCGTGATTTTTTATTTTTATTTTTATAAGGTAGACCCATGTGTCGCCCGTTTGATATACCTAAGGAAAAATAAACTTAAAACAATTGTGTCCCCTTCAAGTTCATTTGGCCGCTGCCCTCACCTGTAGACCGCTCAACCTCGTTTGTGACAAAAAAGACAAACGACATCCGGAGCTGAGGGCTGCAGTGCTGCGATCTAGTGACGGCCGCTATTACTGCACAGATTAATGCATGGGAGCACCGTCCGTTGCACCTGCTATACGACAACTACTGCTGAAGTCAGGTTTAGAAGGCAGGGGAGAATATTCTCTTCTGTAAACATAATTGCTGCTAACTAGTGACGGGTGCTATTACTGCACAGATTAATGCATGGGAGCACCGTCCGCTGCACCTGCTATTCGACAACTACTGCTGAGGTCAGGTTTAGAAGGCAGGGGAGAATATTCTCTTCTGTAAACATCATTGCTGCTAACTAGTGACGGGTGCTATTACTGCACAGATTAATGCATGGGAGTACCGTCCGCTGCACCTGCTATTCAACAACTACTGCTGGGGTAGTGTTTAGAAGGCAGGGGAGAATATTCCTTCTGTAAACATCATTACTGCTAACTAGTGGTGGGCCCTATTTCTGCACAGAATAATGCATGGGAGAACCGACTCGTGGTTCGGCGGTCAGCCCGCGTGCGGGACAAAAATAAAATTTAAAGTCTAAACTGAGGAAGCTGGACGTTTTTAATTATAGTTTTGGTCCCGCGAAACGTCGGCGTTTTTCGTTAACTTTGGGAAGATAAATATTTTCGTGTTTCGTGTTTGTATGTTATGTTTTTGTACCTGACAAGTCCCAAGCTAACGACAATGTAGATAGGTGAGTGAGACCCAAAAATATGGCCACAATATTCATTACTGTAAACATCATTGCTGCGATCTAGTGGTGGGTTTTATTACTGCACAGATTAATGCATGGGAGCACCGTCCGCTGCACCTGCTATTCGACAACTACTGCTGGGGTCATGTTTAGAAGGCAGGGGAGAATTATTTAGTGCTGAAAGTATCATTGCTGTGATCTTGCGGCAGCAGTAAAATTAAGCCAAAATGTGGCTGGAAAATGAAAAACATTTAGTTTATGTATCTTTTGCTGAATCGTGTTCTATGCCATCCCCTGACCTCCCTCAGAAAACTTCCCTTAAAACCCCTATGGGGAAAGATGACTAAAGATGATGGGATGGCCCACGTAGCGTCAGTGTCAGAAATAAATCTTTCGTCGACCAATAGGTTTATGTATATAGTCAAATTAAAGCTCTTAAGTAGAGGAATATAAAGCTGCAAACCCCTTCTCAAAATATTGCCTAAGTCGAAAATGGCAGCGTGTCAAACTTTGAATGAAAATCAAATTTTAACTTAAAAGCTTAAAAATGTAATACTATTTGAAATACTTGACCTTTTGAGATGCGGTTTGCAGCAAACATATGCTCTGACAATTGCCTTTGATAATTTGGATATAGTAGCTTGACATATGCCTATCATAATACCCTTGAAACACCCTCTACATGGACGTCCCAAAGAGGAAAACTTTTTCTTAGTCCATAGCCATGCTACACATAAATTTAAAGGTCTCAGTAAGGCGAGTACATAGCCGACAACCAGACCTCAAAAGGCCAAATATGTTGGAAGTTATTGCACTTAGAAGTTTCAATATAGACCTGACTTTGACTACTAGGCTACTCCAAGGTCAACGCAGCAGTATAGTGCTTAGTCAAGAAAACTACCCAACCATAGATAAGGGGGTTGATCCAACCAATTTCTCTCTGTGTTGAGTTGATAGGTAGAGTGCCTCTACCTACCCGAACAACACAGAATACAATGAAGGGAAAAGTTGCTCTTCCGAACCCTCTCCTCGGAAAATCTACCTATTTTCCAAAATGGTATTTTCAAAACCATTTTATTAAAAAATACAGATTTTTCTTTGCTTTAAAGGAAATCCCGGTCGTCGATATAACATAGAATTTATAATCGTCAAACTTGATTTAGTTGTTACTTCGGCCGTTTTTTATAATTCGATCGTTGTTGAAAAACTTTATTACCGTATCATGTTCAAATGGTAGGCCTTAGTTTAAAGCGAGTTAAATAGGCTTTAGCTTAGCCGAAGTTTTTTTTTACCCTGTTCAAGTAAACGGCGGGGTTATCTGAGTAAATGTTATACATGATTTATGAACTCCACGTATTTCGATAATTTACTAAAACGAACAAGGTATGGCACAATTAGTTTTAATTAACGGAACTCATCATTTACAAAACAGTTTAATGACTAAGATAAAATTGTAAAACGGTAGTTACATCAATCAAGAGTAGTGGGTGTTTTTTCTTATATTTTGAATTATACACTTAAAGTTGTGATTGACCACTTAGTAAGACTCGAACTTGAGACCACCTCTAAATTTTACTTTCAACTAACATTAGAATTCCACTTAGCGAGATGTAGCATCGCTGGCTTAATATTCGTTTTATATGAGTCAAATTTTACTTTTTTATTACATGGGGACCATTTACCACTATCACTACACATATCCAAAATTAAGAATATGCTGTAGTGTAGAAAATACTCTGAATTATTACGTTCTGAAGAAAGGATAAACTAACTCC
Organism: Neoaliturus tenellus; assembly: GCA_030545055.2. Taxonomy (NCBI): domain Eukaryota; kingdom Metazoa; phylum Arthropoda; class Insecta; order Hemiptera; family Cicadellidae; genus Neoaliturus; species Neoaliturus tenellus. Next base: position 86,943,694 of record CM061536.1, read on the forward strand.
GAGTAATACAGCACTTTGAACTAATGCTTGGAACCATTCGAGACACCTGTTGCTACGTATATTACTACACTTTAGAGGGTTATGTGGCAGCTGTAATGCTGCAAGGGAGCTACTGTACGGCGTGTAAACCCCCTTGAAACTACTTTACCTGTGTACTGGACAACGCTACTCTCCTTTGGAACACTAAACATTCATAAAAGGGAATTTCTTCCTAACTGATAACCTTTGTTTTACCCTGGAAGACTTCCACTTAACCTTATTGATATGTAGAAGGCAGTAATTGAGAAACAATTTTAATATCCTATACTATAAAACGAGCACAGTCTAAAGAGATGGGTATTCCACAATCTCGAAATTTAGAGGATAGATTTTGCTCAAACCTTGCATTAAGGAGTGTTTTGGTCAAACATAAGTTTTTAAAACACCCTCAACCCCAGGAAAAATCAAATTTGGTCTAAATTTAAGTTTTAAAATGATAATTTTTAACATTGGTCTTTTGGGTTGCTATTTTGGTAACGAAATAACAACGAAAGGTGTACAAAATAAAGAACATTAATGTTAAGCAAACTTTTTGAAACAGCTGTAAACTGTGAATAGTTACTATAGTAGGTTTTTGGTGGAAATTTAATAGCTATATTACGGTGCCATGACACTACAACAAACGTGAATTAAAACCAACGAGCAAGGCTCGGTAAACCTGGTACTAAATAGTGAAACAGAGTAGGCCCATAAAATAAGATCTGTACCACTTTATAAAGTGTATAAAATTTATCAAAAAATGTCTTTACCGAACATTGTATAAATTAAATGCATCTCTCTTAATTAAATACTGCACTTTTACTTTAGCTCTAAGTAAAATTTATAAAAATTTATTTCTTAGAAACATATGTATCTTTTTAGTTCAATGAGGTTTGATAAAAAAATAAACATAAAATTTTATCATCACAGTTGTTTTGGTTTTCAAATAAAACGTCAATTTATGTATGTTATTTTTATTGCTAAAATTACTGTACTAAATAAGTTATGTTTGAGAAATGTATTAAAACTTTATATTTTCCTTGCGATCTCCGTCGTATCAGTGGGTGATTTCTCAGTGTCCAAGGAGCGTTCCCTTGTTTAGAATCATGATGTGTAGTTCACTATCCAGCCGCTGTATCGTGCCAGAAGCACTCTCCAAGCCATTGTAAAACGAAAGTTGTTTCTTCATCCTTTAATAAGGTCTTCGGAACTTTACCAATCAAAGTTTTTTGTATTAAACATTATGCACTACGTAATTTCACTTATTGGTGATGATGAACTATATTACAAATTAGGTATTTAGGTATAGGAAGTTATTTGGTACAATAATGTTTCAATGGTTTTATTAGCTATAAAATACTACTTAACAAAATCATTTAAAATATACAACTAAAATAATTTTTACTTAATTTTATTTGAATTTTGAAATTTTTTTTTATTCATTCGTTCTTTACAATGGACGTCAAAATGACGAGTGTATACCGAGTTATTGCTGTGCCGGAATCCAGGATATTCCCGACACATACGCGCCGGTAGGCGGCGAAACTACATCGCAGCGCTTTCTGTTGGCAAATGTAGTGAACTATTGCGCCCTGGTGGCAGGCGTGAGAAACCAACGGAGGAGTCGTAATTTATTATTTCAATGGATTTATTTAGAATATTTAAAAGAGTGTCCCTGTCTGATTAAATAAATTTTATTAGAAGGAAGAGATTCAGGAGGTTAGTTTTGTTTTACCATGAAAATAATATAAAGATGTGGAAAGTTATGAATGAGTTGTGTCTACAGGATATACCGCCGAACCCAAGTGGTAGTTGAAATAAGTAATAATCGTGACGAAAGGTGCAATTAATTTAGCTGTTGTCAGTTTAACAATTAATGAAGCGAAGATGTTAATTTTGATTTAAGGAAGGATCCGTGATTAAGTTCTGAATTATTATTTTGGGGGTTGTTTTAGTGCTGATTTTGGACACCGGACGGCGCCGCCGGGTTGGTGTTCTCTTTGTTCGTTCTTTTTCTTGCTATCTTTTCTATGATGAAGACGCAAAATTTATTACTGGAAGATGTGAACATTTAAAGTCGGTTGACTGAAGCCAAAATGTAGTTTTAAAGTATTTTGAAACTTGTGAGTTATGTAAATAAAATACTTGTTACGCAGTGACTGTCCCCTATATATATATAGGTAAGTCGAATATTGTAAAATATTATTTTAAACTGTAGTTTTGGACATACTTGCAAAGACACTTGTTGATTCCATTTAATAAGGTGGCATTTTTTCAGATTGTATATTGTATTCCAATATTAAGTCATTCTTAGAAATTGAAACTGAAAGTAAATAATTTGTATATGCAAGATAGCGAAAAGCAACTTTGTGGTAATTAAATCTAGAAATTTCTTAAAAATTGTTTTATACCATAACTGAGCACATGTTTAATGCAATCTAGTTCAATCTTTTATATTTTGGAAGAATGTTTTAATGTGAATTAATTTATTTGTATGCAACTATCTGATATGTATTCCTTTTTCTAAACTCAGCACAATTTAATTTAGGCTAGGTCTGGGTTTCCTAGAGCACATGGGAAAATGGTAATGTATAGAGTCATTTTATCCGATATTATTTACTCAATTAAATAACTTGTCCAATAGCCTTTATTTTTAAAATGCAATCATTTCAAGTAAATGTAATTTCTGATTCCAAGCAACGTTGAAGTCTTGGCAGTGTTAACTGTGCAAGGTACCTGTGGATTCATGTCTGTGTAGATTTTCATGTCTATTGTTGGGCAAACTATAGCCTAAGTTATAGCAAGGGCAGGAAGCTAACGATTAACAAAAGAGAATCAACTAGCCTATATTTCTAAGTTTTCACAATAAATTATCTTTGCACAAGTAGTATTGGAAATGTCATCTGTAGGTGATAAACCTATTTGAAGTTAATTACAGTAAGGAGAATTAGTGAATTTTTGTAACTACCGAATATTCATACTATGACATAGGCCTATAAGAATAATTGTTTGTAATAGAATTCAGCTTTATATTTCTTTTCATAATCTGTTTGAGACATGTTAATATCTGTGGATTTTTTTAATTAACTTCAACTGAAACATTTTAAAAAAAAGGAAGAACTAGCCTAAAATGAATTTTTCAATGCAACCTGAATGTATAGACAATTTCTCCAAAAAAAATCATTTCTATCTTTACAAGTTGCTATTTATGTTTGGGGTTTTGATTTGTTAGGGTCCAACCACCAGGAGCCGACCTACCGTACCTGTAACCTGAATTGATGCAAGCCTAAGGCCACAACTCTCGGGGCTCGAGCCATGATTCCGCACTGTATTCGGGTGTGACCTGGATGTCACTTGGGACTATGCTTACTACCCTTGGCGTATGATCTACCACGTAGTACACAGGACCTGTATCTACTCAGTGGGCTAACAACTTGTCTACCCAGGTGACTTCATTCCAAATTTATTAGCATGCAACGCAAATCCTGAATTCAGTGAAACGAAACTTCGTGGGAACTACTCAGTGATTTTAAAGTCTAGCCTATCTTTTGAACTTAAATTAGTAACGAAAACTTTTGGACTTTGGAACATTTAAAATTCAAGTTTTTTTTTGGAAAATTTTGGACAGTTAAATTTGAACATAATTTAGAGCCTATTATAACGAAAGTGAAAGAAATCATTTGTAATTAGTTAGGCTAATAATAGTGTATTTCTGATGTAATTTTCTTGCATTTAAATTATTGATTATATCAACAAATTTCTTGAGGATATTTGGATTTTATATGTGCTTTTATTTAGTCAAACAAAAGGATTTGAAAATCAAAGATGTGTAGGGATTTAGGTTAAGGTATTGGTACTGGTGGTTAGGTTAAGTTAGTTTTATTTTGTGTATCCGAATTTTTTTAGCTTAGGGAATGGCCATCCTATATGCTGTAATTTATTTTCTCTGAATTGAATCATTTGCTGTTTCATTTGTCATTTGTGCAAACCAAGTGTTGGGATTAAAACAAGACAGTCACTGTATACATTTCTTGCTTATTTAACCTGGTCCAACCATCACCCCTGAGGGTGAGGCATCTTTATTTGTCATTGTACAAATAACGATCCCTTGTTTTGTAACTAACGTTACAATATCTGCGCCACTCTGCTAATTTTGGTTAAAAGATCAATTAAAATTTTCCTTGCTTTTGAAAGTTGGACCAGGTAGGGGTTTTGTTAGTTTTTAAAGGGTTTTTCTTATTTGGTGAGTGTTGTCTTGGTGTTACGAATCGGCACTAAAATGGCGTTCAATCCAGATTTGCTTTTGAAGGATGAGTTAGCTTACGAGTTAGCCGTCAGGGGGCTGACTTTTGAAAAGTTAGATGTTATGACCATGAGGCAGAACATTAGAAAGGCCATATCCGAAAATATTGAATCGAAGGTTGAAAATCTTTCTGACACATTTAAATTTAGTGACGAGATTAGTCGGTGTTACCGGAAATTTGAGGAATTCCATGGGATTGTAGAGGGGCTGGAAACTGAAAATTCCAGAACCGTTTTGAAACGATATCAAGCACGTGTTGAACATTTGTTACGACGGTTGAGTTTTCTTTCAATGATGGACCGAACAGACGAGAGTAAGCAGAATCTCAAAGCTTTTGATGTACTAACGAGTAAATGTCCGGGGGTACTACAAGTTATTAATAATAAGATAGTAACCGTAGAATCTTGCATGCAGAGTAGTAAAGGAACGCCTGCATCCACGCCCTTAGAGACTGGTAGCAAAACTTTTCCCGAGGATAGCAGCAGTGAACAGGTAAAGTCGCATGCTTCTGAAAGACCACCTAGCCTACCGATTAAGCCTGTCGACATCACTGGTAACCCGCAGGAAGAGGGAGGAGAACAGAAGTCTACAGGTAACGCAAATGTCCCAAATCAATTTCCACGTTTGCCAAGTGATAATAGGCTATCAGGTTTCCAGCAAGCTCCAGCTATCTTTTATGTAAATCCGAATGATGATGGTCGGAATTTGAGTAGATTAGGTTTAAAGAGGAATTCAATTTATGGTAAATTGTCTCATCCCATCGAGCGATTGTTGAAAGACATTCCGGAAACGGATGGTTTGTTTGTACCTAAACTCTTAGAATTTTTAAAGAAAGTTAACAAAGTCAAGCAGCAACCAAATTTAAATGATTCTGAAATTTTGCAATTGATTTATGGTTACACTAAGGGACCTTTAGCAGAAAGGACAAAGTTAGCCATTAGTTCCAGTTGGAGTTTTGATAAGTATCATGAGGATCTTTTAAATTTCTTCATCCCGGCACGACAGTTGTTTGTTATCAAACAGCAGACTTACCATAGGTTGCAGAGAAATGGGGAACCCTTGCCTTGTTATATAGCTGACATTAAGGAAGCTGCGGAACTCCTTAGACTTCAGGTTAGTGAGTTGGAGTTAATCGACACAATTCTTGAAGGTTTGAATCCAGTGGAAAGGTCTAGATTTGTTTTCTCGAGTAAACCCAAAAGTCTCCAGGAACTAGATCAGCTCTGTATTTTCTCGCAAAATTTAGGGTTCTCTGACAGGCAAAGAGTCGGTCTGCAGATGCATACACAACAGCGTAGATTTTCCAACAACCCTGTCAACTCAGTACAAGAGGGGAACCGAGTTCGAGAGCAGTATCCACAGCAACAATCTTGGTCACGTTCGAATCAAACAGGGAATAGCACACGTGATGGCAGGTTGTCTTCTCGACCCCCACCAAGATGCTTCAAGTGTCAGAATATAGGACATATTCAGCGAGATTGTACAAATGGTGTGAGAAATCCAAAAAACGACCAGGCGTGAGGGTGTCTCGCCCAGGCATGCCTCATAACGCACGTGGGCAACGTTTAAAGAAACAGCGGAGAAAATCTTCTCGACTTTTCACTTCTAAGTTATGTGGGAATATTAGAGCGGTAACTTTAAATAAAGTCTCGGTACCGAAGGTCAAAGTTGATTTTGGAAGTATTATGATAAATTCATTAGTTGATTCTGGTTCTGCCAGGAGTTTAATTAGTTGGAGAGTCTTCAAGCAACTCGAGTCTCATCATTTGGTACATAGGTGGCAAGAGAGTAAGACAAAATGTGTAACTGCTAACAATTCGCCTTTGAATATTGAGGGCTGTGCAACTTGTAGAATCAAGATTGGTTTTTTCACTTGGAATTTTACATTTCTTGTATCTCAGGATGTTAGTTTGGATTGTATTATTGGGGCTGATTTTATCAGAAAGACGGGATTAATTCTAGATCTTAAGGATATGGTGTTGTATTTCAAGTTCAATCACAAAGTAAGAATACCACTAGTCCGCCCTAGTCAAGAGAATATGAGCGGAAGTACTCTAGCTGGTAACGTTAGTGAGAAAGATCATTTTTCAGACTTAGCTGCTGATGAAGCCGAGGCATTGCAGGAATTGTGTAGTAACTATCCAGATGTATTGACTGAAAAATTAGGGTTGACTCACCTCATAGAATATGACATCAAAGTTAAGGAAAATTTCCTTGTAAAATCTCATCCCTATAAATTGTCACCGCCTAAGATGGAGGTAATGCGAAAGCATATTGATGAGCTTCTTAGGAAGAAAATTATTGAACCATCAACTTCTCCGCACAGTAGTTCTGCATTTTTAGTTCCGAAGCCCAATCCTGGAGGAGATCCCAGTACACAACAGTTTAGGTGTGTGGTCGATTATCGCAAATTGAATCAATTTATAGAAATAGAACAGGTACCACTTCCAGACCTTCATTCCGCTTTTCATTGGTTCAGCAAGGCAAAATACTTTAGTTGCATAGATTTAAATCAGGCGTATCATCAGATTCCCTTAACAGAGAGGTCCAAACCATTTACTGCATTTTGTGTACCCTGGAATTTGTATCATTTTAACCGAGTACCGTTTGGTTTAGCCACTGGGGCACAGGTGCTCACGAGACTTCTTGACCAGATATTTGGGGACATAAAATTTAAATATGTGTTCAACTTCTTAGACGATTGCATTGTATATTCCAATTCATTTTCAGAACATCTGCAACACTTAGAGGAAGTTTTCAGTAGGTTAAGAGCAGCAGGGTTGACCATAAACCCAAAGAAATTGAAGTTGGGTGTAAGGGAAATCTCTTTCCTTGGACATTTAGTATCATCTCGTGGTGTTAGGATTGATCCGCAGAGAACTATCAGCATAAGGGATTACAAGCCTCCAAAAGACGCCAAAGCTGTTGCTCGATTCATCGGCATGGTGAATTTCTACTCAAAGTTTATCCCAAAGTTTGCGGAAATTGCTGCACCTTTGAATCGTTTGAGGAAGAAAGGGATTGCGTTTGTGTGGGAAGAGGAACATCAGCGAGCTTTTGAGTTGTTAAAAGAAGCCGTGAGTAATCCACCTGTCTTACGAATGGTTGACTTTTCCAAAGAACTTATACTTACTACTGATAGTAGTGGTACTGCCATTGCTTCTGTACTTCAGCAAGAGGTCGATGGTGTTCGACAACCCATAGCTTATTTTTCACGAGTACTGACTTCTGGGGAAAAGAAATTTTCTATATATGAACTCGAGGCCTTGGCGGTGGTCGAATCAATTGAGAAATTTCGTTTTTATTTGGAGCATGCCCAGTTTTTGTTGGAAACAGACAATCAGGCACTATCATGGTTGCTATCACATCCCAGACAGATAGGAAGAATTGGACGTTGGGTGGTGAGAATCTCTTCACTAAAATTCAGGGTTCAGCACATAAGATCGTCCATGAATGTTGTTGCGGATGCCTTATCGAGGATGTATGACGGAGAGGATATCGCTCCCGAAAGTACTGAGCAAAACAAGGAGAGTACGTCATTGTTGTGTTGCCCCATTCTCACTCATTTTCCGCTAGCTTTCACTGATTTAGTTTCCAGGCAAAAGGATGATCCTGAACTGCAACGGATCGCCGAGCAAGTCAAAGATGGTGATGGTCCTAAAGGTTATATCCTAAATAAGGGAGTTTTGTATCACAAGGGCGTTAGGGAGAGAAATCCAAAAATTGTTTTGCCGGAAGCTTTAATTCCCATGGTTTATGAATATTTTCACATGTCACCCATTGGTGGGCATCTAGGTATGAGGAAAACTCTTTTTAAGATAGGAGAGTATTTTTATTGGCCTAAGTGGCGAGAAGACGTCACAGTTAGAGTAAGGAAGTGTCAAATATGTAGTCTAAGTAAACCTGCTCAGGAAACTCATCTAGGGTATCTTGCATCTGACATTCCCAAGAATGTTTTAGAAAAAATTTATGTGGATTTTGTTGGTCCGTACCCCAGGAGTAGGCAAGGTAATTGTTATTTATTGGCAGCAGTGGATGCTTTCAGCAAATTTGTGTGGCTTTTTCCCATAAGACAGGCAACTTCTGAGATAACTATACGAATGCTTAAGGAGCGACTATTTCAGCATTTTTCAATTCCTAAGTATCTGGTGTCGGATAATGGAAGTCAATTCACGAGTCAAAAGTTTAAGTCCTTTTGTTTTAACAATGGGATACAGCATATAACTACTTCACCATATCGGCCCCAGGGGAATCAAACTGAGCGTTTCAACAGGAATCTCAAATCTGCACTCATTGCTTTTCATGCAAATAAGCAAAACAGGTGGGATGAGGAGTTACCTTGGCTGCAGCTAGCTTTCAACTCTGCTCATCATGAGTCCATTGGAACCACACCGTTCAAGTTAGTGTTTGGGCATCGACCTAGACACCCTCTATCGAACCTGTGGAAACTTGACGATCTTCTGCCTGACAATCCTACTCCGGAAGTTCTTAGGGAAAACTGGACACGAGTTAAGAAAAATCTTTGTCGAGCTCACGAACAACATCAAAGGAAGTATAATCGCAACCGGAAGGACAATCCTTTTAGGAAAGGTGACTTGGTTTGGTGTAAGAATTTTCCCATAAGCAGTGCTAAAGACCACACGTCCGCCAAGTTAAGTTATAGGTGGAAAGGCCCTTTCCGTATTCAGTGTTTTCTAACTCCTGTAACGGTAAGATTGGTTGAACCAAGTAACGGAAAATTTTTCAGAAAATGTCATGTTAGCCAGTTGAAGAGCTGCAACAAAGGTGAACTAAAGTGAGTAAAGCATGTGTTTGTTTGTACAAACTAATACCGGTTGTGACTTAAATCCGGAGGACTGATCACCCTCCGATGTAATGAGGTACGTACCTAAACGAGACGTAAATAAATACCTGGACTGACAAAAAGTAAAATGTACAAAAGTACGCGTAAATAAAAAAAAAAAAGACTTGACCCATTGTAAAATACAAAAAAAAATAATTCTATGAAGAGCTCAGAAAAGACCATGGCAGTAGATTAGGAAACGTAGACTAAGGATTTTGTTGGTGAAACAAGTTTGTTTCACTTTAAAAGGGGGGAGTGTGTGCCGGAATCCAGGATATTCCCGACACATACGCGCCGGTAGGCGGCGAAACTACATCGCAGCGCTTTCTGTTGGCAAATGTAGTGAACTATTGCGCCCTGGTGGCAGGCGTGAGAAACCAACGGAGGAGTCGTAATTTATTATTTCAATGGATTTATTTAGAATATTTAAAAGAGTGTCCCTGTCTGATTAAATAAATTTTATTAGAAGGAAGAGATTCAGGAGGTTAGTTTTGTTTTACCATGAAAATAATATAAAGATGTGGAAAGTTATGAATGAGTTGTGTCTACAGGATATACCGCCGAACCCAAGTGGTAGTTGAAATAAGTAATAATCGTGACGAAAGGTGCAATTAATTTAGCTGTTGTCAGTTTAACAATTAATGAAGCGAAGATGTTAATTTTGATTTAAGGAAGGATCCGTGATTAAGTTCTGAATTATTATTTTGGGGGTTGTTTTAGTGCTGATTTTGGACACCGGACGGCGCCGCCGGGTTGGTGTTCTCTTTGTTCGTTCTTTTTCTTGCTATCTTTTCTATGATGAAGACGCAAAATTTATTACTGGAAGATGTGAACATTTAAAGTCGGTTGACTGAAGCCAAAATGTAGTTTTAAAGTATTTTGAAACTTGTGAGTTATGTAAATAAAATACTTGTTACGCAGTGACTGTCCCCTATATATATATAGGTAAGTCGAATATTGTAAAATATTATTTTAAACTGTAGTTTTGGACATACTTGCAAAGACACTTGTTGATTCCATTTAATAAGGTGGCATTTTTTCAGATTGTATATTGTATTCCAATATTAAGTCATTCTTAGAAATTGAAACTGAAAGTAAATAATTTGTATATGCAAGATAGCGAAAAGCAACTTTGTGGTAATTAAATCTAGAAATTTCTTAAAAATTGTTTTATACCATAACTGAGCACATGTTTAATGCAATCTAGTTCAATCTTTTATATTTTGGAAGAATGTTTTAATGTGAATTAATTTATTTGTATGTAACTATCTGATATGTATTCCTTTTTCTAAACTCAGCACAATTTAATTTAGGCTAGGTCTGGGTTTCCTAGAGCACATGGGAAAATGGTAATGTATAGAGTCATTTTATCCGATATTATTTACTCAATTAAATAACTTGTCCAATAGCCTTTATTTTTAAAATGCAATCATTTCAAGTAAATGTAATTTCTGATTCCAAGCAACGTTGAAGTCTTGGCAGTGTTAACTGTGCAAGGTACCTGTGGATTCATGTCTGTGTAGATTTTCATGTCTATTGTTGGGCAAACTATAGCCTAAGTTATAGCAAGGGCAGGAAGCTAACGATTAACAAAAGAGAATCAACTAGCCTATATTTCTAAGTTTTCACAATAAATTATCTTTGCACAAGTAGTATTGGAAATGTCATCTGTAGGTGATAAACCTATTTGAAGTTAATTACAGTAAGGAGAATTAGTGAATTTTTGTAACTACCGAATATTCATACTATGACATAGGCCTATAAGAATAATTGTTTGTAATAGAATTCAGCTTTATATTTCTTTTCATAATCTGTTTGAGACATGTTAATATCTGTGGATTTTTTTAATTAACTTCAACTGAAACATTTTTAAAAAAAAGGAAGAACTAGCCTAAAATGAATTTTTCAATGCAACCTGAATGTATAGACAATTTCTCCAAAAAAAATCATTTCTATCTTTACAAGTTGCTATTTATGTTTGGGGTTTTGATTTGTTAGGGTCCAACCACCAGGAGCCGACCTACCGTACCTGTAACCTGAATTGATGCAAGCCTAAGGCCACAACTCTCGGGGCTCGAGCCATGATTCCGCACTGTATTCGGGTGTGACCTGGATGTCACTTGGGACTATGCTTACTACCCTTGGCGTATGATCTACCACGTAGTACACAGGACCTGTATCTACTCAGTGGGCTAACAACTTGTCTACCCAGGTGACTTCATTCCAAATTTATTAGCATGCAACGCAAATCCTGAATTCAGTGAAACGAAACTTCGTGGGAACTACTCTGTGATTTTAAAGTCTAGCCTATCTTTTGAACTTAAATTAGTAACGAAAACTTTTGGACTTTGGAACATTTAAAATTCAAGTTTTTTTTTTGGAAAATTTTGGACAGTTAAATTTGAACATAATTTAGAGCCTATTATAACGAAAGTGAAAGAAATCATTTGTAATTAGTTAGGCTAATAATAGTGTATTTCTGATGTAATTTTCTTGCATTTAAATTATTGATTATATCAACAAATTTCTTGAGGATATTTGGATTTTATATGTGCTTTTATTTAGTCAAACAAAAGGATTTGAAAATCAAAGATGTGTAGGGATTTAGGTTAAGGTATTGGTACTGGTGGTTAGGTTAAGTTAGTTTTATTTTGTGTATCCGAATTTTTTTAGCTTAGGGAATGGCCATCCTATATGCTGTAATTTATTTTCTCTGAATTGAATCATTTGCTGTTTCATTTGTCATTTGTGCAAACCAAGTGTTGGGATTAAAACAAGACAGTCACTGTATACATTTCTTGCTTATTTAACCTGGTCCAACCATCACCCCTGAGGGTGAGGCATCTTTATTTGTCATTGTACAAATAACGATCCCTTGTTTTGTAACTAACGTTACATTGCATATTTGTTTTCCCAGAGACGATTTTAATGCAAAGTTTGATCACATGCTATTTTTGACTGTGTCGTCCTTTTTATATCGAGTTTGCGGTATGGTTGTCTATTCATTGATACCTTTAATTTGATGTACACTTTGACCTACATATACTTACATTTAAAATTTTCTTCTCACTTCGTAAGGGCCGACCCCCATAAAAAAAGTAACAATTCTATATGTTTCGAGTACATTTGAGTGGCTTATGTACATGAAAAAGTTTCATTACTTAGATAAAAATTGGTTAACAAATTACTAGGAAATTCCAAGACCTTTTAAACACATAAATTAAAGGTTACAAATGAAATAGTTTATTTCTTGCAATAAAATTTACATTTGTATATAATAAAAATAGGTTTTTATTATAAAACAACTGTCTGAAAATGCGAAAGTATGAAGAGACCAGGCCGATTCCCAGAGTGACGTTTAGTTCCCGACTCCGCCACCGCCAGTGTGGCAGCAGCACTGTCCGGTGTCTAGACATGGAGCTCTTTGTCATCTACGGTACTACATCGATGCGAGAGCAATGCTCTATATTGTATGTCAAGTGTTATTGGGCTGCAGGTAATGGCATAACTAGAATATTGCCGCAGTGCAATGTAATCGTATTGATTTCAACGAGGAAGGTGTTAATCAGAATGGTTTATTGTATCATTGTACAGTAGTTTATATCATCATCACATTACGGTTAAATGTTAAATTTAGTTCATTAGGCTACAGACTACTTCTAGATATGCTGTTCACAGTTATTATTATTATTATTATTATTATTATTTTTTTTTTTTGTAAATTTTAATACAAATTATGTCGAAATAAATATTTTTAGATATGTTTTGTGTATGTTTTATTACATGTGTTAAAATAAGTACAACTATATGGTAGTGTACCTATTTAATGTGTAACTGATAAACGAATTAGGCCCACTAACTTAGTTAATTGGAAAAAAACTTTCATAGTTTAGGTAGAAAATTCACGATTTTTCTCGCAAAAAACCGCCTTATTAGGTACCACTAAAAAAATAAAATAAAATAAAAAAGGCTTTGATAAGAAAGGAGGAAATATTAAAAAACATTTTTGTTAAGAGGAAAAATTAATTAAAGATTTAGGGTTGTTGTTAATAGTAGTTTTTATCACACTACATCGATGTTTTCGAACCTCACTTCAACCAACGAAACACCTGTTTTGCCGGCCTAGGGCGGTAATGGAAATAATAGCAGAGAAATCTAGAATATTAGAAGGTATTTAACAACAACAACAAATAACAAATCAGTGACGTAGTTAGTAGTTCAGCTGATAGCAAATGTTAAATATGTATGACGTAAGTGGGAAAATAGTGCTTTTCCCTTGGAATCAGCTGTAGTCACTTACCGTTAGAGTATTAGTTTTGGTGGCCTTAGATGTTGTGAAGTGGTTGCCTAGCAACCAGAAACTCAAGCAGTGCATCTTGCTAGGTTAGTTGAAGTTGAGGTTATGTTTTGTTTGTTATGAACAAAAAAGTAATTTTTCCACTTGTTTAGAATTTATTGAATTGTGTAGTGTGATGAAAAATGTCGTTCATAACTCGGGCCGAAAGAGTTTTGCCAACCCTCGATCGTTTCAAGTTCTCGACTTCATCTTGAACTTGAAACACGATCTCGGGGCCGGCAAAACGCCACTTTTGGCCCTTGTGACGAAATATACTATTGTTAGTCGTGTTTTGTTATTCCTTACTCTGTATTTTGTAAAACTTTTTGACAACTTCAATATTTTCAACAAGATGATCTTAATATTGATAAGCAAGCACGAGTCTTTTGCTCCTTTTTCCTCAGGTTTGGGGCATCGTAGGAGAAATCAACGCATACCATTAGAAAAATAGTGGTGGTCCTATAGATGAGCAAACTCCCATTGTATCTCACGTCGGTCCATAGGGCCACGCCCTACATGCTTTCAATTTGTCAATGTTAATCTTAAGGAAGAAATTCAATTGATTGAATCATCACACATTTGTATTAGTAAATGCTTGCAAATCAGGAATAACGGATGTTTCAGTAATAAAATAGTTGAAACTAATTGGGTCCAGACGGTCAAGATCAACTGAAATTTTGGTCGAACTTTGACCAGTAGGCAATCTCCAGTTTTTTAATCTTTTATTTCCACATACTTTTGACAGCTCTTCCTTTAAGCCTTCCACTCTCCCAACCCAATTCCTTACCAACAAATGACAATAATTTCCCCCGGAAGGAACCGTTGTGTCAAAAACCTCTTATCCACCATCTCCCACGTGACGAGTGGTGATTCAATCTCAAACTGGACCGCAACAAAGCGCAGAGATAGAGATCGTCCCGCCAAGGTCGGGGGGCGCGGCGTCGGTGCGGTGGCGGGGGGAGGGAGGGGGGGCAACCTCCATTACGTGTAATACACAAACACGGTAGGGTGTTATTTGGCGCTGCTCATTTGCCCTGTCATTATTTTATCGGGTGCCCACTGGTGTTATCTATGGTCGGAATGCGTCGGTGCCACTCCGGCGCACCTAGGATCACACGTGTACCTTTGTGGAAGGGGGGGGGGGGGGGGGGGTGGGAAAGGGGTATTGTTAATTTCTGTAACAAATTCAGGAATTAATATCGCAGTATAATAATATTAGTATAAGAAAATAATGTGGTTTAGCCGCGTTTAAGGCGACAATGGTTGATGAGTGTAGAAGGGATGTGATATAATTAGTAGACTTCATCTAATCGTGTCCTGTGGAAGTTAAAAAGAGGAATGCCCCTTCTAGTTGTGGAAGATATAAGGACTTGAAACTACCACTGGTCGAAATTCGACAAAATTTTCATTTGATGTAGATCCAAACAATCCAAATAGTTTGAAAATGTTTTATATCTAATACATCTGTTCTTCCTGATTTGCTACAGTATCAGTTATTGCAACAGTTGTAAAATGATTCACTCGTATACCATTCTTCTATAAGATTAATCGAAATTTTCAAAGTGTGTAGGTAGGGCTTAAACTTATTGGCTATGAATTACATAGGGATTTTGATCATCTACAGGACACTATCTTTCTGGAAGTATTCGAGGATTTTTCCTACGATAAACACGAGCTGAGAATAAAAGGAATAAAATATTCTTGCTTGCCTATTAATGTACAAAAGTTGAAGTTATTGTGGTTGTTTATCAATCTGTAGGCTAAAGTTATAGAGACCCTACGATGCCAAGTATGATTGGTAGGCCTAATAACCGAAAAGACTACCCAAAATGTAACTGAATAATTTACAAAATTAAGTAGCACACAAAATATCGCCAATGGTTTTATATGTCTAGTTATGATTTAGAAATGAGTTACAGTATTGAAATGATCTTGAAGTTATATACACTCTCAACCATTTAACAAAACTAGTGGCTTGTAGGGACAAAGGCCCCTAAAAATTAAAATGGTGATGTTGTCCCCAAAAATAAGTTTTAATTTATCAACTCCTTGCAGTATTACTGTATTTTCTCAAGCTGTAGAGTGAATTTACACGTTTGAGTTTTCTAATAAAATATTTCCTGATCTTGACGATACTTTTAGGTAGCATCAAATGAGTAATTTACCAATAGTTTTCATTGTATTAAAATACAGTAATGTATTATTGCACTATTAGGTGTATATTACAGAACGCCTTAAAATAGTTTTAATCCTTAACATGTTCATAATGAGTTTCTGACTCAAGTAGACCTATATAAAATAGTTCAATACAACATAAGCCCATTAATACTGTACACTCCTTCACTCTGGACCCCTGTGCCCCCCATTCACCCACACTCGCCGTGACCCAATGCCTCCCCATGCCCCCGTTCATCTCTCCTGATCAGTGTTTCCTGTACGCCCTATGCCCCCAGGGCCCGAATACCCCCTTGCCCCCTCATGTGCCTGTGCTCCCCATTCTTACGTGCTTACATGCCCGCAGTTCTTCCCCATGCCCTCATTATTCTTCAATGCCCACCCATGCCCAACCAACTTACGTGCCACCGACAGCTCCAGTGCTTCTTGTGCACCCATTCCCATGCCCCCATAACCCCGTGACACCATGCCCACCGTTCCTCCCCGTGCACCCTATATCCCCATGGCCCCCTAACCCCAATGACCCCAACAACTTTCGTGCTTCCATGCCCCCGCACCCACGGTACTCCCGTGCCCACATACCCACCATTCTTTCCCCTGGTCCCCATGCCCTTTATGTCCCCAAAGCCTCCCCCGTGCCCCCATACCACACTGCCCCCCGTGCCTCGTGCCACCAGCGACCCTATTGCCCATTGTGTCTGTCTTCCCACTCCCGCGCCACCACGTGCCCCCAAACCCCTATGTTTCCGTTCGCCTATGCCCAACGTTGCTCCTCGTAGCCCCCGTGCCTCCCATACCTATCAACCCCTTTTGCCACCGATGCCCCTAGTGCTCCTTGTGCCCCCGAACTCCCTGCCGCCACGTGCCCAAGTGCATCCCCATGCCTCCCCAAAGTGCCCCCAATTCCCCCTGTATGTCCCATATGCATCCCTGTACCCTCTATGCCCCCGTGCCCTCATGCTCGCCGTTTATCCCTCGGCCCGTATGTTCCCCATGCCTCCACAGTGTCCCTCATAGCACCCAATCCCTCATAACCTCCAATGCCACCGACACCCCTCGTTCCCCTCATGCCCTTCTTGCTCCCATATACCCGAACCCCCTGTGCTCACCATGGTCCCATGCTGCCATCCCCGCCCTCTTTCCCCGTACCTCCGTGCCCTCCTGTGCCCCCACCGTTTCCCCTGTGCCCCCACCGTTTCCCCTATTCCCCCTTTTTCCCCCCGTTCCCCCATGCCCCCTTACCCTCCGTGCCACCGACGTCCCTCGTACTTTGATTTTAGTATATTTTTCCTGTTCGTCAACGAAGTAGAACACTGATTTATATATTGTTTGTTCTCGCACACTATCGTTTACATGAAAAGCTCCCCATTTCTTTATGGATTATCGGGCGTTTATTGTCTCCCTCCTACCTACGTAAAGAAAGAAACAAAGGAATAGATAAAACCGAAACAAACTATTTCTCATACGGAGGTTATCCATAGTTAGTAGTTTACATATAATGATTCAGTCGAAAATAATCAAACACTCAATAAAGCGATTTAACTCTTCAAATCTAACTACTAAATATAGCCAATAAATAAAGCAGTAACGTAATAACTAAACGACATTCCCTGAGTAAAGCCAATTAACCATTATATCAACCATGCCACGTCTAAGCCAATTTTAACCTTGGTATATTCGGCATAAAAAATTATAATGGGGTCACGAAGATGAAATCTTCTGTGGATCCGTAATCCGTTCATGACTATTAGTGTTCTCTTTTTTTACACAGCATTGCCAATTTAAAAATTTTATAACTGTATGGTTATCTTTACTCAAAATATTTACTCAATACAAAGGCAATAATCAGCTGAGTTTATGATAAAACACTGGAACATCTGCTTAATCACACGTGTGGATCTAAAAATCTTCTTCCCATTAGATTAACATTGGAGCTTAAAGGTCCAATGGGGCGAAGCCCAGGTAACTTTTGATAATTCTGGTATTTTTCCTTGCGTCCTTGGCCCTCAAGCTTTAAAATGAGCCATCATACGTTACCCTATCTTTATTCTAACTCTAGATATTTCATGGGGACCGATTCGCTTACGGAATTATATATATAGATTACTAAATGGTTACTCGTTGGTTGTTGTCCAATTAAAAAAGTTCTTTTCATATCTCCTATTACTGTTTAACTTCTAGGCTTAAACTAGCTTCTAATAGTTTTCATAAATGTACAAAAATTTACAAACTATCAAAAATGAAAATGTAATGTGTTGATAGGCTTACTTTTATAACACATGGAATCATGCTGAAGTTTCCATAAAACTTTATTTGTCGATTACTCAGGGATTAGAATGCGAAGGATATTTTTACGAGTCCCCCTCGATGCATAACAGCTTGAGATGCAAATTAGGCCAGGATCGTAGATCGCCCCTGGTCCGCCGGGAGTGCCACGGTCTTTAGCCTTAAACGCTGTTTAATTATTCACATTCGCCCAATGAGCACTGGGACCGAGCCGACTTTTATCCTTCGAAATTACCTAATTAGTGACAATTATATAGTATCAGGACATTCCACTCTTATACAGATGACTGCCACTGGTATTCGAGCTTTTACTTGTCAGAGAATAGTTTTTGTATTGGGACTTTGAATGTTTAGTACTTATAGAGTATAGGCACCACAAATTTTAAATGCGGTACAGTTTGGTTAGGTTTGGTCAGATTAGCATAGATGAAAATCTTCGTTCTGTTATCGTTGTTACCGCTTGTTTTACAACAATGCTTATGTTGTACTTGTACGATGGTCAGTCAAGGTCAAGTGGTTTTGTCAGGTTTGCTCTAACACTTCTAAAATGTAATAAAAATTAGTCGAGGGCTGTTGTTAAAAGTATTTTGCTAAACTTGTTTCGTTATTCTATATTTACTCTGCATTTTGTTCACTTTTTTGACAACTTCAACCTCTTGGTGTAGCATATATGATTAATTCGTTTGCGCTACATATTATATTTTGAAGTGGTTTCACTTTTAAAATGATTAAACTAAGAAATCGGAATTATTATTGACTTATCTATGCTATAATCACAAAAAAACACTCTCTAATCTCTTAGCTGAAAACTGCTTCCAACTGTTTACCTGAGATGTTAACAAAGGCCAGTACTTAATGGTAATAATCTAATTGTTTTCAGAATTGACTCTTAAAATAATACGTGGTGTATACACGACCTTGGCTATAGAAATTAATTTAAGAAACAAAAGTTAAATTAATATTTGAAATATTGATGTTTATAGACCCGATGCATTGATTAGTACAATATTGTTATTCTTAATTCACACAAAAAATTAGATTTTTAACAATAAAAATATATTTTTTTTATATTTTTGTCTAGGTTTCAATTTCTAATGTAGCCTATAAGAAAGGGAGTTCTACAGTTTATGGGAAAATGGAAATGAAATTCGTTTAAATCAAGAAGGTATGTTTGAAACAATCACATTATGTCATGTCTGATGTAAACAAGAATTAATTTGTTTGAATCTAGAATTTTTACTTGAAATAATCACATTGGTGTCATGCATGATATAAACAAAAATAAAATTTTATTGAATCTAGAATTTATGGTTGAAATAATCACATTGATATAATGCCTGATTTAAACAATAATTAAATTTGTGTAAATCCAGAATTTATGCTTGAAATGATCACATTGATATCATGCCTGATGTAAACAATTAATAATTAATAGTAGTTTTCATCACTAGGAGCAAAAGTGAGTCTTTTTGGTGCGCAATCGTGTTTTAAAAACGAGGCGCAGCCATCGAAGTATATAATACTTCGATGGGCGCAGCCGAGTGATGAACAACGTTTTTTATCATAATGCGAAATTATACTTTTGATCGTTAAAAATGTTAAAGTTGTGTTTTCGAGGTTATATTTACAAAGTTACTTATATGCAGTGTTTACATTCCTGTTATTTACAAACAATACTCTTTATAACGTTGGTATTTCAAAATTCTGCTCCTCAACATTAAAATGAATAATAATATACTTAGAAAACAGCTGATTTTCCAGTACTAGGACCTAAAAAATTCTCCACCTGATTTTTCAGTCCTAGGACAATAAAGAAACGGTTTTGGTACAATTGAGAGAACAAAAAACAGGCTGATTTCGTTCAGAATGATAAAAATTTGTTTGAATATATAATTTATGTTTGAAATAATCATATTTATGTCATGTCTGATGTAAACCAAGATAAAATTTGTTTCATCATCAATTTGGATAGGAATTTCCTATTAGCAATAAAATATTTTGTCAGGAAACACATAAAGTAATAAACGGTATCAGTTAACTGACACATACTTTCTCCCAACAATATAAAAAAGGTGTTAAAAGCTCCAAACATTAATGTCTTGATGACTCAGTCGGATAGCTACCAGCTGAGGAGCGCTCGTTTGACCCTACGTGGAGTACGCGCGTCTGTTTCAACAACGTACAGTACTGCGTTTACCGCTAAACGAAAAATAGAATTTTCTCCGCAACCACTTGACGTAGAGCAATAATTAAAAATACTGGATTATTTAGTTTTTTGAGCTTGATTTAATGGTGATAAGTAAAATTTATTTCGAGACAACAGCTATTTTGAAAATTCAAAAAATTGATTTTTGAAACACTTTTTACTCCATAACTTTTGAACGCGCATTTTCTCGGAGATGCGGGTGGTGTCATTTTATTCACCATTTTAAACTTAATAAACCACAAAATTTTAATCAAAATCGTTAGAGCCGTTTTTGAGAAATTTTGATTTTTGACGATTTTTGAGGGTTTTGGGGGGTAAACTACCCTTAAAAATCAAAAATTCAAAAAAATGAAAAAACACCTGGAATTATCGTAGGTTTGGACCTACGTACCAAATTTCACCAAAATCGGACCATTGGGGCATTCTCTAGCTCTGTATACATCCTGACACACACACACACACACACACACACACACACACACACACACACACACACACACACACACACACACACACACACACACACACACACACACACACACACACACACACACACACACACACACACACACACACACACACACACACACACACACACACACACACACAGACTTCACTCCGAAAACCACTTTTTTGGACTCAGGGGGAACCAAAATGGATAAATCCACCAACAACTCAAATTCGAAAATTTTGACGAAAACAATACTTTCTCCATATACTATGGTTTAGGGGGAGAAAGTAAAAATTTAGTACAACTTTCCTTTGAACACATAAACTGTTAATCGTTTTTCAAAAATTTTTGTAGAAGTAATCACACCCAAAGGTCTCAAATTATTTGTCCACGACCTTTTTACATTTCTTAAATAATGCAAACTATTTTATTACCTACTATCATATTAAGCCAGTTTTTCTTAAGGTTTATTTTAAGGTTTATTAAAAATCGAAAACTCTATAGGTACTTCAATACTTATGAAACTATATTTAGCCACCGTATCAAGTATTGCAAACTTTGTGTCTAGAGGTAAGCAGTTTAAACGGTAAACAACGCGGTCTCCAAGGTGACGTTATAGTGTTCATTCTGTCTCTGAACTTTTGACTTGTCTCCGATTTTGACTCACTTAAATGTTGCAACGTTTTTTTCTTTATCAGGAGGAAAGCAATATGTTGATAACGATATGATTTGGTCAGAGCACCATTGGAAATAAAACTTAATTTTATAACTTAGTATAAAAACAACCAATATTACAAGCAACGCCACTTAACAAAACAATTACAGTTTATTTAGTACAGTAATAAAAATTGGCAAATGTGAAATTCACAAGAGGATACTCTTTATTCCACACTTGTAGCTTATCTATTTATCTTTAAAATTATTATATATTTAATTTATTAACATTTTTCTGTTTTTAAATAAAACTCAAAACCTAAATTGCATTTTAGATATTTAATTTAAACAAAATAATTATAAGTAATCAACTTAAATCATGTAATAAATTGTCATCATTCTGAATAATATTTATTTTATAACTTTGATAATACCTAATAACAATTATTTTTTAATTATATTTTATAACATTTTACTTACAATTTGTATACTTTGTGACAATAATATGATTATGTTTTTCTTTTGTGACAAAAATTATTTTCAGTTAGCTATTTTATATGTGGAAAGAATAAGGAGACATCGCATGAAAAATATGTTTTCACTGCAAGAAGAATTTCAAGGAGAAAATGCAGCAAGAACATCTGGAATAATATATGTTGCGCTCCTGTTTTTCTAAAGCAAATATGCTGCAGTTTTCATAATATACCTTCGGGAATACGTTGAAACTATGACACAGACTCAGTTTGTAGTCTTTCGTTCCTTTTTAATTCACTTTATTTCGCAATGTATGTGTCCCTGTTTGTTTATCGTGTTATTATTTTTGGATGTTTTCCTAAGTAAGAACGTTATAAGTTTAAGCAATAAAATATTCAATGAGTGTCTTTATTGTTGAGAATTATTTACTCTTTACTACATTTTAAAAGACCAAAGGGCGAGTGTATTAACGTTATTTCAGTAGAGAAAATGTAGCCTAGATTAAGTAAAACTAGCCAAAGAGGGATGTACGTGCTACTTTAAGGTTTGCCAAATTAGGTATACTTCCATTGGCAGCTCAAACTACCCTTGACTGACCCTCAACGGCCGCAAACTCAAAAGTCACGCATGAAATTGCTCGACCCTACAAACTTCCAACCGAACATTTCCTGTCTACTTAATTCACATATGCATGTAAATTTTACCTTATGAAAGCTTTAGCTATGAAAGCTACTGTGTGGAATCTAATCAAATACAATGAAAATATCGTAATATTTGACTAAACACCTCAAACATCAACGTGTTTATATCATGAATAGGAATTATTATTATAGTTAAGTGTTCATAATATGTATTATTTTGCTTCTATAAAAAATCTCACGAATACAAAACTATGCATATAATCTGTTATTCCAGTTAGGTAGATAGTTCATATAAAACTCATATATGTTAGTTTCAATAATGTTGTCAGAATCGCTACAAATAAGTTTATCAATTTATCATTCTTCAAGATCGTTCAGTTTTCAATAACAAGTTATTATACCAATTTCCAATTAATGATTCCTAGTAATCTTACCTTCATCAAGAACGTAAGACATAAAGTGGATGTCTAAATCCACTGATAAAGGTTGTGTTTAATCTACGTAGGTGAAATATGTGTTTCGACGTTAATGCAATCTTTTGAAATCACTCCTATTCATAAAAAATTTTAATCTGTAAGTGTAATGTACACGAACATATACACATTGATAAATACTGCGTGTGCTTTTGTGTCTCAATGGTCGATTTGTGTTTGTGTAGTTGAGTTTTTTAACAACTACAAGTAAACCATCAAGTTTAGGTATGAATTATAAAGGTGTAAAAATCAGTAAAAAAATTGCAATCGATATTTAATTAATTTAAACTTAGTTTTTCCTAAGTGTTATCAATGTTCCAAGAGAGTCGAGCCTATACCTCTAAGGCTTTTTTCTTAATTTTCTTGAATTCAACATAATGTACTAACTGATGTATATTCACTTTAAAAAGTTGGATATCAACATTTTTACTTTCATTTTCACCGATAAAGCTACTTCAAGTTAAAAAGATGGTATGCAAATAGTTGTGAGAGCGTCGGCTCCAGGCAGGCCCCGAAACTACCCCTGGGCCTCCCCAGGGTCTTTACCTTAAGTGGAGTTTCATAATTCAGT
Organism: Neoaliturus tenellus; assembly: GCA_030545055.2. Lineage (NCBI taxonomy): Eukaryota > Metazoa > Arthropoda > Insecta > Hemiptera > Cicadellidae > Neoaliturus > Neoaliturus tenellus. Next base: position 86,967,125 of record CM061536.1, read on the forward strand.
TTCAGCTGATCTGTTAAGAGATCAATTATTTGAAACGTTTTAGGATGAACAAGTTAGTTTTCAAAATAATGTATTTCATCATACCATTGCGATAAACGTTGTTTTCGGAACGGTCAGCTGTGATCGAAACTAGTTGATTCCCGGTGGGTTGGATAAACGTGTTGGTACATAAACAAAGTTTTCGGGACTAGTCCTCGAAACAGTGGTTTTCGGGACTAGGCCGGAAAAAACTTCCAATGTTTGACACCAATAGCGCTGCTTTTCTGCTTACAGTAACTTAAACCTCGTTGACTCCAATATATAAATGTCAAACAGCTGTTTGTTTAGTTGTAGATAGTTCAAATACAAGATAAACAAATAAAACGTAAGAGGGGGTATATAGGTTAAAATTTATTAATTTTTATCCAAATTGTATATTTATTAAAGGTGGTATAATGAAAATTACTGTTCGTAACTCGTCCGAAAGAGGTATATCGGTACTCGATCGAATTCAAGTACTCGGCTTCGCCTCGTACTTGAAACTCGATCTTGCACCGATAACGACCACTTTCCGGACTAGTGACGAAATATACTATTTTAAAACAGTCAATCTAATTTCACCGAAGGAGAAACTGATTTTGAAACCATAAGACAGATTCGTTTAAATCTATTTGTTTCAGTTGACCTTCCTCGGTCCTTCCCCTACCTAATAGAATAGATTTCATAATAGTTATTTGTCCAATCGGCTATTATTGGTTTTTGTTTGATTAACCTTAATATATTTACAGTTACGATACTTAAAAACTATGTAAATAAAATTTAAATATCACTAAATTTAATTTAATTGATAACTTGAATTTTAAATTGTTATATTTTTCACTAGATCAACAGCTTTTACTACAATTTACTCTTTACAAAAACAATTTTTCTTATAACCATTCTGTACAATTTAACAGCATATGCCTATTTTCAATACTTTTTTGATGTTTTCGATGTATGTAGCGGCAACTAATACATTGATAAATTTTATTAAATTTTCTCAACAAAAAAACCCTCGCACTTCACGTCTTCACGGTTCTTGACTCCAAATAGCCCCATTGTTTGATTTCCTGTCGCAATTATTTCGGTTCTTTTCAACTCGGTGAGTATTCCGTCGGGTCCGAGGGCACGGCGGCGTCTCTGAGCACATCAGAGTCCCTGGACTTCCTGCTAGACTCGCAGTCCCTCCCGGCGACAGGTTAATATCTCTCACAGGTCTCGACCAGAGGCATTTACCGTGGTTCTCACGTCGCAAATGAAAAAGCGGTATGGAACTGGTTCCTCCGGTAGAGTACAGTAGGCGTCGCTTGCGAGCGATGTAGAATGATTAAGAAAATATCCAGTTATCAGAGGTAGTATTTTTAATAGCTTTGAAATAAATGATTTCTTCAAAAATTATCGTACTAATGTTACAATATACTCCCCATTCATTCAGAGGTCTAAAATGTTGTACAGCATAGGAATGGTGTTGCATATTAATGTCCAATGAGTGAACAATATTGCATTTTACCCTTTGGTGTGATACAGGGTGAATATAGTAAATTGTCCTAAATAGATTACAAATTATGTCCCAATAGGCTAAATTGACGAAAATTAACATCGTAAAAATATTTTTGACTATGTATAAAGATAGGGTATTCCAAAATTATGGACCACATGTTTGAGTTTCACTATTTTCAAATGTAAACATATGCCAGTTTATACATAATTGAGGAGGTATATGGTAAAACGGCGTATGGGGGTATACGCCCTTTTTCCGGAGATGGTCTATTTCGATTCCTCATGTTTCCATTGGTAACCGTGCAAAATTTCATCTTTGTATCTCTTTGCATTTTCATTTTATGAGTCTGTTTCCATGATGATGCACAACACTTCTGCAACGAAATAATAATGTAAATAAAAACATAAATTTAATAATATTATAATTACACATTATAACATATAAAATAAAATTATAAAATAAAATATTTTATAATTTTTTTTAATTATAAATAATTATAATTATAGTATTTTTACTAATAATAATAATAATAATTATTATTATTATTATACTAATATTATTATTATACTAATAATAATAATAATAATTTTTACTAATAATAATTACTATTATTATTATAAATAATAAATAATAATTATAATTATTTAATAATTTATAATAATTATAATTATAATAATAATAATAAATTTATAATTATTAAAAATATTTTTAATTTTATAAAATAAAATTAAAAATAAACATTATAAATAAAATTTATATAAAATATAATATAATATTATATTTTATATAAATTTAAAACGTAACCATAAAAATTTCCTCATACACAAGTTATGTAGTAGGCCTATAAAAATTTTTATAGGCCTATTTAATAGGCTATAAAATAGCCTAATTTAATAGGCCTATAGCCTATTTAATAGACTTAAAATGAAGAAATTAAAAGAAAAACTACCATTTTATTTGGGTAATTATACAGGCTTTTACTATCCAGTCCTCATAGTGTTGTAAAATATAAATTATAATATTAATAAAAATTTATGTCATACTATGTGATGTAAATCCTTGGAATAAGGGCTTTTCTTTGAAAAAAGGGCGTATAAAAAACATGGCTGACTGTCATCTTAGGAAAAAGGGCGTATGCAAACCTTTTTTCAAATTGTAATTAATATTTCAAATGCCAACTTAACAAAATATTTCTTCTTGTTATATATAAGTTGAGATTCTGAACTTAATTTTGTTTAAAGGTTTCAAAACCATAAATCCTATATATATAAAAGTACAATCAAGTCAATTATTGATTGCCTGTTTCCCGAAAGTATGGTTTCTTTGTATCAGCCCTTTTACCATAGACATCCTCAATTTTAAAGGTATATTAAAATAGTAGTTTTTATCATTCTGCACGAAATCAGCCTATTTTTTGTTCTCTCAACTGTACCAAAACCGATTCTTTATTGTCCTAGGACTGAAAAATCATCTGGAGAATTTTTTAGGTCCCAGTACTAAAAAGCCAGCTGTTTGCTATGTATATTATTATTCATTTATTAATGTTTAGGAGCAGAATTTTGAAATTCAAACGTTTAAAGAGGATTGTTTGTAAATAACATAAATGTAAACACTGCATGCTTAATCGTTTTTAAAAACTCGGCTGCGCTTCGTTTTTAAAACACGATTGCGCACCAAAAAGACCCACTTTTGCTCCGAGTGATGAACAACGTTTTTTATCATAATGCGAAATCAGACTTTTTAATCGTTACAAATAACTATAAAGTTGTATATTCGAGGTTATATTTACAAAGTAAGTTATATGTTATTTACAAACAATGCTCTTTATAACGTTTGAATTTCAAAATTCTGCTTCTCAACATTAATAAATCAATAATATTACACTTATTAAACAGCTGACTTTTCAGTCCTAGGACCTAAAAAATTCCCCAGATGGTTTTTCAGTCCTAGGACAAAAAAGAATCGGTTTTGGTACTATTGAGAGAACAAAAAACAGGCTGATTTTGTGTAGAATGATAAAAATAACATTTTGGAAATACATAACTTTCATATCCTCAACAGTTTTAAAATGGTGGCAATTTGTTTGCAAACAAATCAAATGTTACGGTATAGCCTGTATATCCGTAACTAATGGGCCAAGAATTCCTCAGATTGATTTTTTTTACTGTTACTAATACTGACCTTTAGGACTATATGTCAGATGTAGCCTAAGTATTATTAATTAAATTATTAGTCCTAAAACTTTTTTTAATGTTTGAAATTTATTTGACACAACAGCTTATGACTTGGCCAAAACTTGTATCGTCTTGTTGTTGGGTATATTATGAATTGCCTTATAATAATTGATATTGATGAAACTTAGTATATAGCTTTATACGGTCGAAATAAATTTTTGTATGCTAAAAACCTAATTTTGGTGTTCATCATGGCTTATCACTGAAAGCCAATTGAATTGGTATTTAAAGTTGGAATTTTTAAATTCCAACTTTGTTAAAACATTATTACACTCATAGGGTTAATCAAAGGTCCGTTTTTATATTCATAATACTTTTTTAAGACTGTAAGCACAAGTTTTCTTTATCTGACAGTATATTGTAACGAGAATACGCTAATCTTTAAGTTCATGTTTTTAACTCACTGATTATGACATTAGTGAATTTTATTTTGCTTTAAGCACATACAAAATATTTTTAAATTACCCAAAAAATTTTGTTAAGATTCCCAACCCTATTAAAGGATTTAAATTTCAAGGAATTTTTGGACAAGCCTTTGTCATTGACTGCTGAGCATTGACGTTGTCATTCTGAAACCACAGAGCACGGCGCACGGTGGTGGTGATTGGCAGTTGCAACAATCCAAATACAAGAGTATTGTGTTTACTTGTCTTGTTTCGTCTGTTTACTCTTAACATAGTAGAAGCAGGCACGTCTCTGAAGACTACCAAACCGTCATAGGAATTCCAAAAACCACTGTTTGGCTCCGGTATTGCATTGCATCATAATAATAGGATGTAATATTGAACAAATTGCATAGTTGATATTTCCACTAGTATAATAGTAAATTTTCATTGTTTTGCAAGGAAATCATTAAAACATCTTTAAACTTTATACCAAAATTTTAATAGTATTGTAAGTATATTTGATTCATGACTGTTGTAATAAGCACCAATAATGATACTACTGTGCAAGTAACTTCAAAATTAGGTAAATAATTCAAACAAATTCAAACCCGTTGCTCAATGAGATCTTAAACATACAGTTATTGCATTAAAACGCAGGTTTTCGGCATTTAACATGTTTAAATAGAAATTGAGCAACTCGCACATCAGCAGTGTTCCATTACAATTTATTTTTTACCTTATTTATGTACCTAACCTCAAAAGAGTGTGACCACATGTCAGCGAGGACGACGATAGGTCAAGCAATATCTGAGTGGCTACATTTTAGATGGATAACAGCCTATAACCCGTATGACCTATAAGATTTTAACATGTTTATTACAGTGATTTGTCAATTTGAAGTTGGTTGCAGATAAGGTAAAATATGTAACTATATCACAACATGCAAGATATAATGTGTTGATTTCCATTTATAAAAATTACATATATTTAGGAAACTGTTACTCACAAGATAACTAGGTCCGTGTGTGAGGTAAAACACATTAGTCCCCATGCTGCCAATGGGGAAGTAAAGAACACTTTCACTTCTACTCTGTACTATAGGCAAGAAAAATAAAATAATACAAAATAACTTGTATATAGCCAAATTAAAAAATAAACGGAGCTTGATTTGAAAATTAACAATGAAATTGAGGAATTTGGTAACTTACATCTATTTTTTCAACTAAAACAGCAACGTGAAAAGTAAACGATAAGTGCATTTTGTAATATAACTTCAGATCATCGAAGTACGCACGAGGTGTGAGTGTCTATGTGATTTGATTTACGTGTAGGGCGATTGTAGAATTGTCTCAGAAGCCTTTATTGTATTCAGACCAGCCTTTATGCCATAAATAACTTCTTAATACTTTAGTTGCATTATCTGCTTTTGCGGTACAAAAGGCAAATCGTCATTCCACCATTCGCGAAACATGTTTTCATCAAACTGTAACTAAGAACTTTTAACCTATTTATGACAATGTACTTAATAATTTTCACCTATCTAGGCCTATGTCGAAACAGACTTCCCTCAGTTTTAACCAAACATTTTGTCGATGTACAACCACAATATAAATTTTAAACGAAGAAGAAAAAGCATTAATTATCACAGTTCCTTATGATCGGTTCGTTGATTTTGTGTAACTAATGCAATAAATTTAAAGAAGCTTGTTACATAATATTTTTAAATTAAAATCGTAAAATACCCAACAGGATCTTATAAATATCAGTCGAGAATGTATCTTAACAGTCTTTGTTTTAAGCCCCTTAGGAGATTGCAGGGGATTAAGCTAATATAAGACTCGCCAGCAGAACCTCTGTAGGGGCTATTCAAAGGTAATGCCCAATTTAGCTCGTCCACGTATACGCACATAATCGTATTGTTTAAGTGTTACTTAATTCCATACTTTGACTACAGCTTGACTTGGTGTAGCAATAATTCGTAAAACCTTTGTGTAATATCCTAACTTGAATGTAAAGTATACTTACTTTATCATGGTATAATAAAGATTCAAAATAATTTTAGAAATATTATTCCATTCGTGGAAAGTGGAATTTTTCTTCAACAGGGATATGAATACTTATTATATTAATAATCAACTATTAAATTTTAATGTTTATGCATTAAACTTTAATAACATTTGAAAAGCAAAATAATTTCATATACGGAGGAGTTGTGTTCTCCCTCTATATTGTTTTAAGCTTATTTAGATAATTAAAAGTAAACCATTGTTTTAACTGTTGAAAAGACCTTACAGGAACTTTTACACATTAGAGCCTCAATATGAGAGCTTTCATAATGAAAACACAAGTCTCTGTTTATTAAATCATATTTTAATAATTTTATTGGATGAGGCATTTCGACACACTTTGACATCATATCTCACCATAGTTTTACTTATGGTAGCTATTTTAATATTATACAGTAATCAGCAAAAAACAAATTAAAATGTTATGTTTGAAGTACCAAGCCTGAAAAGAGTAAGCCCACCACACTTGTTCAACACATATTTGTGAAACTGTTTTATTTTATTTTAACAGAGAAGCTTCTACAAAATTATTTAAAATCTTTTAAATAAGTGTAATAAACAAGTTATTAAAATAACTTCAAGCAAAGAGGAACGTATACAAGCTAACTTTCAACGCCCCTATGGTTATGGAGATTCTTTGATACCTGAGCGAGTGATATTTGACAAATAAGTAGATAAAATAACGGGATTTATACAAATACAACAGAGGACCCTACAACACTTGTACTTGGAGAAGGTTCCTTAAGTTTCCTTTAATTGTTCAGTTTCTTTACATTCTTTAAGTTACAGTTTCTTTACGTTTAAATATTATATTAATGGTTATTAATGGTTATTAATGGTTATTAATGGTTATTTAAAAAGTATATCTATAAACACTTGCTTACGTCGCTGTGTCTAAAACTACATGTAACTTGTGGCTTAACGTAATTCGTAATACAATTGTTACATTAACTACTATTAACTTATTAGAAACCCCTCGTTAGTTTAGAAACAATAAAAAACCTGCAACATTTGAATTTATGCTGAAAATACAAGTTTATACTTTCCAAGTTATGTTGTTGTGATAAAATGGACCCCTTGAGATCTTAAAGCATCCATTAAGAGTAAACTTACCTTCCGAGACCCATTCATGAGTTTTCATTGTTGTGCGAAAGTCACTGCTACATCCCCTGTAAAGTCTTACTAAAGTTTACAACTGGATATACCTAACATATAATCTTAAGATTGGTCTACTGTAATGAAAATAGACCTTTGTATAAAGTATGTATGGTAAGTTGCTTGGTTTTTATTGTTCTGTTTTGTTCAGATTTCACGTTAAGGTATTGTTAATTTTACGTATATATCAGAGTCAAGGGGTGCCACAGAATACAACTATGGTTGGGAATAATTGGTGTTTTTTCATCATATTTTCCTGGTGTATCAAATATTTACATAACTTTCTCCTATTATAACATACCCTTTTCCGTCATAGCTTATTCTCATCCCAGTAGGATGACCAAGGCTTCCTCTATACTTAGGCCATAATCATGGATTGAGCACCTGCGTATTTATAACAAGACGCCTTTGTGTAGTTGACTACAGCTGTATATCGATGGTCCGTTGAAATGGTATCAACAGCTGACGCAACAACCGTTCACGTTCGACAACTCGGCCGTCAACGATAAAACTGTCGATAAACACTGTCTCACCGCCTGGCCCTGACACGCCTGACTACTGGCTAGTGGCTATGGACAAGTGATTAGTCGTCTAACAGCTGTATCCTATACCAATGAATACAAAAACGTAAAGAAGGTCACATCTTATAGAAGAAATGGTTAAAATAGAAAAAGTTTCTGTTGACATAGTAGCGCACTCCACCATGAGAGCGCGCACGAGACAATGATTACATTATAGATTACATTCTGGCTTTGTTGCAGATGGTCACCAGCAAAGAATCTCTCTCGTCCTCACACTGCACTCACATAATATGCATAACCTATAAAAGTTTAACCATTACTGGACCAATTCTCACAATTAATGTAGGAACACTATTTCCGTCCGCCTACATTAGTGCTCATTTGGAACCTAAGTAAACAAATTTGAAAATAGCGGGATACCATGACGACGTTTATAACTTAGTTTATTTTTGTAAACATATGATTCAATAAAATATCTTCATTAAATTTGAAAGCCCATACGAGAAAGTCTTCATAATAAAAGGATTTGATGACTTAAAATAACGATTCTTCTTGAAAAAAGCTTTCCAATGATACCAAATAACCTAGGTAACTAATGTTTAAAATAGTGTTTTAACGACACAATACTATAGTAAGATGCACGAAAATAGTCCGATGGAAATTTTAACAGCTGTGTTCCCCCTCACCCCCTCTCGCCCTGCAATGTTGTCATTTTTGTTAAGTTTACCATGTGTAATACAGTACTGTATAAACATGTGTTGCAGAATAAATTTGGCAACACTGTTTTGACTCTCATCGGACTATTTTCGTGAATCCTACTATAATAAGAAAGTACCAGGATAACCGAGCCTTGCTCGTTGCTTTTAATTAACTTTTGTTATAGTGTCATGGTAAAATTCCCACTAACAACCAACTATTCATCTTCACAGTTAACAGCGTTTCAAAGAGTCTGCTTATCATTGTTTCTTTCTTTGTTTACATTTCCTTGTTATTTCGTTACCAAAATAGCAACCCATAAGACCAATGTTAAAATTTACGATTTTAAAACTTAAATTTAGACCAAATTCGATTTTTCCTGGGATTGAGGCTGTTTCTAAACTTATTTTTGGGCCAAAACACTCTTATATGCAAAGTTTAAGCAAAATCTAACAGCTAGATTTCGAGATCGTGGAACACACATCCCTTCAGACATTCCTCGTATTATAGTATAGGATTTTCACCAACAACCAACTATAAGTTATATCTTCACAGTTAACAGCTGTTTCAAAAGGTCTGCTTAACATTAATGTTTCTTTATTTTTGTTTACATTTAGTTGTTATTTCGTTACCAAAATAGCAACCCATAAGACCAATGTTAAAAATTACAATTTTTAAACTTAAATTTAGATCAAATTTGATTTTTCCTGGGATTGAGACTGTTTCTAAACTTATTTTTGGGCCGAAACACTCTTTAATGCAAAGTTTAAGCAAAATCTAACAGCTAGATTTCGAGATCGTGGAACACACATCCCTTCAGACATTCCTCGTATTATAGTATAGGATTTAATATTTACCTCTCTCTCGTACTATGTTTAGGCCGATTCCTCTGGCGCTATCTCTATTTGGAGTGCTCAAGTTCAGTTTACAGCGCTCCTAGCGGAATAAAATGTTGGCCAATTTTTAACGTGGGATGTGACTTTCTTTACGTTTTTGTATTCATTGCCTATACTCTTGTACGATTAAGGTATATTTGTATGAATGAATCGGCATTCATTCATACAAACATCCAATTTACAAATAAACATTTTAATGTGTGTATGTATGTTTGCACACGTATCTCAAAAGTGGCTAAAGCGATTTTCTTAAAACTTTGCAAATAACTTAGCTCTGGAATAAAAAATATATATAAATACAGGCAAAAGCCAGGCAGGCAAGAGCCAGGATTAAGCCAGGCAAAATATTATTTCTTTATAATTTTTAATTAAAACTTAAAAAAAGTTATCATCAGTCTTATTGGAGTTAAAAATCAAAACAAAGAAATAATGAAAATAGCTGACTCAACTGTCGAGGTGCAGGCTACATGTTCCAATTAAAGAGTTAATTAATTAAAGTTAATTAACATGTGATTTTGCATGGCAGCTAGATACAAAATTATTAAATTGTACTAATGTATAGTAAAATAATTTATCATTTTTAAAACCGTAATTGATACTTCTGAGTATTTTATTTTATTTTATTTTATTTTATTTTATTTTATTTTATTTTATTTTATTTTATTTTATTTTCTACGGCTTACACCATTTTACAAAAATGTACATCTTACAAATTTTTTATATAGGCTAGTATAAATGCAAAACTAATTGTAATACACAGAGGAATGTGACTAGAATTACAAAAATACATGCAACAAATTAATGCAAATCATTAGTGCTCAATGTAAAAACATGCAAAATCACGCTGTGCAATCCAGGCCTACAATTTACCTGCTGGCAACAATATGCGACATTATAGCTTTGATTTGTGGACATATTTTTTTTTTTTTTTTTAGTTAGTACGAATAAACAAATATGAATATACAAATGCATGAATTTATAAATTACTTTAGATTCCAAAATGAATTAGGTAAAATCCAGTATGAATGTTTAGGTAAAATAAAATTCAAGTGAAGCAACTAATTTGTAGAATTGAATTGGATTTTAAAAAACAAAATCATTAGTATGAATTATAAATACCCCCCGTCGCAGCAGACCTGCGTACTCAGCGAATTTCCAAGTTAGTAATATTAATTTTGACCAGCTAAATTTGTAAACAAAATTTCATCACGTGCTCATAAATAGGGAAATAAATGTCTATTCTCCTTAAGATAAATATAGGGAAAGAGTATGTAGGTATGCTGCCATGGGGGACACTAATAGTAGGTTTTTAGCACAGAAAAAATTTATTTCGACCATATAAAGCCAAATAGTAAGTTTCATCAATATCTGTCCATAAATAAAAGAGTTTGCCTATTCTCCATATGATTAACATGGGAAAAGAGTATGCAGGTTTGCTGCCATGATAAGTACAAAAACCAAGATTTTTTACCTTAAATGGATGAATCTCAACCAAATGAAGCTAAATACCAAGTTTCATCAAAAAATATTGGTTAATAAGTGAAATATTAACACATCCTTATTCTCCATAAGATTAACATTGGAGCCCCAAAAGACAATGTACTGTCTTTAGACTTTGTAATATCTCGGTAACCAATGGAGATAGAGCAAAGCTCCAAAATGCTAAATTGTGTGTTTTTTTGAGCTAAATCCAATGGTCAAAATAAAAATTTAAAATTTTTAAAATTTACATATGAAAAATGCAAAAAACTCATTGTTGGGTTACAAAACCCCCCAAAACTACCCCTTCCGGTAGGTCGATATGTCTGGTTTTCGAACTCATCCGAATAAACGTAAGATTACACATCTCTACCAAATTTGGTGTCGATCGGACCATTTTTACGAGAGTTATCGTGTCTAGGGACACATATATACATATATATATACATATACATATATATATATATATATATATATATATATATATATATATATATATATATATAAATTTTAATGACTATTATTTTTGGTCTCTGGGCACCTCAAAACGAAAAAGTAACATGGTCCCGGGCTTAGGTCTTACCATGAGACCTACGGTAATAGCTTATTCCCTATGGGAAATTCGCTAAAAGAGGTGTTAACTATATTAGTACCAGGTTGACCGAGCCTTGCTCGTTGGTTTTGATTCTATTTTAATATTTTCACCAACAACCAACTATACCTCTTCACAGTTAACAGCTGTTTCAAAAGGTCTGCTTAACATTAATGTTCCTTTATTTTTGTTTACATTTAGTTGTTATTTCGTTACCAAAATAGCAACCCATAAGACCAATGTTAAAAATTACAATTTTTAACTTAAATGTAGATCAAATTTGATTTTTCATGGGATTGAGACTGTTTCTAAACTTATTTTTGGGCCGAAACACTCTTTAATGCAAAGTTTAAGCAAAATCTAACAGCTAGATTTCGAGATCGTGAAACACACATCCCTTCAGAGATTCCTCGTATTATAGTATAGGATTAGAAACCTTGCGTTACAGATTCAACAGGCGTTTCAATATATTTACACAAGAGTGCAGCACCCCGTATGAACAGGTACGTAGGCTGAAAGGCGAGTGAGCGGAGTAAACGAACTCATCTCTAACAAGAAATAAGCCTTTTTGTACTGAGCATTTTAGCGCACTGTTTCTAAGTGATATTACTATAATGAATATCCCTGTTTGAGCAAATGCTGGACCCTCAGGTACTATCATCAACCAAACACTAGTCATCAATAAAACTGTCTATAAACACCGTCCAGCCCTAGCATGGCCGGCTTAGCTATGGCCATTAGTTGTCTAACAGCTGTATATCAATTGTTTGCCGAACTGGTATGCTACCAAAGCTGACGCAACAACCGGTAACTAAACTGTGCGACAACTAAAAACTGTTCAACTGATAACTGTTCAACCAAAAACGAGTCTACAATAAACACCGTCTAGCTCTAGCATTGCCGGCTACTAACTCAGGACAGTAAATAGTTTTCAACATTCCTGGTCACCTTTCTTAAAATAGCTTTTTTCAACATTGACATTAGTTAGGAGCAATTGTCTGTTAGACTTGCTGAGCGTACAATGAAACTCTAACGAAAACATTCATATCATTATTTTTTCCCTATCACAATTGGTTTCTATTTTTACCAATTCACATCGAATTTAGGTATCGTCACTGATACGATCATACTGAGACTACAGGACGGTGGTGGTCCCACAGTTGCACACGACAAACACGAGGATATTGTGTTTACTGTCTTGTAGTCTATGTTTACCTCTGTTTAGTCTCTGTTTACATAGTGAAACCCGGGACCGTCTCAGAAGACTACCAAATTATTAGGATGTTTAATATTAACTGTAATTAGTTCTGCTTAAATAGGAGACAATGAGTTAATTAATGGGAATTCAACTATAAAGGTGACATTAGAATAAACAAATGATTGATGTTTGCTTTAAGCGAATAAAATAAATATTTTACCGTTTAAAATGTAATATTACTAACATTTTAAAATAATATATATCAATATTGAAAGTTTTTAAATAATAGATTATTAAAAGTTAGTTTATGTTTTTGTGGTAAACTAGTACAGTTTATTTATATTGAACATCTTTTTCAATAAACTGTTATCTTGGGTTTTTTACATTAATCTACTTAAAATTTCCCAGTATTTTCTAGTCAAAAACACATTTCCTGCAATCTTGACAAAACACATTTCCTGCAATCTTGACAAAACTTTTTATCAACATTGGCTATAATCTTTTTAAATTCTAAACGTATTCCTAAAATAGGGGGAGCAAAGGAATAAGTGTTTCAATTCTTCCAAACAGTTTTGTGTAGTAGTTAACGTCAGTACAGTAGCCTAAACTTCACAATAAGTTTTAAGTGATGTTTTTAAAATCATATCTATAAAATATCAATAAATGTTTTAAATATTTTAGAATAAACAAAGGTTCAGAATGTTTATTGTGTTTCTTGAATTTAAGCCTTTTTAGGAATATTGAAGATGATTAAGATAAAATAAGACACGCCAACCTCTCTGTGGAAATTCGAAAATGTTTCATAAATTTGGCCGGTCAAGGCATATGCACATAACTAATGTTGTTTAGTTTCAACTCTTGGCTGCAAAATCTTATTACATCTGAATGGAAAAATAGTGTATTTCATATGAATAAATAAATTTAAGAACAGTTAAAATGTATTATTTTCAATTAAGATTAAGATTATTAATATAGTTTAAGATCTATTGATAACAATCCTTTTAAATCATAATAAAAGTAGGCCCTACATACTTTTATCTTAATAAGATTTTTAAAAAGGGTTAAGCAATTGATTTAGTTTACCAGCCACTTTATATAATATGAACAAGACGAGGTCGTATGCAAATACACCGTAAGACCTTGCAGCACTGGCCCCTCGTGTCCTCCGAGAATGAGCCTTGGGATTAGTTTAATTATTTTAGATGACTCCGGAATATCTATCATATCAAAATATTGTGATGTTTATTTAAATACTATATTTAATTTCTTTACAAACAGTAAGTAACTCATTTAATATTATTTAAACGACCCCTACGTGGTATTATTTTGCTAAACAATATAAAAACGATAAGGAATAATCGATTTTATAGTATGCATGTAAGACATTGCAACTGTCTTACTGTTGAAGTTTTAAGACAAAGGTACTATGATTTAGGAAAAAGTATTATACCTTACTTTTTATGAAAAGTATTTTACCCTGCAGCAATTTTTTACGTTAATAGACATTATCTATGATATGAGATATATATTTGTTTAATTATTAATGCCCTATATTTTAAGACAGTAATTTATGTTATTAAAAGTTTTCAATTGAAATAATTTAAATGATATACAATAAAAATGTTCAATTTAATTATCTTTACCTCGACAGTGATAAACAATATATTTAATACATAATAACAGACGGACAGAAATTACAACTTTATATTTTCAATCTTATGTTGATGTGATAAAATGGATCCCTTGAGAAGTTTAATGCATCCATTAGGGGTGAAGTTACCTTCCGAGACCCGTTTGTGAATTTTCATGTTATACGAAAGTTACTACATCCCCTGTAAACTCTTCGGAGGACATGGTAAAAGTTTTAATTACCTATACAAAATATATCTGATACCCATTTTTAATTACTTAGATGTATCAGCTAGAAAGTTTGAAAATGTATTAGGTAAAATATATAAACCATCGTAAATTTACTATTTTTTCTTTTGTTTGATTTCTTATGACTGGGATTTTTATAATTTTGCCATTAAGTATAACCCTTGTTGAACTAAATGTAATATCGGTGCTTTTACTAATATTTTAAACTTCTCGAAATACATTACTCAAATTTTAGTAGTAACACATAAGTATGAGTGTAGGACATATGTATATCAATTGTTTGCCAAACTGGTGTACTACCAACAGCTGACGCAACCGTTAAACAAACTGATCGACAACTGGGCCGTCAACCAAACACGCGTCAACGATAAAACTGTCTATAGGCCTAAACACCGTCTGGCCCTGGCATTGCCGGCTACGGGCTATAGACATGTATTTTGAATATTACATCAGAAATTTATATGTGTTGAATAATATTAGCTAGCTTCATTTAAAAAATAAATGAATAAAAACTAAACATTTACAGAATAAAACAAATTAATTTAACACATGAATAATTAATTGTGATAAATTTCTATAACTGATATTCTTAATCTTTTTAACCTTTTGATCTACATATTTTCAAACTTACCTTAAATTTGGGTTATTTTTAATTTATAAGAATTTGTGATACATCTACATATTAATAGGCAAGCATGTTTCGTTTCCTCCTTTTTCTCAGCTGGTGTTCATCATAGGAGAAATCCGCTCATATCGTTAGAAATGTATAGTCCTGTAGATGAGCAGAATCCCATTCTAATTCACACCGGACTCCAGGGCTACGCCCCTCCCACAGGCTTTTAAAGTTCCTCTTGTGGAGGAAGGATAATTAATTGAATCATTAGACAGCTGTTGTAAAAACAACCGCTAGTAAAACAAGAAACTCAGATGTTTCAGTTAATATTTTAAAACTCCTTGGGACCAGATCAACTGAAATTTTGGTCGAATTTAGATCAGAAGGCGATCTCTAGTAATATTAAATATATTACTTAGTCAATCAGGAAGATTTTTATTGTCAAATTGTTTTTAATTAACGCGCATGACACAATACATTTTTATACTTAAACTGTTTATAGTTATAGTGTTTATAGTAACTTATTAAATACAGAGCGTACCACTTGGTAATGGCCACAGAACATGTGTAAAGCAATTTTCTTTAATCATAATTAATTTATGATTCATCAATGTCTGTAAACCATGGAATTGATGGAATCACGTTACTGGTTTTTATAATATAAATTTTAGTGTCCTTTCTATTATATTTGCGTCGCGTTTTCCAAAATGTTTATTCCATTTTAACTTATGCAGGCTTCTGTGTTCGTAGAGCAGGTATATACATATCAATTACCTTTTCAATGTTCATTGGATGTAATAATTAATTGTCTTTATCGTATTTTACAGTATCATATTTTATTTTTGTCAATTTATTTTTGTTCAAATTATGAGTTGGAAATATAACAAACTCTTGTAACATCTTTTCCATGCACTATTAAGATAAAAATCTTTGAGTTTAAACTTGAAGATCTATAAAATATATATTTAACTTCCTACTGTTCTCTACCAATCTTATAATCACGAATAACATGCTCATTTAGAGCTAACTAGCAGAAGACAGTGGTGGTTCTGTACATCCTAGCAACAGCATCAAGGATATTGTGTTTACTTTTCCCGTGGTCTCTGTTTACATGGAACATAGTGATTCCTGTCTCGGAGGACATCCACATTGTTATCAGATTTAGAACTATTTAATGTTATTTAAGATAAAACATCACCAATATGTCTCGTTATCTTATATGTTTTTATATTGTTGTTTTTGCAATAAGAGATAAATCTTTTAGATGTCTATCTACTTAAGCATTTCATTGTAATAATTACCCAAAACCTAATTCACTGAATATAAAGTAAAATGTAAAAAAGAAGCAGAAGAGTTTTTTTATTTCAAAAACAAATTACGTATTTATATAACCACAATTGAAATCATTGTAGCTAAAAATGTGCATCGATATTTTATAAAACATTCATTTGTTTTATAGGCTACCTAAAAAAGGTAAAGGCTACCTTTAAAAGTGGGGCAACTAACATTTTGGGAGATTTTTATGATCTTCAAAGGCTATTGTCAGGTATTTGATTTAATGGTTTACTGCAAATACGTTGAAACCGGTAAATTGTTCAAAGTACAAGTCCATAGCCAGTGGCCAGCCATGCCAGGGCCAGACGGTGTTTATCGACAGTTTTATCGTTGACGCGTGTTTGGTTGACGTCCCAGTTGTCTACTAGTTTAGTTAGGCGTTGTTCCGTCAGCTGTTGGTAGTACACCAGTTCGGCAAACAATTGATATACAGCTGTTATACAACCAATCACTTGTCCATAGCCAGTAGCCGGCATTGCAGGGCCAGACGGTGTTTATCCACAGTTTTATCGTTGACGCGTGTTTGGTTGACGTCCCAGTTGTCGACTAGTTTAGTTAGGCGTTGTTCCGTCAGCTGTTGGTAGTACACCAGTTCGGCAAACAATTGATATACAGCTGTTATACAACCAATCACTTGTCCATAGCCAGTAGCCGGCATTGCAGGGCCAGACGGTGTTTATCGACAGTTTTATCGTTGACGCTTGTTTGGTTGACAACCGAGTTGTTGACCAGTTTAATTAAGGGTTGTTGCGTCAGCTGTTGGTAGTACACCAGTTCGGCAAACAATTGATATACAGCTGTTATACAACCAATCACTTGTCCATAGCCAGTAGCCGGCATTGCAGGGCCAGGCGGTGTTTATCGACAGTTTTATCGTTGACGCGTGTTTGGTTGACGACCGAGCTGTCGACCAGTTTAGTTTACGATTGCTTCGTCAGCTGTTGGCAATTTTTTAATAATTTAAATATTTAAGCTGGCTGTTTGCTGTCCCTAATGGTGCATAAGATATTCAACTCAAACGTATAAAAATTCATCATCCAATTTGAAATATCGGCCATAGCAGGCAAACACAGCTTCTTAGAGTGGAAAACTTTACCATTATTTTCATCAGGTATTTTAACAAAGAATCGATAAAAATAAATCAGTTTGCAATTACTTCTGGGTTGACCAATAATTTTGACTATACTAGAAGTTCAAGAATTTTCATCTCCTATCTCTTAAAAACTCAACAAGTTTAGTTAATTTTCCCTTTCCATGATAGTTCAATATGATTATTTAAGTATTGTTGGTTTATTGAAGTACTTTGCATGATTACCAATTAAATAAAAAATTTCATTGTGATTATTGAATCTACTGTGTATAACGTTATCCTGTTAAGTCACACGAGCAGGAGAAATACAATTTTAACATCAATTCCATATTTATTTAATAGATTATTTTTTTAAATTTTATAATCATACTTACCATGGCAGTTTTAGCATATAGGACATATTTTTTACTATTAGTTGTTCACTAAGCCATCCAAGAGTTTGTAAGCGATGCAAGAGTGTCTTTTGTAGAACAATGAAAATTCATAAATGGATCTAGGAAGGTAAGTTTACTCTTAATGGATGCATTCAACTTCTCAAGGGATCCATTTTATCACCACAGCATAACTTGGAAAATATAAGTTGTTTAGTTTAGTTGTTAAAATATAATTTCTCAAGCATGCATGTAAAGGGTAATTGAAAATTCACCGACTATTTTCTACGGAATCTTTACATGTACCAAAAAAAGAAGGAAAAAAGAAAAATCTTGTGTTTTTCAAGTTTTTAAGGATTTCAAAGATTGTTTAAAAGATTGTTTCAAAGATTGAAAGATTGAAAGAAGTTTCAAAGATTGTTTAAATATAAGTTGTTTAGGTGGTTTAACTTTTAGTTGACCCCGTTGAAAATTGATGTGACATCGAAAGACCTAAGTTTATTTCTCACCAAGGGACAGATTTCCTCCCTACCGTTCTGAATTCCTCTATTTTTTCAGAGTCAGGTGTTATTTCAATTTCACTCTCAAAGATCAGAATAGATAATAGTAATAGCTTTGATGACCGCATTACATCTCCTTAATGCAGTTGCAAACGCTTCTTTATACATATCACAGCATATTTGTTTACCGAAAAGAAACAACTGCATAAAAGTGACAAGAGAAATTAAACTGCTGTAAAAATTTTTCGTGAATGTGAATGGTAGTTACTTTTATTTTTAGCAGCGGGAAGACCAGGAAGAATTGGATGATTAAAAACAAATATTCAATAGAATACTAATATACAACTGACTAAAAGTAAAGGAGTTGTCGTTAAAATACTGAGGAAGTTACTAATAAGTTATACTTATTTTTAAACAATATGTTTAATTTAACGTATAGTTATAACTTATTTCGTTTGCTAATAACTCTCTTTTAATAATGGTGAAGAAGTACAAATATCCCATAGCCTATGTAGATTTCACAATAAACTTTAAAATATTTATTTATTATTTAACACTATGAAACATAACAGAGGTTTATCCTTTTTCTTACTACAAGGTAAACAAAGATAAGACATCATTTTTTTTATTTCCAACCCCAATAATACTACTTACGTTAGGTAAACAATTATCTACCTCTTGTTATTGTAAATAAAAATAATATTTCAATAAACATTATAATATTCAATTGTAAGAATAACTGACCTCTGAGTATCACTGAACAATTAAACACCACTTAAGGTATAGAGACTCCTAAGACTCTGAGGGGCTGTATCGGAGTCAAAGTAGGACTGAGAGTCTTATAGCAGCTATATTTGCATTCGACCTGGTTTTGTTACATACATGTATGTATATAAAATAATTTATCTGGTGGAAAATCTTAATTCCATTTGAACTTTTTTCATTTGATAAAACTCTTGGTATGGCCAATGACTCTAGTTGCCGTGAAATGAATTAAGAAAATATCCACAAGATTTTTCTTTTTTCCTTCTTTTTTTGGTACATGTAAAGATTCCGTAGAAAATAGTTGGTGAATTTTCAATTACCCTTTACATGCATGCTTTGTGTATTCAATGATACAATGTAATGAGAGATCTTCGATAGCCAAAATGGAACCCCCCCCCCTCCCCCCTCAAAGTTTGGTAGTCTTCCGAGACAGGTCTGGGTTTCACTATGTTAAGAGTAAACATAGACTATATAAGTAAACACAATTTTCTCATGTTTGCCGTAGTGCAACTGTGGAGCCAGCCACTGTGCACTGTGGGTCAGTGTGGCGATGTAGGTAGGAATGCCTAAATTGGATAAAAATATAAAACTTGGATGTTATCCTACGATGTACGTGTTTTAAAAATATTTATTTTTAGGAAGCTTGGAAATTAAAATTATTTAATTCTTAAAAATAACCCTAAATCTTATCAAATCATTCCATTCTTTGCTTTCCTTATATTTCAGTACGAACTATAAAGATTTAAGTACATAAGTATATACTTAAATAGAGGAATATACATACTTTAGTAGAGTGTAGGACTATTTGTTCATTGGGATTGTTTTAAGCCTAATGCCACTCTATTAAAAATCACCACCAAGATGCCAACGTTATGGGTCTTCAGGTCGAATCTAAAAAATAAGTTTTGAATTTTTTAGTTACAGTTTATAGCTTTTTATAAATATACTATTTAGCCTTACGTAGATCGATTTTTACTGAGTACTGAATGCAAGTGAAGCTGGAAAGCTCTGGAAAAGAGATCCGGCAATTTTATTTTGAGTCCCATAATCAGGCAACCTTCAGGCTCAAATACGAACTCTACAACCCATATTGCTAAATCATACTCAATATCTAACAAAATACTATGTCTTTGCTCCTTAATAATTAAACACTAAATCTCTCTTAGAACTTTAAGATACACTTACCAAAATAGTAATCAATATATTTGACAGTTTTTATAATAAATATTCAATGGGTATGACGAGGACTGTACAACCTAACTACTTTATACCTACTTTTACCTTTGTATTCATCCAACTACTTTGCTACTTGATCGTTTCTAATCACTCGATTTCAATCCTACACCCCACATCTTATCAAATTCATCAGATAATTTCGTTTTTTCTAAATATCGTTTTTTCCTAAATCTACCCAGCATATTTCCTGGTCAAATCGATGGTGATTCATTTACCATCAATATGTTTGTATATTTATATTTTTTAGCGAAACCCACACCAGGTACCCCCACATGTCAAGACTCGCCAGTGTTCTGTTATAAAAGCAGCCCCCGATACAGGGAGCTTGTGTTTACACTGCAGGGTCGAACGAAATTGCATCGTTAAGGTAAATACACCACTGAGGATTCTCTCCCGTATCTTGTATTACTTTAATCTCCTCCGCTGTTTCCATGGGACTCGCTGCCTTAACCCTCGACATTGTATGCCTACGATCCTGAGATCGTGATACGCTTATACTGTTAAACCAAAGTTGGGTAAAAATTCAATTATAATAAATGTTAGTCATGGTTTTTTCCACAAATTTCAATCTCACTTTAACTTTTTTTTCTTTTTAAACAACTGAAAATTTTACATAAAGTGAACGAAGCTACGCATTTTCTCTACTAGATGTAAGCTAAACAATATTCATAAAGAATTGCCTCTTTTAGCGAATTTCCCATAGGGAATAAGCTATTACCGTAGGTCTCATGGTAAGACCTAAGTCCGGGACCATGTTACTTTTTCGTTTTGAGGTGCCCAGAGACCAAAATTAATAGTCATTAAAATTATATATATATATATATATATATATATATATATATATATATATATATATATGTATATATGTATATATGTATATATGTATATATGTGTCCCTAGGCACGATAACTCTCGTAAAAATGGTCCGATCGACACCAAATTTGGTAGAGATGTGTATTCCTACGTTTATTCGGATGAGTTCGTAAACCAGACATATCGACCTACCGGAAGGGGTAGTTTTGGGGGGTTTTGTACCCCAAAAATGGGTTTTTTGCATTTTTCATATGTAAATTTTAAAAATTTTTAATTTTTATTTTGACCATTGGATTTAGCTAAAAAAAACACACAATTTAGTAATTTAAAGCTTTGCTCTATCTCCATTCGTTACCGAGATATTAAAAATTCTAAAGACAGTACATTGTATTTTGGCGCTCCAATGTTAATCTTATGGAGAATAAGGATGCGTTATTATTTCAATTATTAATTAATATTTTTGGACAAAACTTGGTATATAGCTTCATTTGGTTGAGATTTAACCATTTATGTTAAATAATCTTGGTTTTTGTACTTATCATGGCAGCAAACCTGCATACTCTTTTCCCATGTTAATCATATGGAGAATAGGCAAACTCTTTTAATTATGGATAGATATTGATGAAACTTAGTATATGGCTTTATATGGTCCAAAAATATTTTTTTTTATGCTTAAAATCTACTTTTAGTGTTCCCCATGGCAGCATACCTGCATACTCTTTCCCTATATGTATCATTAGGAGAATAGACTATATTTTCCTATTTATGAGCACATAATGAGATTTTGTTTACAAGTTCTTCTGGTCTACTAATTTGGAAATTCGCTGAGTACGCAGGTCTGCTGCGACGGGGGGTATTTTTCAAATAAAACTAATCATTACGAACTTATTAAAAGGTAAATTTCAATATTTATAGTTAGGAATTCATACGTTATTTTACTTTAAAAAGGTTTATGTAACATTTGGTGAAAAAAACTCAATTGAAGTATTGTATAGGTAGCTGTTGATGTACTAGCTACCTATGCACAGCTATGTTGCTATGTTGCTGTACAGCTATGTAGGTAGCTGTTGAAGTACTAGCTACCTATGTACAGCTATGTTGCTATGTTGCTGTACAGCTATGTAGGTAGCTGTTGATGTAGGTAGCTGTTGTGGTTAGAGCTTCAGCTAAATTATAAACCTTGTTACAAAGCATAAATCCAAGTGCTTAAAAAGTCATATTTTAAACCTTTTGTAAAATTAGCTAACTTTCAATCATGTAGACGCCATGGTTGTAATGGGTCTTTGACGCTATCAAAGTGTGGTTGCTGGGTCTTGGACTACGTAGTTTACGTTGGTCCCAGTCGGGCATATATAGCCTACAAGGACTTATTTTATGATAGAAAGATATAAGCTTGAAAAATCTAGGTTAAACGTACCTTTCCATTTAGTCAGTGAGCGCTGAAAACTATAAATTAACAACTTAACTCTTCCAAAAGATTTAAAGTGCACCAGGTACACTGGCTTTGAAAATACCCACGTAATTGTTATGGCCACCGGATTTTGTTGACTTTTACTTCAACCGATGTTATTTTTTGAATATGTTATTTAGTTCAAATATTACAACAATAGAATACAGCTCTCGTCACGGGGTTTAAATTTTCATAAACGTTGATTAATACACTAAGTTTTCATGGTTTATAACTACAGGCGAGTAATGAAGCTAAATAGCCCTCTCTAATATTATTATTTGAAACTTCTAATTCCATTGCAAACTACGGGGTGTAGCAGCTCGTATTCCATAAGCTAAGCTAATAAACTAAAATTACGATAAAAACTTAAAAAAATACTATTTTTGATATAGTGGAAACGTGTTGTCATCAAGAAATGTACAGCGCTTAATCTATTCCTATTGTGTTAAGAATAGATTACGAGCAAACTCAGATTATTAGTAAATTTGTTTTACTAATCAGTAATGGAACATGTCCGCAATAATTTACAAATCAATAACACAAACTCACCATCACCAACAATGACCTTTATGAACAATCAACAAAGGATCTTAGATATTCATTTAGCACATAATATGTATAGAATGATAGAATTGAAGTAAGGTAATGTTTGATAATGCAATTATATAAAAAGTTAATGTCACTAAATATATCCCTTATACTTTAAGAAAGAGCTAAAAGCTCTACAAAAACTCCACTTGCAGATTTAGGCCTAAATAAATTGTCTGCACGTTGTAAACTTCAAAATGCAACTCTTTACGATTGCCAATAAATAATCCTCAACGCGTTGCAAATGATGGGCTTGAGAATGTTCCGACTTTGGCGTTTGTGATTGATGTGATTTTAACGAGGCAATCAACGTCCATACGAGAGTTTAAATCAGCTGATTTAAAATACAGTTGAAGATCAGCTGTTTTGTAGTTCGCAAATCAACCGCAGAGCGGCGCTGCTGGGCTTTATCGTTCCCGCCAATATTACCTCTCCCGTGATAACTCAAGGCCATCACCGGAGGTAATTTTTCCTTATTAGTAGCTTTTAAAAGGCCATTGTTTATAAGTCGATAAATTTGGAGTAATACTTCCTTATTTGCATAATAACAAATTTATGGGTAATTTCCTCGGACGCAAATATTGCAGACAATATAAACCTGATGTTTCTTTGGGTAAGTAAAGTGCAGTATTATGCTGAAAAATCGTGATTAGAGGTACATTAGTTCTGAGCAGAAGTAAAACATTACCTAGCAGCATTGATTAAGCATTTTTATACTTTTTATCACAATAAATTTGTCATAAAAAATAATAAATGTATTGATCATTGGTATTACATAAATTGAATAACATGTTAGTGTACTACTCTGTTAGTAGACAGCAGTTATGTAACAACTAGCGAGCCTATGTTAGCAACTTTTGTGTGGTAAAAAAAGTAAATAATTATGAAAAAGGGTTACACTTAAATTTTCTACAGCTTAGCTACAGTAATCATGATAAAATCCTAGTTGAGTCTTTTGTTAAAGTTTTATTATATGAAGCTTGTCATCTGCTAGGTGGTAATGAGGAGTAATAAGACGTTTTCCTTTGTTGTATCTGTTGTCGTGATGTTTAATGAAACATGTTTAAGAGGATTAAATATTTTGCCTACAAAGATTTAAATTAAAGTTACCTACGTCTACCTCGTGGTCCATTGTATTATTTTCAAGGTTAAGGGTTTAGATTACAGTATTAAAGATACTTCTTATCATAATTAATCACAAGAACAAGTTGCTACTTCGCTCAATCAAGGTAGTCATAGCTATAAAACATGACATGAAAAAAATGGAATATTGAAATTTTAAGCATTTTTTTAAAGAAATATATCCAAACCATCCGACAAGTAATCTTGTTTAATTATTGTGTTTATTGATTTATTTATTTATTCATTTTTTCACTGACATGTCTGTACATGCAAACTGATTCAAATTCAAGAGACTCATCACACAAAGAGAGTTGCTAAGCTAAATACACATTTCCCATATTATAAAAAAAACAATATAAATAACACAGAACTAAATTAACATAAGAAAAAATGTTATTTATTTATTTTACTGGCAAAGAAGAGGTGCACAATACAGTTGCTGGTATACTAAAAGACTTTGGCTACCAAAAATACTTAATTCTCTATTCTTACTATTTTTATTTCATTGATTCTTTTTATAATAGTCAATTCCGAGTATCCATTCCGCATAGCGTTCTACCGCCTTTGACTGGCTTGGATTCAAATTAACAATTTTATTCGGATCAAGATATTTTCCACGTCCCATCGCAACTCCTCACAGACCACCCATGGCAACCGGTTGTTTTACAGCCTATTTCAAAAGCCCGACGGAGCACGTGGATTGAAAAGTCTCTGTCGTTATCCACTAGACATAGCCATCTAGCAATATAGCGAGGCAGAGGTGATTCCAATTCCAACACGATCACCGCAAACCCATTACTTCCGAGGCTACCACCGGACCGTCGGGTGTGAACGCTTTGGTTAACGCGACCGCAACCAGTCTGGTTCTGGTTGCAACCAATAATCACCGTTTAACGAGTGGCGGTTGCGGCGGAGTTAGTGGTTCCGCGGATGGGATTCCACCGGTGTTGTTGGGATCGGGCGATGATTTGGTTTTCTAAACGGTAGCAAGACATCGAGGATTCTCGTTAGGAGTGAAAAACATTTTGGGCACTTTTCAACAATGGGATTTTAAAGCACAAATTAAGAGTGAATAAATCATTTTATAATAGTTATAAAGACTTGAAAACACTTATGTTTGTAGTAAATATATTAACAGTTAAAAAGCAGTAAAGAGTTTTAGCATACAGAGAATGAACAGGTTAAGTTTTAAGTTTAAGTTATAAGGTTTAGTTTTCAATGGATTTGTTTATTTTACGTTTCAAAAACTGTAAAGATAGAACTGTAAAGAAGATAAATCAGGTGAAATTTAACATTTTCATCGTTTTGTATTCAAAGCCATTTTGTAAATTGAAAAATATTGTGTATTTCAATTTTTTTATGTTGTAACATTATTGTATTATAATTGATTTTTATCACTTGAATAATATTTCTCTATATATTATTGTATTTTAATTTTTTTTGGCTTTTTGGTATTTGTTTTCTTTTCATTTACGTACACTTTGATTCTCCTTTGGTACAATTTTGGTTAATATAGCATCGAAGGAAGTCATGTAACTATGACGAGATGCTGTTGTCTCTTTTATTACTGTCCGTCATGTTGGTTCTGTCATTCCCTCTTTGGGCCTGTTGATGATCGATGTGTCCACTCGAAATCTATAGCCATTTTCCATCTTTTCATATATTTACCGCCTCTATTATTTGCAGTATAGGTGTAAATATATTTTTTAATGTGTTATAAGTGTTTGTGTTTCATTTTTTTTTAACTAAATGAAAAAGGAACAATGATAAGGGCCAGAAATTTCTGAATTTCACACCTACATCAGTGAATTTCTAGAGGATCTGATTATAACGGGTTTTCAAGGATGCATCGAGCCAATCAGCTGTTACCATTAAACAGCTGATTGGCGAGCTGTTGATCAGCTGTTTCTGCCGCCTCTAACCACAGTCTGTCACTCATTAGTTGGAACCGTGCGTCGATCCTATTACCTCGTTGCGTGTTCCGATCAAACCGTTCCAACACCTATTAAAATATTATATCCGTTACTAATCCATTCGCCGCCTCGATTGGCAATTGGAAATCTGGTTTATGTAATGGCCAGTTTTAGATAATCTTGGACTTTTCAGACCTAATTGTCAATTAGGGTATTCTCGAGCGTTTTTAAGGGATCGGTCTTTAATGGTAGGGAGTTTGATTTCATAATGAGAAACGAGTTAGGAATTGTTCAAGAGAGTGCAATATTTTCTCTTTGGGCTAACGAAGAGACTCCAGATGCAACTCGGAGAGGCTGCTGGAAACAGTGAACTAGAAAAGTAATTCATATTTTAATCAGGAATAGAGTTAGCACCACAATTCAGTAGAAAATAAGAAGTTTTAATGTTGCTTACCATATTATATTGGTTATGCTGGCAAACAGATAATATGTAAAAAGATTACAAAAACACGTAGAATACGTACAGCACTTTCTTTAATTTGGTTGAATGTTAGATAATGGCCCTCCTTTATAATGGTACTACACAATAGGGTTATACGGTTATAGTGTAATTTTTCGAATCCCTACACAATTTCATTAGTTTTAAGGATACCTTACAAATATTTAAAGTTCTAAAGGCAAACTTTGACGGCTAAATTTATGAGTTAAACAAATTTACCTAGTTCGTACCATTATAACTCTGAACTTTAAGTTCCATTTTAACCATATCAAGACACTGTCCTACTTACACTTAGGCGCCGAAAATGTTTAAAAGTTTTTTTTTCATTTTCCTCCAGTATAATTATTTTCAAACTTTGTGTATTTTGTTCCCAAGATTCAGCATAAAACAATCTTAGTATGAAAGCTGTTTTACTACAATAACTTTTGTGCGATGTTTAAAAAATTAAAAATAATCCCATTTTATATTTAAAGATTCAAAAAAAATTTCGTTTGAAATCGAATTGTATTCTACAATAGCAAGCCGTAAATTATCTACTTATCTACATGTCTAAGAAGACTGCCATACCCCAGACATCCATAGGTATCGAATATCTTAAACAGACATTCAAGGTTAGGGTTCATTTCCTCTACCATCTGTCCATGTTATATTTCGTGACCTATGAACCAGGAGTGCAAATGAACCTCTTAATATATTAAATATTATTAAAGTGGTGTCATATAGCCTATGATCGGTAGAGTAAACGAGCTATCCCCATATTCAATGACACTAAAATTATGATACCAAAATATTTTAACCTACATAAAGAAATATGTTGTTCCAACAACATTCGACAACTACAAACATCTTACAAGTTATTTTAAACTCTCGACTCACCGAATTACCCATATAAAAATCTTTTTTTGTCTGATCGGCTACGTGATGGCTCAGGCGCCAGGTGACCACTGTCCCATGTTAATACCCCACCCCTCCCCGGTAAGGGTTGGGGGACGAGGGGTATACTAATTATACCCTTAACGACGTTGTTATTGCCCCCTACAATGTCCGCCTTCGTAATGTCTTCAGTGTCTTAATTGGACGGTTAGGGAGGCGGCCCTTCGTAATTTAATGATTTGTAAACGTAACGACGATTTTGTTAGGTGCAGTTTTGGATTTATGGGCGAAGCCAAATAATATCTGCCATTGTGTTTTTTTACGCCCATTTTACAAAAATCTTACATGGGTTTAGGTTTGTGAATCAATCGAAAAAACACACGATTATGTATATTTGTCATCCATATGATGTGGGTTAGTTAATACTTACGATTAACTACAAAAACTAATAATTAAGTGAGTTTTTTTTATTATATTATGTTTAATCCCTTTTATAATGTATTCAAATATTAAAATGGATAATGGCGATCTGATTTATTTCCAAACATTTATTATTTATTTATATTTAGAGGTGAGTAATAATTTTCAAACATCTATAATTTAGAAAAATTCTATATAAACAACAATGGTATCATAGATTACAACTGCTTTCGTCGTAACGCCTATTCATATTTTTATAACTTACGAAAATCTTTGTTTAACCTGAAGATTTCGACATTCGACGTGAGGAATACAACTAATCAGTTTCAGGAATGTCAAACGTTTATAATTTTTTGTTATTCTCGCGACACTAATCTCAGTACCGGTCATATCACATATCACAAATGGGAAATTCAATTAATTCTAAACAAAGATATTAGTAATTTAAGAAATTATGGACAACAGTTCATTTTAAAACTCATCATTTCAAATACTGTATGATTAAATACGTTTTTCAACACCCGATTTAGTACTCATTCATATTTTAAATAGTTATTTGTGCTTCTAGGGACTAAAGTACAATTTCTTCTCCCTGAAGGGAAAGTGTTGTCGCCCGAAGTCGAAGAAGAGGGCGACAATTTCCCTGAGGGAGAAATGTACTTTAGTGCCTTGATGCACACAACATTTTTCCTCCACCAACACGAATAAAATTTAGGTATAATAGGCCTACCGTAGATAATTTAACTTTACCTTCATATGATCCCTTGCTCCGTCAAGCTGGATCAGTCACATCAGCATAAAAAACACACAAGGTAGGCAATATCATTTTTAAAGAACCCGAAAAAACAAACTATAATTTAAGTCTAGTAAAAAGTTTTACACTTATGTTTTGGACTTCTTGGGTTAATAGCCTACCCAAGCGAAATGTAAACAAACCCCTACACTGCCACGGCCATCTCTAGTACTAGAGATGCTGCTCACTCTCTGCTGACTGAATGGTCAACAGTGAGTGAGCAGCAGCTACAGCTGCTATTAGTCAACAATGAGTAACGAAACAAATACAAGTAACAGCTGACTGTGGCTCATGTTCTTTTTAATCTCTCTTTTAATATTATTCTTATGTAACTAACTTTAGCCCCATGGTACGAAAAAACTTGAGTTTTCCCTACGTAGTAAAATTAAGTATTCAAGTCACATGGGATAGAAATTAGTACTTTACTACTCTATTCCAAGGAGTAAAATACGGCTTTAGATAGTAGGTGGAAGAAAAATATTTAGTACTCCTTATAGCTTATCTCTTTTATTTTATTTATTGAAGTTTATTCCTTGAAGTTTACCAAGTGATGAGTTCATTACGAAGTATTTACTGAGAATGTTATTTTACAGCACATAATCTTCCGATTGGTCTGGTGGAGGTGACAATAGTTATTTGTGATTCTAGGGACTAAAGTACACTTTTTATTGCATATATATTGCATCATATATATATATTGCATTATGATATATATTGCATTATGATTATGATTATGTTTTTTTATGGATGGGATATCATAGCTTTTAATTATTCATTAAATTACACGAGATCGTCTAATGGCTGCAATCCGACCACAATTGGTTGATCTGGACCCAATCTATATTAATAAAAATAGAGTTTTGTCTGTACATTGATTAGAATCTTGAAATTTTTTGTTATTTTTACTTTTTATGTACCACAGAATCCAAAATCGGCGTCATCTAAATTTCTTTCCCTCTGTCTTTCTCTTTCTCTTTCTCTCTCTGTCTGTCTTTCACTGTGTCTGTAACGCTCATGGGCCCTATTTCGTACTCTTTTCACGGGACAACGACTTTACCTGATGGTCTAATTTTTTTTTTCCTGTTATAGACAAGAGTGGTGTGAAGGTTCATTACAACTTAAATATCCTCGGCGACCCTAGGGCTTTGCCCTATTGTACGTCAAAGTAGCCAAGTTGTGCTAAAATACCAATCTTTGATCTCTTTTCACACGACAAGAGCTTTAGTAAATGATATTAAAATTTTTATCAGTGTTAAATGGTGCAATTAGAAACAATTTAGCTGCTCTAAACCAACTTTCGTCAAAAAGGCTCTGCCTCATGGTAAAAGAAATATTCAATGTTAATCTTATGGGAACATTTAATTCTATCGTCTTATCTATGCTTTTTAAACAGCTGGATTAGACAGTTTGTCATTTTCACCACAGATTGCAACACTTAAAATTTTAAATGCAGACTCATTTATGTCTAACCCTTTTACCTTTCACTAGCCAAAATACAACGAGTAAAATCAACTAAGTTCTTGGTTCTTGATATGAATATTGAAATAATGCTTAGTATTACAGAACGAGTTTTGTTCCTTAAATCTAAAAATATTTCTTATTATCATTGCAAACTAATTTTAGTTCCCAATTTAGCTTTCA
Source organism: Neoaliturus tenellus (assembly GCA_030545055.2). Taxonomy (NCBI): domain Eukaryota; kingdom Metazoa; phylum Arthropoda; class Insecta; order Hemiptera; family Cicadellidae; genus Neoaliturus; species Neoaliturus tenellus. The sequence goes on from CM061536.1 coordinate 86,997,767, forward strand.
TGGCACGTTATGACAAAATGAGGTGTATTTCATAAAACAAAATATGTAGTTAAAACCAAACAGGTTAATAAATTGATCGATCTTCCAAATAATGCGGGTATAGACGGGGCAGTACTAATGTAAAATATCTAAATAAGTAGGGTCCCTGTGAGGACGCTGCTCACGAAACACTGATAATTAATTTTCATTCAAGGATCATGCTGATTGGTTGAATGGAATCAGATGGATAGCACAATTTTGCAAATGTTTGTTATCGTTTTTATTTTTTGTAAACAAATATGTTCATTTTGACATGAAGAAGGTAGAAAGAGCGATTCACTTGGCAATAAGAAGTAATCCTAGATCAGCGCTTTATTTTCCTATGTTTTCCAAGGCAAAATATTTTAACATGGGATGGCTCTATTTATTTGGTGGTGTATACATTGGCAATAAATGGGGATGTTTTTAGGTAAGAAGATAAATCTAAAGCCGCGTCCGCACTGGCCGATCATTCGTGGCGAACTTGTTCGGCGAACACAAAAAATCACAAACATTCCTGACGAACAATTACTGGCTATATGATTTACATTCTTAAAGGTTAGCAACGAACAAACAAAAGTTCGGAAGAATTTTTTTCGGCGATTATGTTCGGCTAGTGCGGACGCGGCTTAAAGTAAAAAAAAATGAAGTAGACCTAATATCTACTTAAAAATAAACATATCTACACTGGTGCGGTGCCTAAATTAGTGACAGGCGATGAGTTGTTTTAATTGGGTTGGGTATTCAAATTTTAATTTTTAATTTGGATTATATATATATAAGTAGATAGTACTATGGGGTTCCTAGGACACTTTTGGAGACAATCAAAAATCAAACAAATTTCACAGTTTTTTAATACAATTATGCAATATTTTTGCCATTTTTTGGCCAATTTGTAGTCTAACATTATTCTAATTTTTATGAAAAATATGCAAATTTCATGAAATTTTTTACAAATATGCCTAAATTTACATAAAATTGTCTTCAGAATAAAAATTTTTCTAAAACAAGTAAAATTTTGTCGAATACTGAATAATTATTCAAATTAAACTAGAATAGTTTCTTTATCATCAAATGTTTTAATGTTTGTAATAATTAAATGTAAATCTTTCTTATTCTATTCTTTAACTGTTTTAATGAATGAATATTTTAAGTTCTATTTAAAAAAAAATTCAAATTTTATATATTTTTTTTGAAATCTGAAATTATCATGGTCCCAGGTCAAAATATATACTAATTATTGTGCAAATTTAATAAAATAAACCTATTTAGTTCATAAACTACGATTTCAGTTGTTAAATAATGAGTCTTGTAGAATATATTGGTTGAGAACATTCTCTTATCACTCTTATCTCTCTTATCTGACCGTTAAAATAATACTTCCTGTCACAAACTCCAATACTTTAAACTATTATAACTTTATTAATAATTAAGTTATCTTTAATCTGAAAATTGTATTGAATTTAATATTTTTTTCTCTTTGATGTAATACCTCACAACTTAGGTTTTAAATGAGATATAAGTTTTTTTGTTGTTTCTTAAATTCATTAATATGTTAATTGATTTATTTGTAAAAGTATTTGAAACAAATGTTTAATTGGTTGATTTATGATGGGCTATAATGTATTAATAGGATTAAAAATGATATTTATTTAGTATAGGCAATTGTTGCACTATCTAGTGGAATAGTCATGAACTACTAGCGCTTCAACTGATAAACCCATGCAGTCTTATCACTCAACGGAAGTCTGGTTAGCTCATTGCTAACGTTCAAGTCTCATATGCCTGAGGTTCCGAGTTCAAATCTCGAAACTTCGGGGATAATTTATTGAGGACATAGTTGAAGTCCAGTGGTTGGTGGAAGGTCTTTATCCGAGTGGCCATAGGATAATGACTGTGAAACAAGCCGTGTGACAAGATACTATGGTGGGTGCACCCTTTGCCTCATCCATTTCATCCTTCATAATCACCAATCCATTTCCATTAACCACCAATCTATTTCCATTAATCATTTCAATCAATCGCCTATCGTCCATCCCATTAATACAACATTACACTTACAACACCGCACACTAAAAAATTCAAATAATACACTCTCCTCCACCTAGCACAAAAAAATCTAAAAATCAAATAATTCAATAGAACCTGAAATGATGCCCCTGGGGACATAAAAACCTGGAATGTGGCAGTGATGGGTTCAAATTCAAAAATACAAAATATCATAAAAGCTAGGTGGTAGTGACGAGTAACTAAGGCGCCTATTCTGAAAACACGCACACTTACAACACTACACAAAATACACCATCATATCCATTCATTTTGTTTTATTTTTGTAAATTTAAAGCTTTTTTAAAACAAGTAAATTTTAATATCTGATTTTTAAGAATATAGATTAATTTATTTCAATTATATCATTTTTGATTATATTATATTCAAGTAATTTTTCAGATACAATAATAATATAACAATTTGTTTTACTAGTAGCTACTATATCATAATCAAAATCTGCATTAATAATAATATCATTTTTTGAACTTGAAATATTTGTTGGATTTTTTGTAGTATCAATTACATAAATTGGTCTATTTTCTAGAAATTCTGTTGGATTATAATACATTTTACTACTATTATAATAAACTTTTTTATAATCTTGATACATTTCATACATAATTCTAAATTTTTCATTGAATATGTCAAAGTTTTCCAATTCATCAGGGTAATAATGACCATTTAGTTTTACTCTTATATTTTTTATATACATACTATCAAATTTAGAAGTATCATATAACTGATCATTTGTTCTTGATTTTTGAAATCCAATTATAATAAATTTTGGATTATAAATATTTCTATAGATATTTGTTATATCCAAACTTAAATTCTTTCCTGTAATATTTTTTTGTTCAATGCATTGCCAATGATTAAAATGAAAATTTACTTTTTCAAATTTGCTTAGTTCATTAATTAATTGAATTTTACTTGTTGTTTTGTATTCAATTATAGGAACTCTAATAAAAAATTCATCAACTGTTATTTTACCTTCAGCTGGTAATGTTGCATTATCATAAGTTCCATCAGCCTTTTTAGTTTTCCATCTAAAAATTGCATCATTATCTTGTGATCTAATAAATGTTATATTAAAACCTCCTTTGTATATTGGAATATTTACATTTTCAAAAAATCCTAATCCAAAATGAGATAAATTACCAATTGCTTCAAATGCTTTACTAAAATTTGATTCAAAACCATTATTAATTTGATTTATTTCTGATTTTGAATAAGTTATAGTACCTTTAATTGTACTTAATAGACCAGGATATTCAATTTCATCAATCAATTTATTATGTTTTCTAACTTCAATTTTTGAAAATAAAAATGGAACAAAATTATCAATTAATTTTATATTAGCACCATTATCATATGCAGTTCCATCAGATTTAGTCAATTTACCAGATATATAAAATTGAAATTTAGAAGTACAAAATCCATCTCCAAAATCTATATTAAATTCAGTTTTTTTATTAGGTTCATTTAAATGTAATTTAGATAATGGATAGAAATTTTTGTATTCAGCTCTTTCAATATCATTTATATATTTTTTGTAATCAGCCATTTATTAAGGATAATTTTTTAAATCAAAAGCTTTTTTAAAACAAGTAAAATTTTCATAATTTAATTTTTATGATTTTATAATGTCAAATTTTATTTATGTATCAATTTCATTTTTACTTTTAAAATACTCAATTTCTGTAGCATGATCAAGTATAAATTTTGCTGATATTTTTTGATGTTCTAAAATTAATTCCCAATTTAATGTAAAAGCATAATCATGAATGAAATATTCAGTTAAATCTTGATATTTACAAATCAAATCAATATAATCTTTTAGTTGATAATTTATGAATTCAGTAATAAAATCTATAGTTAAATTTTGATGTTGAGCAATTTTTTGCCAATTTAATTTATTTTGAAACAATCTCATCATATTAATACTCAATTCATATTTTTCAGAAATATCATCCCAATCATCTTTGTTTAATTGATTTTGGTTTCTGATAATGAATAAATCAAATGAACTGTATAGAGCCATTTATTAGGGAGAAAATTTTGTAAAACAACTTTTCTTTGAATTACAAATACAACATTTTGATTTAATTATATTTATATTTTTTAATTTTATTATCTGAATATCTTTAGAATTAGTTTTTTGTTTACATTTAAGACAATAAATCAACTCCATTTATATAAAATAAATTATTGTAATTTATCTATATCTCCTTTAATTAGTATTATTTCTGCATTTAATTCTTTTATTGATTTATTGACTCCATCAAATAGAAATTTTAGTTCTTTTTCTAATTTTTCTTCTAAATTTTCAACATGTTTTCCAATATTAATTAAAAATTCTAAAATTTTATTTAAATCTTTTTTAGTTTCTGAATAATCACTACCAATTTCAATAATTGAATCTAAAACTTCATCTAATTCTGACTTAACTATAACATCATATTTATTTATACTTGGTTTTACATTAACAATTCTTTTACCATTAATATTTATATAATTTTATGATAAACCAATAGCATTTACTAAATTTTCAGTCTTTTTTACATGACTTTTAAAACTTTTACTAAAATTATTAAAAAATGTATTTAATTTGGAATTTATATAATCTTCTTTAATATTAATTGGATGTTTTTTCTGTCTTCCAAACAGATCAAATATATTTTGTGAATCCATATTTATTAAGGATTAATTTATTTATTATGTTATCAAATTTTTTATTTTTATTTAATTCATTTAATATAAAAATACATAAATGACCACAAATTGGTGGATCATTATAATTTTGAATTTGATTATCATTATAAAATATATTATCTTTTCCTAAATATTTAACTAATTCTATTGGTGGTTTATTAACTATATTTCCATATGAATCAAAATAATATTTAATTTTATCTTTTTTATAATAACAAACCCAATGAGTTCCATTTCCATCAAATGAATCTAAATTTATAATTCCACATTCAAATTTATTAACTTTATTAGGTAATATATCTCTCATAAATACACCTCTAAAATATTTTATATTTTTACACAATTTTTCTAATTCACCTAATGTTAGTGGTTCAAAATTTTTTTATAATTTTGTTTCATATATTTTAATGTTTTTTTATCTAAACCAGATCCTTCTACATTTTTTAATTCATGATCTAACCAATCAACAAAATTTCTAAATTTAGGAATTATAGATTCTTTTACTACTTTTGCTCCCTTTCTAACATTTGGTGTATAATTTTTAACTATAGGTATATTATCAGCAAAATCTAAAATTTCTTTTAGTAATCCACCATTTTTTATTTCTTTTAATTGATTATATGAAAATTCAAATCTTAATCCTTTATTTAATTTTTTATGTTTATTTAGTTTATTAATTTGTCTTTTAGATAATAATATAATATCTTTTCCATTTTCATTAAATTGATCAATATTAAATTGAATTATAACTGATCTTTTATTTTTAAATGCTAATTTTATTTTTGATTTTTGATTATCTGTCAAGTTTATATTTGTTTTTTCCATTTATTAAGAAAAAAATTTATAGTTTTTTTATAATATAGATTAACTTAATTAATGAAAAATTTTATTAAAATTTTAATCCTACTTCTAAACCCATACCAAATTTTCTTTTCATCCACATAGCACCTGATGTTGGTAATGCAACTAATCTTTCACCAATTCCATAATCATTTGATGTTACTATATCCCATGCTTTATCTTGTAAAATTTTATCAGCTATTTCATTTCTAGATTTTGTATCTTTATGATCTCTATAAAATAAATCTTGTTCTTTAGCAGCTTTATCTAAATCATTTATTCCAGGATCACCTCTTTTTACTCTTTTATTTAATTTAGTTCCAGGCCCTAGATATTGATAACCAGGTACATGTAATTCAAAAGGTAAATTATTTATAACATCATTTAAAATACCTGATCCATCTTTTAATAATGGTGATGAAATATTTGCCAAAATTCTTTTTAAATACTTAATTCCTTCAGGTTTTTCAATTAATTCATCTAATTTATTTGATATAAAGTCTTTAATTGCTTTCTTTTCATTTAAAAAATTATTATTACCAGCTTTTTCTTGTGCATATATATAATTAATAATATTATCTAATTTATTTAAATCATCTATAAATCTATATTCAATTTTATTTTCTGTATATTGTCTGATTCCTGAACCTTCAATTTCCCCTTTTAATTCCCAAATATGTTTAATTAAATTAATATATTTATCACCTTTACTAGATTTTGGTTTTTTACTATTTGGATCATTATTTTTATAAATTGAATTAGTTTCCCATAAAATCTTTGAATAATTATTTAAATCATCTTGTGTATATAAATTATTATCAGGTTTCCTTTCATAAGTTAACAATCTCCATAATCCATGTGTTCCATTATATTTTTTATCATCAATTATTAAATCATCATTATCAATTACAGTTATTTTATCACCAATCATAAATGATTTTTTATGTTTATTCCAATATAAACCAAATTTATCATCTTTTGTTCTTGGTAAATATTTTTGTGCTAATGGACCAATAATTTTATCTAATGTTTGAGGTGAAATTAAGTTTGGGTCAATAAATGTCGATTCTTCTTGAATTATTGGCTGTCTGATTGGTCTAAATGGAGTACTTGAAGGTAAATTTAATTCTTCAGTTTCTGGTATTGATATATTAGCAAAATTATTAACAACAGGTACCAATTCCATTAGGTTTTTATTTTCATTTAAGACTTCACCAATTTTATTTTCAACTTTACCAATCGCTGATGTTATAGGTTCATATGCTTTTTGTTTAATTTTTTCATAATTATCTTCAATTTTAATTTGATTTTTAAATTCTTTTATTAATTTTTTCTCAATATCATCTAATTTTTTAGCTTCATTAACAGATATCTTATCCATTTATTACAAAGAAAAATTTAGGTTCAACACAAATCATGTTAACATAAACACAAATCATGTTAACACAAAAACAAATCATGTTAACACAAACACAAATCATATTAACACAAAACATAAATCATGTTAACACAAACACAAATCATGTTAACATAAACATAAATCATGTTAACACAAATACAAATCATGTTAAACACAATTTATTTTACTTTATTTCTGTAATTTTCATTAAATATATAAATACTAATGAAATAAATAATACTAATAAAATAAATATTCTATCAATTATTGACTCAAATATACAACAAGCCATTATCATTATTTAATATCAGAAAAATTTTTCATATATTTTCCATCATTTGATTTTTTCAATAAATTAATAGTTAAAAATCCATAGTCTTCTTTCCAACAATCATTACAAATAGTTTTAAATTTATCAAATTTCATATCTGATCCAACAAAATTATTATATATTTTTTTCATATAATATTCATTTTGTTTAAAAATGCATAACATATTTAAATTATTTCTAATTAATTGCATATCAACTTTTGAATAACATTGTGATAAATAAATACATGATATATTTTTATGTCTACCCATTATAAAATATTCTTTAATTTTATCTTGTTTTTCTAAAATACAATCATCAAAAACTACTAATGAATTTGGTTTACATTCATTTAGTGGAATCACATCATCACATGAAAAATGAGAAATTTGTTTATTAATATTTGATTGTATATTTTTAAATCTTTTTTTGTAATAATTTATAAGATGGTTGTTCTAATGATTTACTAAAAATATATAAATTTGAATATGGAATTAATCTTTTGTAAATAAAATTTAATAATAATGTAGTTTTACCAGATCCACTTGTTCCTATAATTAATAATCTAATAGGTTGATCATTTTTATTATTTTTATCATATGATTCTAATTTTATATTATCTTTTTTTTCTAAAAATTTCTCCATTTAAATAAGATGAAATTATTTAAAATAATTGGTCATTCATCCAAACTAGAATTAAGATTAGAACATCCAATACATTTAGATGGAAAATATAGTATTGGTTTAAGTGGATTTTATTCAGATAATTTTATATCAAATATACCAAATGATTATAAAAACTGTTATGGATATTCTATTAAAGATGAAGATGATAAAATTATAGATCAATATTTTGATATAAATAAAGGAAATTATACAATTGAAGAAATAAAAAATATTTTTATTAATAGTTTAATAGAATTTAAAAAGAAAATTAATAAATTTGATGAAAATGATTTTATACTGAAAAATGATGGACCATATATTATAATAAAATCTCCTTTTAAAATTATAGTTACAACAATTATAATTGATTTATTAGGGTTAAATAATAAAATAATTGAACCAAATGTATTAACAAAAGGAATAAAACTACCAAAAATTAGACCTTTTGATGTTATTGAAATACATTGTAATTTAGTTGATCCTAGTTTTGAAAATCATAAAGATCATTCACATTTACATAAAGAATCAGAAATTATATATTCATTTTATCCAAATGTTGAATATGGATCAAAAATTAGTGAAAAACCAAATGAAATTGATTATATTCCTTTAAAAAATATAAATAAAATTCAAAATATTGTAATATCTATTCAAGATAGTGATGAAAATCTAATAAATAATGAAAATATTAAAAGTATTGTATATTTAAGATTAAAACAAAATTTGTAATATAAAATTTGTCTACATAAATAATAAAACAATTGATTTAATTACAATAATTTTATATTTAATAATAAATTAATTGTATTTAGTAAACAAAATAATCCTTGGTTTAAAGTAAAAGATATTTGTAATATTTTAAAATATAAAAATTCTAGAAAAGTTTTAATTGATAATGTAAAAGAAAAATATATAAAACTTAAAAAATATCAAGTGTAACCAACAGTTACACTTACATAATGATGATAAATTAATTTACATAAAAATTATAGGTGTCACAAATTAAGACACCCTAGAAATTGATGTACAAACATGTTTTCAGATGCCCTAAAACAGGGCGTCAATAAAATAGATAATAAAACAATATTTATTAATGAATCTGGTTTATATTCATTAATTTTAAAATCAAAAAAGGTAGATAAACAATAAGGATAAATATAGATGGTGATAAATTAAAATTCATAGATTTTTTAGAGGGGACAATTTGTCCCCCCTATCATATAATGAAAAACGTACAAAACTTATTAAAATTAGGTAGGACCCAAAATGGGTCCCACATAAATTATAATATTTATTTTAAAAAATTTTAAAGGAGGTAACCTTATTATACAATAAAAACTTAAGGGTAACAAAACGTTACCCTCCTTAAACATTCAAAAGATATTTATAAAGATAATAAATTATATACAAATTTGAGACCCGTCTTAAAGACGGGTCTTACTTATAATGATAATAAAGTAAAATTTATAGATATTTTTAGGGGAGGCGATCTGTCCCCCCTATCATATAATGAAAAACATACTATTTTTATTAAAAAAATTTTGTTTATATTTATTAATTTTAAAATTAAAAAAGAATCAAAAAATTTAAAAATAGATTAATAAATATTTTAAATGAAAGAATCAAAACAAATAATTAAACATAAAAATTTAATAATAAATTATTAAATATATTTAAATTTATTAAAGAAAATATTTAAAAATATACATAAATTATAGTATAAATTCAATATCATATGGTTATAAATTATTAATATAATTTTGATCATTTTCTTTAAAACTTTCTTTAACATAATTTTTTATTATATTTATAAATGGTTCTATTATAAAATTAAACTTATAATGATATACAAAATAATTTTTATATTTAAAAAGATATATTAAAAATTTATTTGATACTTTAGTTTTAAATAAATATAATTTTATATCAAAATCATTATTTATTAATTCTTTTGGAACAATTAAAATTTCCATTTATTTATAATTATTTTTATACCCCCAAGGTAATGTATCAATTTTATTTTCACAAATAAATCTTTTGTCATCTCTATTACTTAAAGGTAATTTATTTATTGTAATTGTATATAGTTCATGTTTAAAACTTCTAATACAAGTCATTTCTCTATATTGTTCTTGATCATCAAATAAACATTTCTTAAAATCATCCATATGTAATGTTTTATCAACAACACTTTTCTTAATTCCTTTACATTTTACAGGATTTTTATTATTAAATTCATAACTATATAATTTTGATCTTAAACCACAATATTCTTCTAATATTTCACCATTTAACTCATCTTTAAATTTACCAATTATTTTTTTATTCTTTTCACTATAGCATTCATGTTCTTTCTTATAATCACTTGTATCAAATTCATTAATATTTTCTTTAATAATTTTATATGGATCCTTTTTAAACTCTATAAAATAACTGTCTGTGTCCATATATAATAACCTTATATTTGGATCAAACTTCTTTAATTTTTCATAATAAAATTGATACATATGTAATTTTGATAAATCAAGTACTGAAAATCCTATATAGATTGGTTTATCAAACTTAACCTTTTCTTTTATCATATGTGAAGCAATACAGTCTTTATCAAATATACTAAATGTTTTAAAATTAGGTTTTTTTGCTTGTTTTAATGAAAACTTTTCGTCACCTAATTTAATATCACATCTATTTCTAACATTTTCCATAGTTTTTCCAAAAACACTATTATTCATCAATTTAAAAAAGTCTTTTTCAAAATCTGATGTTGATTTGGATCTAAATTTGGTATTTAATTCAATATATTTTTCATATAATCATCTTGATCAAATGCTATAACTCTATTAACTTTCTTTAATTTTAATCCTTTTTGTAGATAATATTTTAAGTTTCTTGAATGAATAACATAATCTTTTTTATCAAATAATGTTGTGCAAAGTTTATTATTATAATGTTCAGGTGCTAATGGTAAATCTTTATGATCATCATGTAATTCAATAGGATATTCTAAATCAACATCTAATATATATATCCATATTCAGCATTTTCATCTAATTCTAATATTGTTTCTTCCCATTCATTTAATGTATATGTATTAGGATTCATCCATGTTATATCTTTATAAGGTAATTTTTGACTTAAAGCCCATCCATATAGATTATTTGCATCTATATATAACATATAATTTTCAGGTTTTGTTTTATCATAATTTTTTGTATATTTATTGTTTGCTTTACAATATCTAGTTATACATTGTGAAATACCACCTCTAATACCTTTTTCAATCATTAAATACATATTATAATCACTTATTAATTCTAGTTTAATTTTTGTTAATTTTAACATAGAATCCCAAGCTAATGATGGTGATGTTAGATAATGTGCTGGATCTAATTGATAATTTTTCAAACAAACAGATCTAAAATTTTCAAATATATCAGCTAATAATAATACATCCTGAATATTATACAAATCTGAATAATTTCCTAATGTTTTTATTTTTAATTTATTCCAAACTTTTATATAATGTTTATAATCATCATCACTTATATTTTCATTAGTTAAACAACTATAAAATTGATCTTTTTCTAATATTTTATCATAGTTTAATTTTTCGACATTATCAATAAATTCATATGGAAATACACCTTTAGAAGTTAATATTTTTAAAGTTTCATTATCATATTCAATTTTATCATTTTCTTTTATAAATTTATTTATATGCTTAAATTCTTTAAGATTTTTAGCTAATTTTTCAATTGATGTAGCCATAAATCTAAATGTATCTACAAATGAGAATTTTATAAATTTTCTAGGTTTATCACCTTCAAATTCATAACCATAACCAGAATTTACTGAATAGTTTATATATTTTTCATCTATATTAGCTAACAAATCAATTTTACCATATTTTTTAGCTAATTCTTTTATAAACAATTGTGTATCATAATTTGAACTATTATGACAGAATATAGGAATACTTTGAGGGAATTTTAGATTTAAATTACAATTTAAATGTGCAGCACCCCTAAATTTTCCTGTTAAATGGCAATGATCTCTTACTTTTATTCTTTTATCATCATCAAAACCACTATTTTCACAAATATGACAAATATTAGTTTTTTATAATTAATTTCTTCTTCATTAGTTAAATTCATAGGCTTTTTATTTTTTGAATTATATTGTTTGGCTATATATTTTGAAATTTCATCTAAATATTCAAATAATTTATTTGGTACATTTATTAATTCTTCTTCATTTTTTGCTCTATAACAAATAGGTTTATACATTTTATTAGTTACTCTAGATACTAAATAGATTGTAAATCCATATGGTATATGTTTTTGAATTTTATTTGTATATGAGCAATTTGGATTATTTTTACAATTATCAATCTTTTCTAATATACTTTCAAAATCCATATAAATTACATATGGATGTTCAAACATTTTGTAATAGTTTTTAAAACTTACTTTTTGACCAGGAAATGGCATTATAGGTCTACAAGGTTCTAATGATTTACATATTTCTAAATGATTATTCAAGTCTTTATTTTTGTAGAAATGAGTCAAACATCTTCTACAAATATATTTTTTTGTTTTATGTTTTGATAATTGAGAATATACCAATTTATTTAAATCTGTTATTAATATATAATGACAATTATTACCAATTTTAAAATATAATAAATCAATTTCTAATTTTACATTATAATATTCAGATATTTGTAATGGCACTATTTTTTTATCTTCATCAATTCTATAAATATTTATTGACATTGATGGATAGTTATATTTAGAGTCAAACGATCTTTTTTCAAATAATTTAATATCTTTTAATGTTATTGGATAATCAAAACCTTTAAAAATATCATCATTTATATATTTTTGATATTGTTTAACTCTTTCAGCATGTTCATTTGGTTTATCAATAGCACATCTAATTGCATAAATAAAACAATATTCATCTTTATTTTTAAAATTTACACAACATTTTTTATTCTTAATTTCATTTGGTAATTCTATATATGATCCAGCATTTAATGAATTATTTTTAGATAATTTTAGATTTAATTCAACACATCTTTTTAATGACCAACCAGAGCCTTTTGATGGTTGATTTAGTTGTTCTCTAACTATTAATTTCTTAAATTGATCATCAATAAAATCATCTATATTTAAAATATCTGAACTTTTTATGCAAAAATACATATTACTATTTTGAATTTCACCATTTATTAATTTTCTTTCATATTCACATTCTAAAGCCATTTGTCCTTTAATATTTTTAAATTTTTGTTTTTCTATCAATTTTTTTATTTCATTTCTTTGAGTTTCTAAATAATCATTAATATCTAAATCATCATTTGAATTTGTTAAAATATAATCTTGAAAATATCCTTTTAATGATGAAGCTTCTTGAATATTTATTATATTTTCTTTTGGAATTGGTCTATTTTTAAAATAATCATTTAATAATCCAATTAATTCTCTTCTAGTTTTATTAACAATTTTAATACTATTTTTAATTGCTAAATTTTGAATATATTTTAATGATCTATATTCTAAATTATTTGGATTTTCTTTAATTTTGTTCAATCTTTTAATTAGTTCATCTCTAGATAAATTTTCATAATTTCTGACAGATAATTTTTTTGCAATTTCATTTAATTTTTCTATATTAAATAATGAATAATTTGTAATATCAAATGTTTCTTTAATATTTGTTAATTCATCTAAAGTTTTATTTTTATAATTATATATATTATTATTTTTACACCAATGTTTTAATTCAAATATTTTATTATCATATTTTTGTTTATTTAATAAATGTTTAGTTGAATTATAATGTCTATCATAATTTTTATATAATATATTTTTATTACAGTTAGGACAATTAATATTTTTATTTGTTCGTTCCATTTATTAGAAATAATTTTTACTTAAAAATAAAACTCTTAAAAATATGAGAAGTTTTTCCACTTTTTTCTAGGTAATTTATAGTTTAAATTGTATTTTTTCAATCAATAGTCAACTTTTCACAAGTTAATTTAAGTTTTCTAGAGTATTTTTTCAATAAAATCAATAGTCAACTTTTCACAAGTTAATTTAAATTTTCTAGAGTATTTTTTCAATAAAATTAATAGTTGTATTTTCATAAGTCAATTTAAGTTTTCTATAGTATTTTTTCAATAAAATTTAAACTTTTTTAAAACAAGTAAAATTATTATTTTTATCATATTTTTAAATTTTCTAGTTTTGTTATATTTTTGTCATGAATTTTAGTTTCTAAATGTCTTAAATAATTATTAGTCCATTTAATATTTCTTCCACATTCACAAAATTGTGGTTTTAAAAACATTTCTCTAATACATTGTATACAAATTGCATTTTTTCTATCTTTACTATAATGATAATTATTAAAATTTGAAATATCTTTAATTTCTTTACATTTATGACATTGTTTTTCATTTAATTCAATAACTTTAATATTATCATATAATTTTTTATAATACAAATCCTTACATTCTTTACAATAATAATATAACCCATCTTTAGTATTTTTATCTTTATAAAATTTTGATATATCTTTATATAATTTACACCTTAAACATTTCTTTTCCATTTATATAAAATAAAATTTACAAATTGGTTTTTTTCAATTCATACTCATAAAAATTTCCAATAATATCTTCATTATTTTGATCTTTTATACTATATGTAACTGGATTTGTATTATTAATTTTAGAAATTATAAATATTTCTCTTGACCAATTATTTTTATATTTATTAGAAAATGTTGATTTTTTATTTCCAATTCTAACTCTATCATTTATTTTAAATTTTGATTTGGTTATTATTTTTGGTGGTTTATATTTAAAAACAGTATCTAATAAATCCTTTTCATTATTTTTATTTACTTCAATTGGTTTCATTTTAATTGTTGAATGATATGAGTTATTATATTCTTTAACAATTTTTGGTAAAATATTTATCCATCTATAATTTTTATTAATTTCAAATTGTATTTTCATTTTTTCATTTTGTGTTCTATTATACCTTTCTATTATACTTGATTTTTCTTCATTTTCTGTATGATACAATTTAATATCATATTTATTTAATATTTCTTTGAATTCTTTATTGATAAATTCTAATCCTTTATCTGTATGTAAAAGATTAGGTGATTTATGATTAATTTTAATTGCATCATTAATTATTTCTTCAAATGCTTTAGAAACTGTTTTTCCATCTTTTTTCTTTAATGGTTTTGACCAAACATATTTTGAGAAAGTATCTATCACATTTAACATATATTTATAACCATCATTTTCTTTTTCATAATTTTTCATTATAATTAAATCTGCTGCCCATAAATCATCAATACCTAATGTAATTATTTTTCTTTTTAGAAATTTCTTTCTGATTGGAGCATGAATTTCATTTGCTTCAATTATTTGTTCATTTTTAGTTAATTCTTTTTTAATTATAGGTTTAACTTCTTTTTTTAAAATTTTACTTTTATTTGTTTTACAAATTAAACATTTAGTAGCTATTCTATATAATCCATTTTTCATTTCAACAATTTGTGGATTAATATTTTTAGTTTTTTTCTTACACTTGTGACAATGAATTGGTTCATTCATTTATATATAAAAAATATTTTATACATAAATGAATTGATTCAATTCATTTATGTATAAAATATTTTTTTAATAAATGGATATGTGTTATAGATGTCATAATCAAACTAATTTTACTATTATTGGAAATTGTGTAGGATGTAATATATGTAAAAGAATTATTTATGAAAAAAAGATTAAGAGAAAAAGTAATAAGAATAAACATCTTAAACATATTTTAAGAGAATTTAACCATTTTCAACCATATAAAACACACCAATTAATTAATGAATTATATATTTTATGTATTTCCAATCATTTTGAAATAACACCTAAGAATATAAAATTATTTTTAAAACAAAGGAATTATACAAATTGGATATTTTACTATCAATTTTTAAACAAAATATACAATATTAATTTTGAATTGAATCATGAAGATAAAGAAAAAATTACACTAGTTTTTAATAAATATTTAAGTTTTAAGAAAAGTAATATATCATATAAAAAATTATTACCAATGATTTTTAAATATTTAAATATGGATTTTTGTATAAAACCTAATTATGATGATAACTTTTTAACATATCTATCACAAATGAATTTGTAATATTTTTTCCCTATATAAATGGATCTGTTAGAAGAAATTAATAATATTGGAGAATTAAGATTTAAAGAATATAAACCATTAAAAAGTTTAAATTTAAATGAAAAATATAAAATTGAAAAATTTGAAAGAATTAAAGATAAATATGGATATACAATTATTGTTGAATTAGAAAAATGTAAAATACATTTACCAAAAAGATTTACTAATATAATTTGATGATAAAACTATTAAAGAATTAAATAAAAAAGATTTAAATTTAATTTTCACGGCTTTTAAGACTTTTGATGATAAAGAAACTGCTTTAGTTAAATTTGAATAATTATTTTAGTATAATTGTATTGATAATAAATTTTAAATCATCTTGTAAAAAATTATAATTTTACTGGTTTTAAAAAACTTTTTATTCTGTAAACAATTTCATATAAATTCATGCATATTTATTAAAAATTTCATTAAATTTGCATATTTTTTATGACAATTTGACAAAAGGTGAAAATTGGCCAAAAAATGGCAAAAATATTGCATAATTGTATTAAAAAACTATGAAATTTGTTTGATTTTTGATTGTCTCCAAAAGTGTCCTAGGAACCCCATAGTACTATCTACTTATATATATATATATATATATATATATATAGATTGGTCATTCATTAAGCCAAACCTCCGTTTGACTGGTCAATTATCATTTTATGCCTCCAGAAGGAATTTTTGCCTCCGAAATGAATTTTTGCCTCCGCGGAGGCATCAAATACTAATCACAAAACTCTTGAAAAATCTGCAGCCAGTTCTCATCTCAATTTCTCTCTGAATCAGAAGAGCAGCCATATTGGATTCGTTTGTCAACAATAAGCTGAATGTCTTGATAAAGGTTAGTATGTCATATTGTTGTATTACTTACTTTTAGCACAACCATAAATTAATTATAGGTTGACTGTGATTATTGTTGAAATTGAGTTAAATTAATTTATTAATCTTAAATTAGTCTGGTACGTATTTACAAGCCTACAGATTACTGTAAGTAGTGTTGTTAAAATATTACATTTTCAGAAGTCATAACTAAAGATATGGTTTCTGATATTAAATGATTAGATTTTTTATGGTAATTCATATCAAACCTAACCAAAATATAAACAATTGAATCAATCGATAAAATGAATAAGTTACTGTAAATAAGCCTACATTTGTTTGTTCAATTCATTCCACTAATTAACTTAAAACTAATGTGTTTTATATGTTAGCGATCAGTGGTTAATGGCCTAGTTTTAGCTTATATTTTATCATCATCATTGAGAGTATGCATTTGTTGCATGTTGTTAAAAATCAAATAATAGGATAACCTAACCTCACAGAGCCCAACTAAACTATTCTAGTTGTGTTAACTTTCCAATAAAAGGCAAATATTTAATAAAAACTAGGCCTACCAAATTTATTTTTGATTGTTTTTAGCCAGGCCTACCAAATGTCAATATGAATATTTTTAGCTAACAGTGCAGCATAGCTTTTTATTGGTTGACTTTGTCAACAATGATTGTTTATGCAGGCAAAACTACAATAAAGTTGAATACACAAATGTAGATAAACGATGTTTTCTTTTACCTGCGAGAAAAAGTCAGAATTATAAGATTAAAATCAAAGTACAGGAATAACTTCCACTGAGAAAAAGTATGAGTTCTGGGATATGTACCACAAGCTACTAAGTTGGTTCGCTACAGCTAATACAACTTTTATCTGTTGTAAAAATGTATTACTAATATATATTGGATGTTTAAAATTAATATTCTAATATAAATTTATATTCTAATTGACATTTATTAAAACTTGTGCAACTCTATAATAGGCTATTCAAATGATAATACGCTACAAATCTCTTAGTATGACTAGAACAGATAAATGTTAGCACAGCGGCAACGATGAAACTTGTGCCTTATTGTGGCAACATAAGCTGTAGCCTTCATGTGTAGAACAAGTCAGACTTTCTTCTCAGATGCTTTCATTCTGAGTTTGAACTTAGAATAAAACATTTCACAGGTGAGCTTTACCTTTAGATCAGCATTCAGACTTTAATCTCTTAGGTAAAGATAAATTGTTTTATCAAGTTGTTGGCCCTAATATGTTTTAATATTCTCTCTCCATTTCTCCTGCAGAAGAATTAACTGGTAAATTTGGTTGTTAGTAGTTATAATAGGTTGTAACAATTAGTAGTCTACATTATATTGATTTGTTTATTCAGGGTTTGGCTCAAGCTAGCATCTTGGCCACCTCTTCAGCCGAGCCATGTGAGGAAGTCAATACCAGCATCTTTGTACTTTCTTCTACTTTTCATCTTCGTGATTGCCTTCTGTGGTCTTCATGGATCATTGCCGTTTCTTTTTTCAGAAGGTATTTATATATTTCATTGTTTGGTAAGGTATTTATTATTTTGTAAAGGTAAATGCCCCAAATACCGACACTGTATACCAAATACCGGTACCAACACAGTCACATTTAATCATTGATTATGATCTCTTTGTCGTGTGTATTAGCTACTTTAAAAGTCAGATGAGTTTACAATCTCTTTTTCTTTAAGAGAGAAGAAGGCCATTTGTTAGTGCTAGGCAGAGCCGCCGAGAGGGGGGGGGGGGCAGATTGGGCAGATTGCTCCGGGCCTCAATAGATAAAGGGCCTCATCTTCAGGGGGTTTTTCTCCATACTTACGGAAGTAAAATTTTACCTCTGCATAGGCTATGTACCACCATATATTTTTCAAGACCTATCAAAATCTAACAAAGTAGGCCTATAGCCCATGACCCGAGTACTGATCAGCCTGTATGAGTCTCCGAGGTTTGAAGCTCTGTGTCAGTGAACAGACTCCGCAGCGCCAAGCCGCCACATGTGCTATACCATTTGGCAGCTATACCACCTCAACCAAAATATTTTGCAACCGGTCCTTCACGGCCTCAATTTAAAAAATATTGCCATGTCTGTTTGTTGTTCCAAGTATAAAAGATACAAGAGATACAGTATATAAAATAAAACTGTCTTTTGGTATGGTTTATTCCATAATTAGGTATATATTCTTACTTTACATAAAACTTTGCTCAATATGACTCACATGATCGTTAGGCCTTGGTTAGGTTAGGTAAATATAAGTTTTTAGATAGGCCTACCAGTATTGTATACTAACTAAGACTGTAGGCTACATCAATAACAACCACTTTTAACACAGTTGGTACTTCGAATATGACTTTCAGCGTGGTTTGATTTGATTTCTAAATGTTTTTTATATTTATTTACTACTAAATTGTCTTATTCAAGTAATATGCCATATTCGTATTCTACATGAAATTCCGCGTCATTTGAGTACCGCCATGACATAGTATAAAAATAGTTCATCTCATGGCTTTTCCAAAACTTTTCTTGCAATTTCCGGTTTATTTCAAATTGGATGGAAATAAGTTTCACATATTTGTAATCAGCTTAACATACCGGTTAATTTGAGTACCCTTTTGACGTATTTTTGAATAAAATGGTCACTATCCAGTTTCCAAATTTCCACCGCTTTTCCGGCGATAACTTTGTTATTTATGAACGGATTTTAATAACTCTTGAACATTTGAGTTCAGCTCGGTTTCCCCGTCATTTTGAATACCCACTTAAACCATTTTACTTGAAAAATGTTTTTCCGGTTTTTCAGATTTTCCTGCATTTTCCGACTTTTTCCGTGGAAAAACTATCATTTTAAAAATTAGGGCGTAACTTTGGACAGTTTGGAACAAAAAAATTAAATTTTTAAGAGGTGGCACATAAATGGCATAATTACCAACCCTGCCCTGGGCCAAAAAATTCTCTCGGCGGTCCTGGTGCTAGGAGGTTGAATGTGACGTCATTTCAGCTAACAGTCTAATTGGTTTCCACTAGAAACATAGAGATCTTCATTGGGGAATAAGAATTTGAATAATTATATGATTAGATTAACTTCTTTATTAATTGGGAACTAAATACCGTACCTAAATAAGGTTTCTAAATAATATAATCATTCAAGGCTATCATTTGACAGTTTTATGCATAATTATAAAATATTGTTAGATGTTACTGGTTGTGTTATAGTATCATAAGTTAACTGATTGCACTCAGCACGAGTATAAATAACTTTTATAATGAAGGAAACTTAAAATACCGTATACAAAAAATGTAAAAAATAGGCCTACTTGGATTTGCATTTTTGCTATATTATGTTTAAATTCATATAATAAAGCAATTTCACTGAAGTAATTACTTCCATTATAAAGAATATTCAAATGCCTAGTTGGATCTTTTAGGTCAAAATAGTTTTAAGCCGGGTTTACCCGCAACGATAAATTGAACGACAAAATGTTGTCGACAAGTCGTTACGTTTTATCAGATATCGGACGATCGTTTACACGTAACGATTTGTCTGAACGATATGATGGTGCATTCACACGTTTCGTCTTTCCATACAAGTCAGTCGGTGTTTTCCCCTCATTTGTCATTTTTATTTCTGTCAGAATAATCTTTACTTTTCCTTACTTACCATAAGCTTTTGTATAGTTCTATAAATAATAATAATAATAATAATAATAATAATAATAATAATAATAATAATAATAATAATAATAATGCTTTATTAGCAGGTATCATAACAGATACATAGCAATAATAATTAATTAAACTTAAATATAATTTTCAATTTTACTATGATGTCCAAAAATCTTTAGATAGGCAGTCTTCAACATTGTTTGGTGTTTTTGTTAATAGTTTTTCCATTATACTTCTTTTAAATTCTTTTACTGGCAGTTCCAACCAATTCAAGGGTATCGTATTAAATAATTTTTGTTCCATAAATTGAAGATTTTTTTGAGATTTTGTGTACTTGCATAAAGATATTTTTAATTTATTTCTGTTTCTTGTTTCATATGAATGGTTAAAAGAATTTTGAGGTTGATTGTTAATTTTTTCTCGAACGTTTAAAATAATTTGTAAAATGTACATGGCTGGCAATGTCAGGATATTCAACTGTCAAAAAAGTGGTTTACAGTCTGCTTTTCTTTTTGTGCCACAAATAATTCTGATTACTTGTTTTTGTTTTTTAGAAACTTT
Organism: Neoaliturus tenellus; assembly: GCA_030545055.2. Lineage (NCBI taxonomy): Eukaryota > Metazoa > Arthropoda > Insecta > Hemiptera > Cicadellidae > Neoaliturus > Neoaliturus tenellus. The sequence continues at coordinate 87,019,086 of CM061536.1, forward strand.
TTTGGCTATTGGAGCATTGCCCCAAGCTGAAATTCCGTACAAGAGATGACAATGAAAGTAGCCATAATAAGCCGTTATTATTATTTCCTTTGTCACATTTCCTTTTCGCCTTCTTATGACATAGATTCCTTTAGAGACTTTAGTTAGAATTTAATAAACATGATCTTTCCAATTAAGTTCCGAATTAAACTCTATCAGGAACTCCCGAGAGGCTTGAAGCGGGTCTGACATTTCTGTTCCTTCACTAAAATAAACTTTAAAACACTGGTAAGCAACAAAACTTCAATTCTTAAATAACAAATGGAACGTATTCAGTGATCACTCAAAAATACGAGACGAGATATGAGACGGCGACAAAACTGCGGTTGGTCGAGACAGGGTGTATCTGTTTACACGCTACGTCTTGTCGACGCCAACCCGCGTAGCAACGACTTGTCGTTGCGATCTCAAGAGATTAGTGCAAATTTGCACAAACCTTCCGATCTGGCTCCAACTCCGACAAGTCGTAACGACTTGCGGTTTACACGCTTCGTCTTGCATGCAACGTCTTATCGTTTAGACAAAACGTTACGTTTTATCGTTGCATGTAAACCCGGCTTTAGAGTATATCACAATTTTGCAAAGTTTTTAACGGTTGCAAGCACTAAGTATAAGCTGATTAAAAAGTAAGATTATAACTGATGAGTATAAGATATACTAATACAAACATGAAAGATTTATTTTGAATTATTTTGAAACTTGTTTTAGTATTGAATTTACTGAATGAACATATAATGAAAATCTTTTAATACAAGCTGGGACATTTTACTGCCCATAAAAATCATTGTTTTTATTAGATGATGCCTTTTTTGTGGAAGATATTTACTTTGAGTATTAATTATTACACTTTTGCTATATTTTTTTAGAAGTTACTTAAAACATACAACAATATTAAATCGCCTTTTTCATGATTTGGCCATCGCTTATTCTTGTTTGATTAAACAATTAAGATGTGATCCGAATTATTTAAAATTTTGTATGAAATTAATCAGTGAAGTGAGACAGATTGTAATATATTATGTTGTCCGTTCTGAATTAACAGCAAAAATAAACAATCTAACATAGTTTTATCCCTCGCCACAACTGTGAGTCACGGACGGCAGCCACCATATTATCGTAGGCCAGTGAAATATTCATGCTTCAGCTCGTGGATGACGTGCTCCACCTATTGCTCCTATGTGATCGTTGATACCAACTGGCTGGTGGCAATAACTCAAAATGACCATTTTTGCAGAAAACCCCTCCGTGAGCTGACAAATAAAATGATTTGTTAAAAAAATTAAGTTGTAAGAGGGGTAGGCCTATGACATTTTGACTGACAGTAAACCTCAATTTTCCTCCCCATTTGTTTTTGGTTTATTTAAGGAGTATGCTTGCTTCAGTGTTAAATGCAATATAATTTTTATTCCCAGGTAACTCATAAAATTACAATTTATAACAGTTTTGTAGTTTTTTTGTCAGACTCCATAAAAATTAAAATTTTTACTACACTGTTTACTAACTGACTTGGTAGCTGAGTGGTTATCGAGCCCAACGTTCAATCTGGAGGTTGTTGGTTTGATCCTGAGTGAAGTTACAAGGCTTATAATGTTTAAAACTGGACCCAGCCGACTTTGGTAACTGGGCTGAATCTGCTGCTATTTGTCCGTAACAAAGGTACACCTCATCATGATCTTGCATCCCTTTTTTCCTGTGGCCGGCCTCTAGTGTTCCTAAAGATTGCTAAGGTGAATACGGTGATGGGCATAACGTGTCACTATAGCATTTTTATGTGCCCGCATTTTCTTAGAGGTAATGAATTGTTGCAAGTTATCATTTCTCCTGGTTGTATTAATTCTCATCATAATGATGGTTAACTTATATTGGTGTTGTTTTTTTTCAGGATTTGGAAAAGGGGTGACACATGACCTGCAGACATCTTAGGCCTACTTTTATTTCTACGTTATTTTAATTATCTGCTTTGTTTTATACTTTGATTTTAAAATACATATAATTATAAATTTTCTATATATAAGTATAAAACTTTTAAAATTAATTTAAATAATAACCTGCTTAAAATATTCATGTACATAATAACTTATATCTAACATGTTATTAAGTACGGTATGTTCAATAAATATTTATCGCTACATTATCATGTTTGTTTTTTAATTTAAACCTTTTAACCTGTTTGATAAATAACAGAATCAAATTAAAAATCAGCAGTGGTTATATTATTAATTAAGGTATAGGCCAGACAGTTGAACACAAGGCCTGTAATTTACCTAGGTTAATGCACTTAAAAATTCTGTCAACAAATTCCATCACACTGAAACTCTGAAGATGAATGCGTTTTATGGCTGAAGAATTGAGAAATATTGTTTAGTATTAGTGTCAGGAAGTCCTATGTAGTGATGTATTATGGTAATAGTCCAATTTTTATTGTGTCAAGTGTAAATTTTACTGGATTATTAACTTAAATAAAATGACTATGCCCACAGTTATTACACTTTTAGATAGGTAGATTTAATTTATTCAAAACTATAAAGGCATACAATTTAAGGAAGTTTACATTAACTTTTATGTAACACCAAATATTTTTACCCATTAATACATTGGAAAAATTGCTAAAATCAGAGCAAAATAAGATTTTAATGTTGAGGTTTTTATGTAAAATAATGAGATAGCAAAATTATGATAGGGGCTATTTTTGTTTTTGTAAGTTATTATGTTTTATAATATTGACTATATAGCATTCTAACAGACTTTTCATTCAATGTATTTTGTTTGATACCAAAATTTTGAAGGTATGCTGTGACAGAGGAGGTGCAACCTATCAATGCTGTAACTATTCAGTTGGATTCAAAGCTATGCATCGTAAACATAAACCAAAATTTTAAAATGTGTCATCCATGGTTTAAAATAATGTTAGTAACTTACCGATTTACCTATCATATGCCACTTGTACTTCTTGTTTTCTGCGGAAGATCGTGCCACTGAAAATTGATTTCAAACATGCATATGATGTGAGAAGTCAATTTTTTAAAATTTACTGGCATATAGGCCTAGTCAATTTTTATCGGTATTTCTCAGTTTTTTTATTTGGACCATTAAGCTGGAAGTTTTTTTACGTTCTATCTTAGATTTTGTCATAGGTGTGTTTTAGTTAATTTATTTCAAAATTGTTGCTTCTTTACTTTCCATTTAATGAAGTTAACATAAAAAAAAATGATCAAGGTGTATTATTATTAAAGCGATTTGTGAAGTGTTTTGACATTCCAAAATCAACAAACTGATGTGGTCCCGAGTATAGATGAAAGACCTTAGGATAGCGCCATAATAGCGTGGGCCTAAATTGGTCTCCAAGTAAAACTTACCAAAACCATCCTGTAATTATGCCTAAATAAATATTTCGTGGAATAAACCTCACTTCACAGGTATCAGACTCTCTTAAGGGAATATTTTCCTTTATCACAAGTAAAAAAATCTCTTAACCGTTTTGAGTGCTATAGAACAATATATCGTTGATCGTCTTTTTAAGCGGAAATGCTAAGCAACGAACGATAAATCAAGCCTCTCCTTTCATCCAAAAATTCGAAGCAACGATATATTGTCATGCCGTCGATATCAATATGGTGAGCGGGAATATCGGTTGACTCAATTGTTATTTTGAAACACCGATGATTTCATAAGATTCTCCTTGCGATCAAGATACAAAATATCGTTGTATAGCACTTTAGGATAACAAATTTTTTTAATCGAATTTTTATTTCATTTTCTGAAGTTATATGAATTATTCCCCAGCACTTCTCAAAAGTTAAGTAATATTTTTCAGCACTTAAAGGATAACAAAAGGAATACTTTCAGATAAAGGTTATGTTGATTCACAACAGTAATAGCATTGAATAAAGTATTAATAATAAATAAAAATACCAATAAATGTGACACCCCTTTGCACAGTAAGTGAACTGTTTTTCTATTAATTTTCTCTTGGCTACTTACGTGTGGAGTTCAATGGAAATTTTGACCCATTGCTTAAGCTTAGAAATAGAAAACCTCAAAAGATTATTTCTATATGAATCATTAGCAAAATTATTCAAATAAGAGAATTTATTTCCTTATATAAAGATTAATAAGCAGTAATAATAACTTTTGTGCTTTAACTTATTAACAATACAGGATAGAAATAACAATAGGCCTACTGCTTTTCAAAAATGCTTTTGTGAAATGTTTTAGAGTGGATTGCCTTTTAGGTACCTATATTTGTTTTTCTGGGCGTCAATGCATAATTTATTGGTAGATTAGTAAAATCATACTTGATAAGGACTAATCTTATTACAATTAACATATACAGAATTACACACCAAGACAGCCTATTTATAACAGATCGGTCAAAGTTATTCTTAGGAATTGCATACTTGTACTTTGAAACTCATGCTTGGCCCCAACAAATTTGTTGTACAAGGCGTTAAATGAATTATGCCTACCACCAGTATTAATGAAACCTTAAACACCCAAACTATCCTATATAAAAACTTGATTTATAGTAGACCCCTTGGTACCAGACCATAACTTTTTTTATATGGAAAGTAACAATAATTATAAAATAAAATAATGGGATTAGGAAGTTTTAAAAGAGAAAGACCTATAACATTAGACATCAACATGTATTATTTACAATTAATTTAAGTCTCATCTACACAATATGCAACAACAGTTTATTTCTTTTCTTTCTTCATTGGTGTTTTTATTCATGTGGTTTGTTCTCTGGGTCGCCTCGTTCTCCCTAAAAATGAATATTCATCAATCTTTAGACATTATAAAACTCTTTTCAAAAGACACATTGTGGATGACAAAATCAACACTCCTCCTTTCGGCCACTACTCTCTTAACCCTATCAACAACTTACCAATTCTTCGTCCTTCTACAGCTTTGACCTAATTTCCTTTTCCTTTCGTAAAAAAATGGGGAACACGGCAAGTCCAACATTAGGATTTTAAACAAATCTAGGTTTTTTTCCATTCTTAACACTTAAACTCTGCTGATTCACAACAATGCAGTTTATTTATAATGAAGCACAAAAACAAGTGCAAAAACAAAATCAGGAATGGCAAGACAAGTGACTATGTCCTATGGATCTACGAAACGCACTTGCCCAAAGATAGACTTTTCATGTGAACATTTTTAAGATGTGCACTTAATGTAAAATGTATCAAGAGGTCACATTTTTGTGAAATAGGTAGTGTGCGCCACTTAGAAAATGTTAACTAAACCTGGAACAAACTAAAACTTACCAAAAAGATTTAAGAGTAAATTGAAGCAACCATATAGAGATGTACATAGTTGTAAAAAACTTAAGAAGTCACTTGTTAAAACGCAAAATAAAACTTTACCCTAGCCTACCATTGTTTGTTTTCATGGCCTAAAGGCCTACAGTAGTCTAACTCTCAACCAGCCACCTTTTAACCAGGGTCCGCTTTAACCGGCCTTCCCGGGCTCAAAAAAACAACATCTTTTTAACTAGCCATTTTTACCTCAACATTGCTTTAACCGGCCATGTTTCGCAAGAAACTTTGTTTTTTAGCTACTGTATCATTCAATTCAACATAATATCATGATATTTTCACGCCACCTAAAATGTACTGTTCTGGAAGGAAGTGTATTTAATTGTAATGGCATAATTGTATTTAAGCCATATGAAATTGTAGGTTGGCATTTTTAAATGTACATCGGTTTAACCCGCGAAATCATTATTTGCTCGAGGCCTGGTCCCGAGTTGGCCGGTTAAGAGGGAGTCTACTGTACTTGGTACGCACACCTGGTATTTTGCCAGCATACATTTAGTATGTCATAATTGACTCTATGTCACAAAATGCGCCAATGTGATTAAATGTGATGTCAATGACATTCAATAAAGATATATGTATTATGCATTGTAATAGGGCCTAATACCACTTTGGCAGGCTTAATTGGTTTCCAATATTGCCCTGGCATCTGGAAAGCTAAAAATACAGTAAAGAGTCAATTTTCCGAATGTCAGTTACTGTAACCCCAGAATGACATGTACTATTCACTGGTCCGTACTTCAAAATAAAAATTTTGAAAAGACAAACATAGAGCAAGTAGCCTATATTTCCAACAAATAACCAATAATGATATTACAAGTAAAATCATAAAGAATTACCTTACTAAATTAGACACGTTGCTTAATGGGGTCTTCAAGGTACAGGTTTCAAATTAAAATACACGTTCTAGATTAATATAAGCTCAGCATTTAACAAAATTAGTAGGCTAGTGTTTTAATAAAAAATTACAAAATTCGCATATAAGCTAATTGTTTTATTACGATTCAATTGTGGTTGCTTTAAGCATCTAATCTCGAAATAGTGTGATCATATGTGAGTGAGAACGATGATTTGGTCGAGCCACATCCATGTGGCTACGTTTTATTTTGGATGGAAGACCGTCCATAACCTCTAAATTTTTAATATGTTTACTACAGTAATTTTGTCGCAGATAAAGTAGGCAACGATTGTATTTTGCCTTTAAGCCACTCATGAGATATTTAAAACACTCGTGGCTAAAAGGCCCTCATAAAAGAATCGCTGCATAAACTACTATTAATAAATATTTCCGGTATTACTCGGTTTAACCAACCTTTTTAGTTATCCGACCGTAGTCCGGTCCCGTAGAGGTCGGTTAAGAGAGCTTCTACTGTATTCGATGTACAACTTTCCGGTGGTTATAAATCGTAAATGATTTTTGTGTTTAATATTCAAACAATTTGGTTATCTGAACCATCCCTGGTAACAATTGCTTGGATACTTGACACTTTACTGTACTTCGATTTTTGTTAATCAGAACATCCCTTTGCCGCTCCACAGTTGTGATTTATTTGGCGAGTCATTGTATGTGTGATTTCTTTACTATAAATTATCTTAAAAAGTATTCCCTACATATTAAGCAATAAAATGACGAACTTATAACCACCCTAGCGTGAAACTGGCTAAGTACGGTACATAGTATGGCAGGCCTGTGTCGCGACCGAGGGTGGAAATTCATTCTGAATTCCTAACAGACATAAATGTCTATTGGGAATCATAACTCACAAGATGTTCAACATAGATACTTTTTGCTGTGTTACCGTAATAAAACCCACCAATGGGCGCAACAATATTGAAATGTCATTTCGCACAAGCTAAAGTTGCTTATGCAATAAAAAAATTAAAAAATCATTCTTTTAAAAAATTACCATATGTACTTAAAAAATTAAATAGGATTAATTTTTATGCATATAATAAATACAGAATGCTATAGTATTTTATCTAAGTATGCCTAATGTCTTAATAAATATGTAAGGAGGTTCAAAGAATTAGGCGGACGTGAAATAATAATATATAATAATATGTTAATTAGAAGTTAAATCCATCATAATAATCATAATAAAAGAGTACATTTTGTGTTACCGGTGCTGTATTAATTTGTAACTTGAAACAATATTGTTCACATCAGTCATCTACCTTCATACTATTTTTATTAAGTTTAAATTCACAATGTAAATATGGTATTGCAGTTTTTTTATTCTTAAATAATGTAAAATCTATAATTATTTAATACTCTAAGGGAATTTTTTTTGTAATTGGACTACTCCTACAATTCTCGATCAATTTTCAAGTTTTTGGTGTCATTGAGTGAGTAGTGCTTGGTCTGTAGTTGTTTCTGCCAAAAAATAATGAAGATCGGACTTAAAATAAGAGAGCTAGGCTATTCATCATTTAAATTGGAAAATTTCCCACTAAAATAACATTGTGATAGGATTGAGCGTTTTAAGCATCTGTTAATAAAGCTGTAAAAACATGAATTTTTGGGTGATTATTGTTAATCACAATATTGGATTGGTCCGGTGTAATTGATTTAGAACCAAATGTAACATTTTTAGCAATGACAGTTCATAGTTAAATTGAATTGCAACAAGTACATTAAACTTAGTTATTTAAAGTGTAGCATTACACAGTTAAAAGACTGCACTCGAAGTAATGATCTAACATTATACAACTCTATCGTCGCCTTCCAGGCATAAGGTCGTATCTAAAAAAAAAATGGATTTTTAGGTTACGACAGTTTTTGAATCTCCCAGACAGCCTCTACACATCACACAAATCGTCGTATGTCTATCCCTCCTTGTTTAGAAGATACAGGCTATGGTTTATGAGTCGTATCTCAAAAAATTGTAAATTTAAATCAGACGAAAGGTCGTATCAATTAATGATACCGACTGTTTGCCTGATACAACCCAGTCAAAAAAGGCGTCGTATCTCAAGATACGACTTTTCGTCTGAACTATAATGTTGACCTTGCCTAGTATAACCTTGCATAAAGTATTCAGGCAAACTGTCGTATCTTGTTTATATATATAATTTTCAAAGTATATATATATTTCCAAATCTCTTAGCGTGTACTTTAAAGTTTAGGGTGTCATGCATTACTAGCCTAAAAATAAAGTTTCTAAGTTCATTCGTTTAGAATCTCTGAAGCAAAATGTAGGTGTGGTTTTTGTTTTTCTGCTCTCCTGAAAAATCACTGAAAATGAGATACGACCATATGCCTGGAAAGCGACGCTATATTGTATACACCAGGAACGCTCATACAAGACAAAACTCGAACCAAAAACTGCTACCTGTGTTCTAAAGGACAGACAAAAACGCAAAATGAGCATCTAAAGCTTTTGTGTGCGCGCTTAGGCTACTTACCTACACGCTCCTCTACGGATGCTAAATTTATAAATTTATTAAAACTTATAAAATAGTTTTAAAGCCAAATGCTGGCTGATTATAAGAGCGTAAATATCTTAGCCATTACATTTAATTAGAAAACCCCATGACCAAAAAACGTACGTCAATACACAACTAAGACAGGAAAAAGTTATTAAGCGTAAACTTTTTTTATTTGTTGGTTAGGAAAAAACTTGCAAGCTACAAAATTGTAGATAATGAAATGGACTTTAATCTTTAAATTCAACATTTCTTGACAAAGTGAACAGTAAAATGAAGAAAATGTGTAAACTTGTGCGTGGCGGGTCGCTGAGGATTTCAGAGAATTGCGTCTTCATTTTCAATGTCCGGAATGATATATAAGCCTATTTAGAAACCCGTTCATGCAATGTGGAGTGTTTTTACTTACTCTCAGTACAAATTATTTAATTAAGCTATTTATGTTAAATAAACATGTTAGACAAAGATTAACGCACCCGCCTAAACAGTCATTTAGCAATGCAGTGGCATAACACGGTGTTGCATAGCCTTTAATGCAGCAGCAAGAGGAAAACAACTGACTACTGCTTTGTGCTCAATTATTAGACAAACTAAAAATTATTACGAAAAAAATGTTAAATGTAAACTTTTTAGATCAACTTATAATCTGAAACTTTGCCACTGGAAATTCGTTCTTAGCCCAAAAATGAAAAAAAAACTTTCTTGTTTATAAACTTTTTCATGTAACGTTTTCAAAAGTATTTGTTTTCTTATTTTTGTAATTTTATAATATTTAATATAACTTAGGACTAACAAATATTTTTATACCGTCAGAATCAGCAATTTATGCAAATTAAGAATAAATACGGTTCAATTTATGTATTGTGTGTGCGAGAAACCAGCATGTAAATGACAGTGTTCGCACTGCCAGTATCAGTAATTTGGTCATTCTTGCCTGTCTTCTTTCATAAGGTGGCGGGGTCTGATAACGGTGTGAGCGTTCTAGATGTACATATAGATTTATATGCTTAATGAAAGGCACTTTAAAGCATAGGTAGAATATCATATTTGGAAATACAAATTTAAATAAGTAGTTATTTTGGTAACAAATAACCTAAAATACATTAAGTAAAACATACCGTTTCATCCCTTCACTGAATTTGGCTTGTATCAGTCGCTAACACTTGCAGGAATAAGAATGATAACTTATCCTTTGTAGTGGATCCAAAGTGTTCTCAAGCATGCGTCTGGAATACAAACATAAAACTCAGTAGACATGTAATATCCAATTTAGGACATGAATAAAAGTTACAAGATTCGTATTTCAAAAGATGAAATGTAGGTCTAAATCTACATCCCTCATCAGCGCTGTACTAAATTTAGATAAACAATGTGTTTAGTCATTTAATGGATAAGGTATTACTTAACTGTTATGTAGTATTCAGCCTCTTATTTGTGATGTCTTATTTTTACATTACTTTTTTGTTAGCTCAGCCCACAATAGTATATTTCGTCACTAGTCCGGAAAGTGGTTGTTATCGGTGCAAGATCAAGTTTCAAGTACTAGGCGAAGCCGAGTACTTGAATTCGATCGAGCACCGATATACCACTTTCGGACAAGTTACGAACAGTACTTTTCCTCATACCACCTTTAATAAATTTACAGTTTGGATAAAAAATTAATAAATTTTAACCTAAATGTGAACAAAAATAAAATTCTTAATTTTTAACCATCTTACGTTGTTATTTGTTTATCTTGTATTTGAACTATTTACAGCTGTTATTAAAAATAAAAATAAATTAAACTTGTTTAGTGTCCTGAAAACCACGGTTCGCGGTCTAGTCGCGTGATTCAAAATATAGGCTATTAAATTGTTAAGTTATTGAAATAGCTTAGATTGTCAAATTAAAAAAAAATGAGAATAAAATGAGAAAAAAACATTCTAAAAAAATGAGAATGTCTAAAAAATGAGAAAAAAATGAGAATTTGCGTGTCTTGTTTCGCGGTCTAGCCCCGAAATAGTAGTTTTCATCACTAGGAGCAAAAGTGGGTCTTTTTGGTGCGCAATCGTGTTTTGAAAACGAGGCGCAGCCGAGTTTTTAAAAACGATTAAGCATCAAAAAGACACTTTTGCTCCGAGTAATGAACAAGGTTTTTTTATCATAAAGCAAAATTAGGATTTTGATCGTTTAAAATATTAACTATAAAGTTGTATTTTCGAGGTTATATTTACAAAGTAAGTAATATGCAGTGTTTACATTTCTGTTATTTACAAACAATGCTCTTTATAACTTTTGAATTTCAAAATTCTGCTTCTGAACATTAATAAATCAATAATAATATACTTAGCAAACAGCTGACTTTTCAGTCCTAGGACCTAAAAAATTCTCCAGATGTTTTTTCAGACCTAGGACAAGAAAGAGTCGGTTTTGGTACTATTGAGAGAACAAAAAACAGGCTGATTTCGTGCAGAATGATAAAAACTTTGTTTACCAACACGTTTATCCAACCCACCGGGAATCAACTAGTTTCGATCACAGCTGACCGTTCCAAAAACAACGTTTATAGCAATGGTATGATGAAAAGATATAAAGAATGTCTGAAATAGGCCAGCCAGATTGAGCAAAGTTTCTTAAATAAAATTGGAAGAAACTTATATGTTGGTAGAATTAAAAACTGTCCTATATGAAAAGGGAATAAGGTTAGTACCTACTGTAGTATTATTACTGAATTTGTTATAGGACCACATTAATTATTTTAAGGCTGCACTTGCCAAAACAAAGCATACTTTGACATCACATTTACTTCAAGAATCATTACCTGTTCTTTTTACAAATATAACTTATTTTGCAATAGCCTAAGTAATCTATTGAGCCTAAAAGTGTGTCTAAGCCAGAGGTTGACAACCAAAAGTTATTGACTTTAGCCACATGAATATAACAGTAAAAGTTGATAACTTTTGGCTGTCAACCTCTATTGTAAACACACCTTAATATGTAAAGGTGTGTTTACAATAGAGGTTACCATATCATACAAAAACAATAGAATACTATACCATATCATTAGCAAAAATGTAGGCTAGCCTTTTGTACAAAAAATTTGTAGCCTAATGGAAAGCCAGTAGTTGAAGTAGGTTATTCGGCTGTTTTCTTCTTGACAGCACTAAGTCTAGATTTAGTTGTTAGTAGTAATAATAGCAGGTAATAAATATCATTTTTCTTATTTTCATTAAAGGAATGTGGCAATAACTTAGTCACATAAAGAATTAAGCCCGGGATGGTGTTACTTTTTTGTTTTGCCATCAACAAATAAAGCAAAAGATGTGTCCGCTAATATTTACCATGCGTCTGTTAACATGATAACTTTTTAAAGAAGCCTCCGATGTAGATAAAGTTTGGTAGAAAAGGCATCATCTATTTTAAAAATCAGTTCGCAAACCAATAATTGTATCATGGGAACGTGATTTTTAGGGTTTCAAAAGGTGAAAGGTGTGTTTTAGGGATTTTTATTCTCATTTTTTTAAATTTGACAATCTAAGCTATTTCAATAACTTAACAATTTAATTTTGAATAATTAACTAAAATTAGTTACCAGTACAAAGAAAATAAAATCAAGTTTTCTGCTGTACCTATATCATTATTAAGGGAAATATAAAGAAACCTTGCCTTATATTGCTTATTCATCAACATACTTTTGATAAGTTTATTTGATTAGTAAGTAACTTAGCTTTATGCATTAAGAATTAACATTATTGCATGCGCCTTCCTTCACTAGGTTGTTGGTAACCCTTATTTTTACTTAAAAACTCCGTGGAAACAATACTACAAACTAAATCCCAAGCTATCTAATGCAAAATTGGTTTATTGTTTAAGAGAGCAAATAGATATATGGTGTTTGTTCTTAATTATCTGCTCAACTGTCTTCCTCATTCCTAAGATTTAAAAAATTTATGTTTTGGGATTTGTAAACATAAACAGATCATTTATTTGTAATGGCAGCTTTGGTTGTGCACTTCAAATAGTACAGGTTAACACATTCACTGCAGCATGTGAAATGATTGACCTTCCCCCTATGCTGAAAAATTTTGCATAAAAACATGCCTTGTGGTTGCTGAATACCATCTGTTTGCATGAAAAGCGCTTCCCGATTAATTTTCTTTGCCAGCCACCATTTTTAAAATAGTACTCACTGGTGAGTGCTCAGCACCTGGCGCCCTCTCCCACATTTTCCAGCCATATCAAAGATAACGTTATTTTAATAAAATGTAACTAAATTTTTCACTAATCAGAAAAAAGCACTAAAAGTTTTAAAAATGTATATACGATTATTTTAAAAGAGCTCTGTCATGGCACTCACTGGTGAACGATTAGCACCTCTAGCGTTGTCATTAATTTTGTCGACTGCAATTTAGAAATGTTTGATCATTGTCTATGTCATCTCTGGACCCATTGTTCTTTTATGGGATAAAGCCATAGTTTTACTTAAGATAAAACTATTATTATAATGTAGCCCTAAACACATGTAAAATGAATGCAAAATTTTGTAAAATATAATAGCTAGCAATACGCTTAGAGATGTTCGGAAACGGATTGCACAATTAATTAGACAGCCTGAGTCGTCCATAAAACGTGGGCAAAAGCGGCCCTTACCTCACCAGTGAACTGCCGCACAGCAACTGAATGAAGTAGACGATACAGGAACGCTCACCGGTGAGTGCGCAGCACGCAGAAAATAACAAGACCACTCACTGGTGAATGCCCTGCAGCAAATGTGTTAACAAAATAAGTTAATTCATCATAACATACAGTAACACCATTATACCAATAGTAAAATAATGAACCTTAGGTTTAGGCCTACTTAAAATGAGAGTGGAAATATATGCTTTATTTTATTGTGAGGATTATTTATTAGATTATTAAGAATTTTTTTGTCTTAGGGTCTAACTGTAACTGGCTGGGTAGCTGAGTGGTTATAGTGCTCGTCTTTGAATCCAAAGGTTGCTGGTTTGATCCTAAGGAAAGTTAGTAGCTTTTTAAAGGATCGATTCCGGACCCAGTTGCCATTTGTCATTGGGCTAATTAATTAATGATGCTTTCTAACAACTGGTCGATGTTAGATAGTAACAAGACTGGGGTTTGGACCGTTCCCCGTAAAAACGTTAAAAAATGCCTCTGGCGTAGATAGACACAAAATACAAAAATACAAAAAATACAAAAAATACAAAATAACTTAAATAAAATTAACCATTGGAAATCCGGTGAGAAAGCGGATCTGTTACAACGAGTTTTATGATTGACATTGGCGATACAAGTGCTTTGTTATACTTGTATGACTCCATTTATATTATTAACTACCATACCCGGCATCTTTGCAAAGCTAACCAGAGGAAGTTAAAACTTCCTCTGGTTTTGCCCCTTCAGATGAGCTCGTTTGCTACGCTCACTTGCTGTCTCGCGACTCGCTGCAAGTCTATAATTTTCCTCTTGGTTTTATTATTACCGAAATCCGTTCAATACTTTAAGTGAAAACAGCTGTTTAAATAACTAATATTTCTAAATGTAAAAATATGTTCCAATACAAAAATGTTGCTTCCATAAGAATAACATGGTAACTTTGAAAATGTGAAGAACGGAGCCCTGTGGAATTTTCTTAACTTTTTCTTTCTTACCTTTTCCTGTCAATAACAAACACAACAAAAAAAAAATAATTATATCAATCCAGCCGTTCATGTGTGATGCCATTACCAAAGAAATATTGATCCATTTTTATGTGTAGATATCTAGGTAGGCCTATGGTATGTAGGTGAAAGCAACATTGCAATCTTACCATTAAACTTAGGGCCCAACAAGTAATCAATTTTTTTTTTAAGAGTTCTTATCATTCATTAGGCTAACTTATTGAACACTGAAAATGCTTCTAGGCTAGAAAATTAATGAACAGAAACAGACAGATAACTAAGTAAGTTTAGGCCTAACACTAATTTTGTGGTTTTTTGCTTCTATAAACATAGGCTACTGTACCATTCCTAAGTTATAAACTATCAAATAAAATATCTGAAAGATAGTCAAACATATAAAACTTAGTTTGTTAGAAATTAGACAGCTAGTTGATGCTGTCAAATATGAATCAGAAAGGTATTTTTTGCTTTTGTATTGAGGGAATATGAGTTTTAAATGTTTCCAAACACCATTAATTTTGTTGTTACAAACATCACTGTCAATAAAAGTGACGGTTTACGGTTAGATTGTTAGGTTACATTATGATACATTTTCGTTAATGATTGTATTACGCATATCTTAACTCAAACGATTACAACTATCGAATAATCGAAATATCCAAATTGCAACTTTGATAATAACGGTGGAGTAGGATGATGAAGTTTCGCAAAAATTTGTAGACCCTACTTGTTTTTGTTACTGTATTTTCAGTTACTTGTTTGCAATGTAATTTTTTTATTGTCAAAAGGTTAGGCCTATGTTTAATATCTTAGAACAAAACTAAATTCGGGGATAAAATTGTAATCGTATCGTGGAATTGTATCATCCATAGTGTAGCAATATTAGGCTATCGAAAAATCAAACTTTTTTTTGCCATTGAATATTAAATAGGTATTCAATGAATAAATTTTATTCATTGGCAATGAACGGCATACGCCAGTATACAACAAAATTACAGTGAAGTGATCAATACAATTAATCAATAACACATTTGAACAATACATTAATACATTTCAGCATTCAAGATGACATATTAGAAGAAAATTTACTTTCAAAGAAATTATTTAGCATTTTAACATTGATATAACGGTGGAGTAGGATAACAAAGTTTCGCTTGATATTTTTAGTGAATGCCAGGCTAGCAAGGTAACCCAATAAAAAAGGATAACCTAAGGTCACTTGTTTAAAGGTAACTTAACCAAAAATCAAATAGCAAGACTTCACTAATCACTATTTTGAGACTAAATAATACTCTACATAATAACATTAGCTCCCAAGATATAAAAAAGAACTAGAGCCTATTTTATAATATTCTTTCAATAATATGACATATGGATCTGAAGGCATTTTACCAGTTTTAATCCACTAAGTTAGACAATGACAATCTTTATTGCCGTTTTCACATTGTTACATGTATGGCATTGTCACAATTTATAAACATGACTTAAAACAATAAAGTTCTATACGAAACTAGTTAATAGATTTCAGTTTGTTTATAAATTCATCTATGTCATAAACACTTAAATTGAACAATAAAGCTTTCAAGGTTGATTTGAACTTATTATGGTCTCATGGTCTTTTATGGTCTGATATTAGGTAGAGGAACAAAATATGAGATTGATGTAGGCCTAAATATGTAACTCAACTCTATTTTTAGCTAACCTTATCAGAGTAAAAAAACAATTAATTTTCCAAATAAAATGAAAATTTTCACAAAAGACTTGAGGTGTTTTTCAGCTCAAAATAATTGCAGGTTAGTATAATAGAAAGTGATAACAGCTCCACTTACCTTGATTACAAAATTGATGTGATTTTCTTCCACCAGTCGAACTTAAAATACTCTCAGGTAAAAATAATCGGAATTTTCTGATTCTGTTCTTTATCCTTTTCTCCTACATGTATAAAATAAGTGAGGTTATGTTGATTAGAGCTAGCTTCAGACGACGGACGGCTTCATTTTTTTTCTGCGTCTGTATGGGCGGAGGTAACAGCTGACAATTGGCTTCTTCAAACAACTGGTCAATTGTAACCAACTGCCTCCGGAGGCCGAAAATCAAGATAGACATATATCAATTGTTAATTTTTGCCTCCGGAGGCATTTTTTAATGAATTTCATAGTAATAAAATGAGGAATATATCAAAATTTTATGGAATATAAAGGTTATTTATGTAATTAGAATTATATATTCAAATGTAACCATACTCATAAAGTTGAGTTTACTACCTGAAAATATGTGCTAAAGTTGGAGGCAAAAATTCAGGAATATAGCATTGGAGGCATGTACTCATAAATGATATATATATATATATATATATTTCGATTAAAAGTTGTATATGTCTTTTAAGGGCAGAACAAGAAATAAAGAGGTTGGGATACATTGGATTTAGTACAGCTATTGTCACAAGGTTTTAATATTGTTGACAAGTCTGAGTTTTATGTAATCGTCTATGATTACTGGTAAGGTGTACTTTTAGAACCATTAAGTTAATCACGAATATTAATGTTTAGTAAATCTGCAACAAAGACATTAAAGACTAAGACATAACTTCTAAGTTCTAACCCAAATGGAAAAATTAATATAAGAAGATTTTCATAAATTTACCAAGAAGCTATTAGGCATAAAATACGTTATGATATCTAGATACGTTGGAATAAACCAAATGAAGGTGACATATTGAATTTGTGAAAGGATTTTTATATTTCTTTTAATAAACTGCAAATATACCCCGTGCGAAGAACGGGTACACAGCTAGTTAGTGTATAAAATATTTAACCCCTGAAACATCTGTTCTTCCTAATTTGCTGGCATTTGTTATTACAACAACTGTCTAATGATTCAATCACTCGCCCTTCATGTAGTTTAAATGTTATCGCTATAAGAATAACATTTAAACTTTGAAAGCCTGTAAGGCGTAGCCCTTTGGTAGCTGAGTGGTTAAAGAGCTCGCCTTTGAATCTGAAGGTAGCCGGTTCGATCCTGAGAAAAGTTAGTGCTTTTTGATGGTTCGATACTGGACTATGCTGCCTTTGGTCATTGGGCTATTAATTAATGACTAGGGGGCCCGTGCGCAAATTGCGCATTTTATGATTCTGTATGAGAGAAGCTAACCTTAAGTACATGTACGTTGGTTATTAAGTGACAGAAATCTATGTTTGTTTACTATCTGGCTTTAAAATTCATGTGAAGGTAATCAGCTGTTAAATTACAATTCACATTAAAGAAAATGCAATAAAAGTTGGTCAACATTTTAAAGCGCCATCTAGAAATAAATCAAAGGCGAGGGGGGCGAAGCCCGAAACAATATGACGTTTTTAATTACGATTCGTCACTGCGGTATATCCTGAGCTTTAAAATGACACCTCAATCTTAAAAATCGGTTCGGTAGGTCGAGAGAAAAAGGGACGTAACAGACAAAACCCTTATAGAAATAAGAAGATAGATCCTGACAAATGAAATAGCTGATATTTGTCAGTAACAAAGCTACACCTCATCTGATCCATTACAATCATCACACTCACCCCTTCAGTCATCCTCACCTTAAAATACGCACCACAGAGTGCGTCGGTGTTTCAAATACAATAACAATACAATGGGTGCCGACGACAATTAAAATGGGTTTCTGTTTATATACTAGACACCACCTTTCAGACGGTATGCGCGAATTTCTCATACGATACATACGAGCTGAGCAAAAAGGTGGAAAATAAACATGCTTGCCTATTAATATGAACATACACAACAGCATTTTACATGCATATCAAATATTACTTCAAATCAAATATGGTAAAAATTAAAAAAATATTTTGAATAACGTACATTTTGGTTAAACATTTTATAATATTTGTGTTAAAAACGTTAAATGAATTAATAGTTTCAGATATATTTCAAGGCATAAATATCTTATGAAATAAATAAAAAATTAATAATGATTTTTAAAATACTATCTCTAAGCATTTAGGCTTATCTTTCCTTCGACAGCCTTAATTGCAAATATAATTATATGTAACAGGATTATAAAATGGTATACAATAATTATGGTTTGTACAATTTAGTCTTAAGTACGTACATTTTCATAAACGCATTAAAACTCAATTGTTTCTACAGGAATTAAATTAATTTTAAACTTCACAAAATTATAAATAGCTATCAAGTAAACAATGGCTATCAATTGAATTAAGTTTGGGCTTGAAAGCTGAGAATGTAATTTGCCATAGCTAAAAAAAACTAATTAAAGAACTTTACAGAAGGACAATTTATCACTTACCCAATGAACCTTAGCCGAATGGGACAAAAAAGCCGCTAATTATCAGAATGATTACTAACTTTGGGTCGGTCGGAAAATTTATTATAAAATCTCACTTGTTGGTTGATACAAAAAATAAGTTTTTTAGTGCTTAGAGTATATTCTCCCATTTAAGAATTTACAAACCCATGTTGTTTTACACAATTAAGTGTTTTAGAATAATATGTTATCACATTTTGATCTAGGTTTTTTTAGTATTTTGGAATCGTCACATAACAAGTCTTTTTGTTTTTTAAGTAAAAAGCTTGGAAGATGTATATGTTAATTTTATTAGTATTATTACTAACAATATAAGAGCATATGGCTAGTGCTGCGGCTTTTGTTTTTCCCTTTATAGTCTCTACTATTAAATTACACTATTTATTTACACATACTTATTTATTTATACTCAAATATCTGCCTTTGTCAAATTAAACATTTTACAGCTACTGACATGCACTTAGCTTTTAGCATATTAGCTAAAAAGTAAATTATTTAAATTCTAAAATTAAGTTATTTTTTATTACAAATAAAAAATTATGTTCAACATTATTTTAGTTTTGTTTACATGTCGTAAGTTGGCATACCTTATAGTATATTTTAGAGTACAAAATTAAACACATAGGCTATTAGGTCTAGAGGTGCACTTATAAATCTTTTAAGTAAAACACAATAGTAAAATGACAAAATGACAATGAGACTGATCGTTTTGTAAATTATTATTCTTCTGATTCCACAAGGAGATATATTGATTAAAATTGGACCCCAACACCTGGGTTTTTTGTAACGCCTTTCTTTGGCATCCTACAATCCGCAGCACATCTCTATCTCTCCGTTGCGTTGTTAGTTTTGCAAGTAGTAGAGGACGCAGAAGTTTGAATTGTTTTGTTAAGAATGAGAATAATAATAATAGTTTTCCACTACTATATGTTACACAGCATTAGGTTTTCTAAATTTTATATGTTTAGAAAAATATATATATTTTGGAATGAACTTTTCCTATGTCTGTTCACATGGAGAGGAGGTATATTTTCCCTATCCATTTTCGTAGTTAGTCAAAGATTCATTCACTTTACTCAACAATAGGAGAAAAAATACTAACGTTATTAAACTTCAGAAAAACCAATATTTAAATACTTTCATTTTAATAAAAGTTGTTACTTTAAATATATTTTGGTGCACTTATTCGTATAAACAAACAATTTTTCAAACACTTTAAAGTATATATTTATGGTATATTAAATGGTATTTGTATGATTATTATATTCTCATAGCATTCTAGGAACAAGTCCCCCCTTAGCCATTATATCTTTAACGATGTCGTCATGTCCCCTACAACAAAGATAGTAGTTTCTTCAGCAAGGAGCATAGTTGCATTGATAAAATTGTTAACTAAGACGGTTGGTCATACCATTTTGCAAGTTTTCTACTAAAATCTGTATTAAAATATCTCTACTGATACATAAGATATTTAATTGTAAAATATAAAAGAAATTAGTCTCTACTACTTTACTTTGTATAAATACGAAAACGATCAAATAATAATACAGATCTACAATAAATATTGCTTGAAAATTAAACTGTAATGGAAATATTAAAATAGCAGAACTTCATACATCATCGAATGCGACATACGTTATGACAAAAAATTACCGAGTTTTGGAAAACAAAGTAATAAAAAATTTTTATATCCATCAATCAATGGTTACTAAAGTCGCCACTGGTCAAAATATGACCAAACGTTTAGTTTATTTGGATCCAAAGTGTAAAATATTTGTTTGCCATAAAAAACTGATCTCCTTGTTTTTAGGAAATTTCTATTACAACAGATAATTCAATAAATTAACCTTCTTCAATAAGATTAACATTGAAACTTTGAAAGCCTGTAGGGCGTAGCCCTAAGGGTAGATGTGAATTATAATGTTTTCTGCTTATCTTTATATATTTTATGGATCAAATATTATTTTTTCTGCAGGATTTTTCGCATTGCCATTTTTATTTTAGAATACTTATCAGTCGTGTAGGCCTAAACTAAACTTTGTTACTTATGAAAAAAATGCACAAATAATCAAATGTAAATTGATTCAAACAATCTTCCTGTAAACATTCGGTGAAAGGTACACGAATAGGATCGTGAATTCAGTCACACAATTGTAACTAACTTTATAGGCGAAAGAAATCCGCAGGTCTACTACAACGGTTATTTCACTACGCTCAAACGCACAAACGCTCTAATGTAACGTAAGTATTAAAATATATATTTTACCATAAATATAATAGGGATGCTGGATGTTAACATATAATGCTAATGAGAGTTACTACGGATGCTTATCAGCAACACGGATTACCCAGAGCCATCCTTAGGAAATGCGAGGCCTGGAGCAAAATATTTTTGCAAGGCCTTATTTAACTGTGATTGCTGGGGGGTTGTGGGGTATGGAACATACGACAGCATGTGTCCAAGTTATGTCTAGACGTTTTCCGACTGTCTATATATGTTCTCAATCCATTAGACCCCTATATCTTTGAAATTATTCAAGTCACAGAAATGAAACTTGGTACAACTATAAATTACATTGTCTCCCTGAACTCTGCCCTCTACCCTCCTTTTCAGGTATTGTTCCTGAACCAAAGACAAGCTAAAATATCATATTTAAAATTTAGTGATTTTAATACAAATAGTCACGCATATGAGCGGGTTGCCGCGCAGAAAGCGCGGTTGCGGCGCCAGCTCAACAATGGATTTCATACCAAAACTGCTCCCGGGGAAGCGGTCCGACCGTGACTAGCCTCAGTTATATCGCTCTATCTCGCTTATTTATAAACAAACTTTCATGATTTTTACATCGTTGGATTTTAAATTAAATTCACATAAGAAAAAAACACATAAGAACATAAACTTTGCTACCTTATGTAGGTAGTTTTTATGTAATTTAAAGTTAAAGATTTTAATTGGGCATAATTTTGAAAACATGAATTATAAAAAGTTGATTATTTTTTCTAGCTAGGTCTTTACTTCAAAAAGCTGTGTACCGAATTTCCACCTATTACCTCAAGCCGTTCTTAAATTAAAAATTATTCTTAAAAAATACAAAATGGCGGCTGTACAAGTAACTATGGTGTTTTGGAATTTTTTAATATGATATTTTGATTTTGGCTTGTCTTTGGTCCAGGAATAATACCTGAAAAAAAAGAGAGTTCAGAGACACCCTGTATTAAGTCGCAAATGCAAGTGAATTTCTACATTTCAAACTTTTACTGTTTCAAGTTTCAAGATGGCTGTAATTAAAAATGTTCAAAGCTAAATATTTTTAAAAGCCGTAAATTTTACAAACTTTTGCAAATTAACAAAAAATTGCATTATTTAATTACCGGAGTAAAAATACTAATGGGCAGTGGAGAAATTAAAATCTTATTTTGAGAAAACACGGGTTTCGCTCGTAATCTTAGGCCTATGTAAATCTTTATGATTTAAAAATATAAAAAACTTAGATTAATTCGTTGTTTCTGATTTGATCATTACAAACCAAACTTAGTTTCAACTTTTTTGTTTGCAGTTTTTAAGACATTAAGCTTTGAAAATTTTAAATGGCCGCCATTTTGCAACCATAAACGTTAGAAACGTCCAAATTCATTTGCATTTGTGCCTTAATGAACTTAACAGTTGTGCGAAGTTTTAATTCCGTACCTTAAATAACTTCAAAGATATAATTGACCAATTAAAAATTCATATACAGACAAACAGTTGAAAAACAGTTGGCTAGAGATAGGCAAAGTCGGTCATGCATGGTTGTGGAATCTGCAAGCATGGCTCGGCGGCCGCGAGGCTTGGTCCCGTCACCCCGCCCGCCGGCCGCCGCTATCAAACGATGTTTTGCGTTTGCGTTTGCATCCTTTTGGTCGCTACTATTACGTACGAATAAGAATCGCGTTCGTAGGTTTTTAAATCAGAATTATTGAACATATTGCGCGGGAATTTATACCGATATTTTAGGTACGTATCTGTTCATTATTAGGCCTATATTATTTTTATTCAACCTAAACGTTTACGAAACTAACTTTTTAGCGCGCAAGGCCTCGCGGCGCGAGGCCCTCCTCAGCGCGGGGCCTGGAGCGGCCGCTCCACTCGCTCCACCCTAAGGACGGCACTGGGATTACCCAACTGCAAAGTTTACCAAGGTGATTATTGCCGAATCAAACCTGGTGAGAGCAGAATTGATAATCCTTATCAGGCTGCGCTAATCTGGATGTCCTTTGAAGTCTGTGTTCGACTTGTCAGAGACATAAACATCTGTAATTTCTATTTTGAGCTAGACTGTCTGATACTGTGAATAATGGAATTTTTACAGTTAAAAAGGTTGAAGAACTCTGACAAGGGTTTTATAAACCTTATTGCATTTTTTTGTTTTCGACAATATTACTTTGATGAAAAGTTTAATAGAATGCCGTTTTTTACTTGGTCTTCCTTTTAAGGTTGGGTTGCCGCATTTTTCTCCATTATTAGAGACGTTTACTTTGATGTACATATTGACCGGTGAATCCTTTAAGATTTTTTCATACTACCTATAAAACTCTCTTTTTTCTTGGGTGAGTTAGATTTATGTAGCTCTAGAAAGGTAAAAATCTATTAAATGGGTTAAAAAAGTAGACTTTATTGGGTTATTTAAATGTACGAATTGACATAATTTTTACTAAATTATTTACAAATTGTTCAACAGCTACGGGAAATTAATTTTGTGCACCAGTAACAAAAAGTACATATCGCATAAACAAGATATTTATCGATAATTTTTTTTTTGTGTTTAATATGTGGAAAATTGCTTTGAAAACTTTAGTATGGAGAAAGATTGCAGGGAATCAAACAAACGTTAGTACATCACCATCGTTTATTCCATTCGGCCAGCGCTGCACTAGTGATCGATCAATAACGTAACGACAACGACGCAGCACCTCCCCAGACAGCAATTTAACATTTTAAAAACCATTATTAAAGCCTTTTCTTAAAATTGAAAAACCATTATTAACCCTTACGAATGCAAAGTGTGTAACCCTTAGACAATGCCTTAAAAAGGGTTCTAGTTGACAAAAATCAGGGGTTTTTTAACCCTTTTGAAAAAAGGGTTAAAAACCTTTCCTTGTAAAGGAATCCCTTAGCAAAATAAAGGGTTATAAAGGCATTAAAAAGGTTTTAAACCCTTGTGTGAAGGTTTTAAATGGTTTTATTAACCCCTAGAAAAGCTTTGGACTTCGGTTAAAAACCTTTCAAAAAGGGTTTTAAATGCCTTCTCGATTTAATTATTTGCAGTAAAATTGTTGTTTTTATTATACTTCATTGTCGCGTCCCAGCTAGAAATTTCATTTCCTCACATTTTAGTGTATCAATTTTGTAATATTATTTGTCACAGTTGATTTATAATCAGACATGGCTACCTATTCACTTTTTAAGTAATGTCAAATCCCCTTCGCCCTAACCCCGGTGCTTGAAAATATTTTGTGCAGAATAAGCTATAGAAATACCTAGGTATATAGAAAGCAACTGGAACTGTCACAAGAATATTACAAATATTACAAACTGTTACACTAAATAATGTGGTGATAATTTACCTGCTGGGAAGCAACAGTAAAAAAACCAAAACAACAAACTCCAACAAGAACAAGTAAAAGGCTTTAGCCAATATCAAAATGGAATGGGAAAACACACATTTCACCACACTTTTGCTTCTTACTCTCCTCCAACTTCTAAAAAAAACTGTAAAAAAAGTTAAAAATAGGAATAGCTTACATAAAATTACAAAAAAAGAATAGGTTGGTGAAAATAGACTACTTTTTCTAGCTTAATGAGTTAAAATTGTTTTAAGATTACTTTTGGCTGTTCTTACATAACCCATGTCATTTAGTTTTAATTTGATATTAATAATACTGATAAATCAGTAAACCGTTCTACAGACTACTAAATGTTTAAAATAAACTAAGAACGGCAAAAAAATCACTAACAAATGTTCCCATGTTCAAATTCAGTATTAAACACGAATTTCACAAAACTTTTCTCCTTCAAGTTCATTAATAATAGAATAGTCTGCATTTGAAAGTTTTTTCTGCAGGTCAATTTATTGATAAGATTGAGCCTTATCACTGATATTGGATTAGAAATACTAATAGTTTATATTATGTCAAATTGTTTGAAATACTCCAAAGTATTCCATAGTAATAAACATGATTCAGGTTATGGTTAAAATTTACTGTTGAAAAATAAAAATTTTAAAATTAAATTTTTAATCACACAAATATAGTGCTTGAACCATAAAATTTTTGTGTTTCATATAAACACATTCTACTTTATATTTATCAATTTTTGCTTAGGTACAATTTAAGGTACAAACTTAACAAAAAGAAGTCCAAGGATATGTTGATGTTTTTGTATTTTATGTTAGTTAAATTAACCATAACTATTTTATAAGAGAAGAAAAATAAAAACGATAAAAATCAATAAAATGAAGGATTAGGAAGTTACCGGTATAAAATAAGTAAGACTGTGACAACAATTTAGACACCAACATGTATTATTTACATTTTAAGTATTAATTACAAGTTATTAGTTTACTTCTTCTACTTCTTCATTTTGGTGAGTTTTCCATTCGGTTTGTTCTCTTGGGTTGTCCCCTTCTCCCTGAAAAACATATATTTGTCAAAATGTATAAATAAAAAACTGCGTTAACATTAAGATTTGAAAGGTCGTTGAAAAGCTGGAATAAAAAACAACGCAAATTTAAAACACCGTAAAAAAAGTTTTTCTATAACTGGTTTAAATACCTGCTTTCTGTAATGTACTGTTGGTTGCTTGGGCAACTAGTTTCGATCCATGAGTGAATCATCATCAGGCCGTACAGATGTTGTAGCACTTCATATGAAGGTTGTCAAGAAGAATAAAATCATATATAAAAACACATTAACACGGACACGGACACAACGAATAACGAACAAATTTTGTATTGTTGTGTCCGTGTCCGTGTTTATGTGTTTTTATTTATCATTTTATTCTTCTTGGCAACCTTCATATGAAGTGCTACGACATCTTCTGTACGGCCTGATGATGATTCACTCATGAATCGAAACTAGTTGCCCCAGCAACCAACAGTGGATTATAGAAAGCAGGTATTTAAACCACTTTTAGTATTTCAACGTAATCCGGAGGCTAGAACCATTCAATATGAGAAAAGTTTTTCAATGTTTTTTTTCTTTTCAAACCATTTAACTCAACTGTACTAAACGGAAAAAAGAGTACAACGAAGAAGTAAAAACAATATTCCGATTACCTGAGTTAAATAGTTTCGAACGAAAAGACATTGAAAAACAATTTCCGCAAACAAAATCAGCCTACAAAGATAAGGAAAACAAAATGGGCGTTTCCGTACACTGGTCCAGAAATACACCTAATTGCAAAAGCATTAAAAAAAAACAGATGTTAAATGTTGCATTTTACACTAACAATAATTCAAAAAGAAAACTTCATACGGAATGAAAAATATGACCAAAATTCGAAAAGTGGGGTCTACAAGATGAAATGTTTAACGTGTAAAATATTAGTAGGCTACCAGGTTAACCGAGCTTTGCTCTTTGGTTTTTTTTTCACAATAGTGTCATTGTAAGTAAATAAGACTACTAAATTTCCACCGACAACCGACTATACCTATTCGCCGTTAACAGCTGTTTGAAAAAGACTGCTTAACATTAATGTTACTTTATTTTTGTGTACCGTTCGTTGTTATTTCGTAACCAAAATAGCAACCCTTATGACCAATGTTAAAAATTACAATTTTTAAACTTAAATTTAGCCCAAATTCGATTTTTCCTGGGATTAGGCCTGTTTCTTAACTTTTTTTAGGCCAAAACACTCTTAAATTCAAAGTTTAAGCAAAATGTACCAGCTAGATTCCGAGATTGTAGAACAGACATCCCTTCAGACATTGCTTGTATTATAGTATAGGATACATAGGTCAAACTGGTAAGTTTTAAGCAAAGATTAAAATAACACATATACACATTAAAACAGAAAGACCCTACGGAAAATAGAGGAAACCTTGGAAACAGTACAAACCCTCAATAAGAGCAAAAAAAGACATTTTGGAAATTTCTGGGTAGCCTAGTACCACCAGAAACAGTCTTTAAAAATACCAAAACACCCCTCCCTATAATGTTACATAAGGAATCATGGAGAAAGCCATAACAGTTGCAGTTAAGAATGCCGAAAAGACGAAAGCGCTCCTGCACCAAACCAACACAGTGTTGCCCGACAGACCACAAATCACTGAGATTATGTGACTTCGGCACACCAACATCACCACCCTCGTTGAATTCGCCATAGTATAAAGTACAATTTTAAAAATGATAAATTATTTTTATTTAACTGTAGTTAGCAATAAAGAATTCATTAACTGGCTGCGATGCAAAACCAAATATTTATACTGGAACACGTGGACCAATGTTAATTTTTTTTTAAGTTTCAATTAAATATTAGTCGATTTAGAAAAAAAGTAAGATTTTTCCTGGCATAAAGATATGTGTTTCAATTTTTTTTTATCTGAGTACTAAGTTATTTGCAAAGTTTGGAGAAAATCGTTTGAGCAGTCTTTGAGTTGCGTGTGCAAACATACATACATACATACATAAAAGTATACCTTACTCAAATTAGAGTATAGGATTCTATCTGCTTCACCTAAGTTAGGCCTACATCTTTATAGAGACGCCACCCCTTTTAACCCTTCACTCTCTGCTAACTAGACTCTCATACATAAATGCATATTTTGCTGGCCTACACTTAATGTGTCATAACTGACAAGAGTGTGTGCGCCATTGTGATTAAATGTAGTGTCAATGACATTCAATCACAATAATACTGTATGTATTCTCCACTTGAATAGGTCTTAATGCTCCTTTCAGCAGGCATAATTGTACAATATTGCTCCATCATCTCGACAGCTAAAAATACAGTAAAGAGTCGATTTTTCGAATGTCAATTATCCAAACCGAAACCCCATTGCCGTAAATGGCCTTTTAAAAGTATTCATGGCTTATTGGGCATTAAATTGATGCTTAAGTTTGCTTACCACCGCAGCACGAAACTGACTGAGTACATATGACGGATCTGTTTCGCGACCGTGGGCGGAGATGCATTCATCGATATCCTCTTAGACATGGCTGCCTATTGTGAATCAAAATTCACAAAGTTTTCACCATAATAGTATAATTTTTACAGTGTTTAATAACTCTTCATTGTGTGCAATAATATTGAACCGTTGATTATACGTAATCAAAAATTGGAAAAATACTTTTTGACAAAGACGTGCAAATAAATGTATTTTAGAGTGGATTAGGATTATTACTTTTTATGTATTTTCACGCTACAATACTTTATCTAGGTATTTTTTTATTTTTTTTTTTTTTTTAATTCAACATAGATATGAAAAAAGGATTCAAGGAATTAGGCTGAAGTAGAATCTATACTTATTTAATACGCAAAGGGTTTTTTGTGTTGAGAACTCATCCTACAATTTTCAAGCGATATTAAAGTTTTTGGTATTGTTGGATAAGGCTTGGTCCGTAGTTGTTTCCGCCAAAAATTAATGAAAATCGGACATGAAATAAGGGCGCTATACACAAATTAAATTTGAAATGTTCCCATTAAAATAACATTGGGTTTGGCTTGAACATTTTTAACATCTATTAATTTACAATATTTGATTGGTCAGTTGTCGTTGATTTAGAACCAAATGTAACTGTTTTGTATTGTATTAAAATAAATTGCTCAATTTTGAAAAACAAGTAGACTACTAAGTATAATTATGTTAATTAAAATTTAAATAGCAATTCGTTTTATCCGTCTAAGAAATATATCTATTCCAAAACAGATAGAGCACAAAAAGCAGCTAAAAATAATTAAATACACTTATAGTATGGACAAGATGTTTTGTTTTGTTTTCTGTGTCAGAACCAGGATATCTATTGTAAAAAATGTTTATTTTAGGTCATTCAACAAACTGAAATATTGTATTATTTTTACTGACCAGGTGTAGCTAAACCGCACCAGACGGTCCAGGAGACTATTGTTGTATTAGTGATAAGTACACATTGGTTAGTTTTAAGAATTCTAGCAATAAAAGCACTTTTCATATCATTTCATAAAAGTGAGATACATTATGATGTTACGATGATTACGTAAGATCCATAAGAGTGTAGATTCTGTGTTATTTAGAATAATTTGTAACTTGAAATAATATTGCTTGCATTAATCATCAATCATTCATCTATATTTAATCATCTATCTACCACTTTGATAAAGTAAGGATTCACAGAGTTTAGTATTACAGCTTTTGTTCCAACTTTTACACAAAAATATTTTTAACTATCTTTTATTTCTCATTATTTACTGTAAAATCATTTACACCAGTTTGTTCAGATGCGTTTCGAGTGCAGAAAAGTCATTCCAAATATAAATTATTAATAAAAATCTGCATAATCTGTTTTAAAAGATTTAAAAAAAACTATACACAAACTAAATAAATAATTTCAATAAAAACACAACTATCCTATAACAATTAATTTCTATAAATTGATCGGGCAAAAGCGGAAGACACCCCGTGCTGAGAGCCTCGTGATCGGGCGCAAAGTAGAAGCTACCTCAGCATACTAGAATAAATTGACCCCGGTATCAATATTTAATCTGTAAAAATCGGCAAAACCAGGCATTACCGTTTAAAAAACTACACTAAAGTTATGAGCAGTTAACACTAAATTATATGTAACTTAAGGCTCCTTGAAGGCATAGGTGTAATAATGTATTTAGAAATACAACTAAAATAAGTTTTTTTTACTGAAAACCTAAAAAAACATACCGTTATCCTTCACTGAATTTCGCTTGCATTAGTCCGTCGCAAACGTGGCATGATTGCACTTTATTCTTTGTAGTGGCTCCCCTATGTTCTCAAGCATGCTTCTGAAACACAAATAAAAAACACAGTAGCCATGTAATATTCAAACTTCTTTGACGAATAAATGTTAAAAGATTTATAGGCCTATTTCAAAATGTAAAATGTAGGTCTATATCCCTCATCAGCACTTGACCAAATTTAGATTAGAAATGTGTTCTGTCATTAACTGGACAAGATATGTCTTTTGACTTTTAGTGTCCAGCCTTTTATTTGTGTGGTCATTTTTAACTGTTGTACTTTGTTTCCGGGTTGACCTACAAAGATATTAAAACAGTTTGAATTAAGTTAGGCGTAGCAGATTGAGCAGAGTTTAAAGAAAACTGGAAGTCACCTGTTTTATGCTAAAATTTTAATCATTCCTATATGAAGAGAGAACGTTGTGCTCAATAAAATACCAGCTATTTAGAGGAACAAAATTGACAATGCTGGTGTTTTAGTAGATCAGAATGTTTTGTTAATCTTTTACCGTCCCGTCCCCCAACTACCTTTAGAAGCTATTACATGATAATTAAGTTTTCAGTATTTAACTCTATAAAAGTAGGGCTGAAAAAAATCTAAAAAAATGAAATTAAGATTGCGCCTGGTTTTGATATTTAATACTTTCTTTAAAATATTGTATGAGCCATAAAGTATTAGGGCCTAGGCCTAGATCTTTTAATAATTATTGATATTCTTTTTCTCCTACTAATGTTAAGTGTATTGTTGCTATGGCAGTAATGTAAATACTGTATTGAATTAGAGCAAGGATTTATACATGCAATAAATTTGGAAAAAACCATAGTATGGTACCTAAAAATGTAAAGAGACATGTTTTAAAGATCATATTATACATAATTCCACACATCTTAAATTACATTTAGCCTACATTACTTTTTAGTCTATGAAAAGAACAATGTATAAGAACTTTAAATTTCTGTACATTCTTAAAAGAAAGCTCTTAACTAATTCACTGTTATTTCTAAATCACATGATAAATTCCGGTGGGAGTGATTTGATGTTACTATTTTAATAACTTAGGGCTTCACCCACCTGATATTTTTCCAGTGTGATAAATTAGAGTATCCTGCATTAAATTTTCAATTTGACTATGGATACCCTAAACATCGCATGCGGAAATATCATCTGGTGGGTGAAGCCCTAGTAACATAGTAACATCATAGAAAAACTAACCAGATACAGAAGCGTGCCATCAATTACGACGGCTCCCCAAACAGACGGTTCTGTTATTTTTATAAAATCCTCCATATTTTTGATACAAATACATTGCGGAATAACCAATCATAGTTAAGTAGGCGTTATTTCAACGATAATACATTTTCATACAGTTTTTATCATGTATGATTGGTCAGTCCAAACCGCCGGGGGTGCCCAGAGTGCCGGTTGGCGGGTGGTGGCGGGGAGGTAGTGGTGGCATGGTGGGGACACCTTTACCGGCAGTGACCGCGTTGGAGGGAATGTCACATAACACTGGGTCCACCAGTGCTGCCACGCTTTCCCGCCTTGAGGCGCCTTCGGTACTTGGATACCATCCCGCCTATGATTGACATTGTGGACTGCCGCACAGAGTTTGCAGGAGTAATATTTCTGTTGACTAAAAAAACGACATTTAAATGCTTATCTTATGATTTTAATTGAATTAGGTGATTGTGTACTAAATATTATTTAGATTTTGAAACTAATAATTATAATTGTACATTAAATATAAATTAAATTAAACTACACAAAACAATATTTTCGATCAAGAAGTGACCGATTAGGCTTATCTTTAAAAATGATAGCGGAGGAAAATTAATTGCCCAGTGGCTTTTATATATTCATAAAGAGTAAGTTTTGTGTACATGTGACAATTCTATTGCTCTTTTCTGTTCTACTTACAATAAAGTACCTTAAACCTTTTTGCAATCTCTTCAATTTAGTAGCGGGGTAAGACTTGCTGGAAATCACAGTCGATTGCGGCTCAGAAAGATGTTTTACGACATGTACACGGCAATACTTTTCGTTCATATGAGTGTGTAAAACGTTATTAAATACCTGTAGTCCAAGGTTTTTTTGCTCGGTAAATGTATTCATATTTTTACAGTAATAATCTCAGCCACATAAACCTATCCTTTAAAATGTTAAGTCCAAATTCGGTAGTTTCTTTTCAAGAAGAGCTAGTTCGCTTTGCTTTCATGATGTTTTAATATACGCCAAAAGCCTAAGGTTGCTGCACTCTGGTATTAAATTGTTAAACCATATGTTGAAACTGTAGGCCTAACTCTTGGATTTTAGAAACTATGGCCAATGTATACAATGGCTATGGGTTTTACTTCTTCACTGATACGATTATTTTCTGTAGATAAATATGCATAAAGAAATGTTCAAATCGAATAGACGTATAAGAGTTGTGTTTAACATTGAATTGGCTTGTTTTTGCACTTAAGTCTGGCGAAATGTTAACAAAAACTGGTCACGGTATATTATGTAGGATATTGTAGCCTACTATTCCTACACTGAAGAATATAACTTCAACCAAGTCTCGGTTAAACGCCTTTTGGTTGATACTAACCAAGTAATTGGTAGCTGTTAACTTTTTATACATATTTAAAAACAACCCACTGAATTTGGTCAAACATATGCGATTGACTTTAACAAAATAAATAATTAACTAGTGGCTTGTAGGGGCAAAGGCCCCTAAAAATCAAAATGGTGATGTCTCAATAAATAAGTTTCAATTTATCACCTTCTTGCAGTATTATTGTATTTTTCTCTAGCTGTAGTGTGAATTTGCACGTTTGGGTTTTCTAATCAAATATTTCCTATTCTTGACTAAACTTTTTGGTGGTAATCAAATCAATAGTTTACCAATAATTTCCCCTGAATTAAAATACAGTAGTCTATTTTGTAGAAAAAAATATAAAAAATTTTGCACTATTATACTACCGAACGCATCATGTTCATGATGAGTTTGTAACTCAACTAAATAGAATAGTTCAATTAATACAAAATAAGCCCATTAATACTGCACACTCCTCCACCCTGGACCCCTGTGCCCCCCCATTCCCCCACACTCGCAGTGACCCCATGCCTCCTCGTGTCCCCGTCCACCTTTCCTGACCCGTGTTTCCTGTTCCCCCCATTCTCCCGTGCTCACATGCCCGCAGTTCTTCCCCGTGTACTCTACGTTCCTCCTTCCTTCCCAATGCCCAACCCCCTTCCGTGCCACCGACGTCCCTAGTAGCCCTTGTGCCCCCATTCCCATGCCCCCATACCCCCGTGCCCCCATGCCCACCATTTCTCCCCGTGTCCCTTTATCCCCATGCCCCTCTAACCCTCGTGCTGCCATGCCCCCGCACTCACGATAATCCCGTGCCCACATGCCCACCGTTCTTCACCGTGGTCCCATGACCGCTATGTTACCCAAGCCTCCTCCATGCCCAACTGAACCCCGTGCCCCTTGCCCCTAGTGCTCATTGTGCCTTCCCACCCCCGCACCTCCACGTGCCTCCGGGTCCCCTATGTTTCAGTGCCCCAATGCCCGACGTTGCTCTCCGTCGCCCCGGTGCCCCCATGCCCATCTACCTATTTTGCTACTGACGTCCCTGGTGCCCTTGTGCCCCAGTGCATCCCCATGCCTCCCCAGAGTACCCCTTATGTCCCGTACCCCTGTACCCTTCATGCTCTCGTGCCCTCATGCTCGTCGTTCCTTCCTATACCCATATGTTCCCCATGCATCCACCGTGCCCCTCACGCCCAACTGTCTCCAGTGCCACAGACACCATTCGTGCCCTTCGTTGCCCCCATGTACCCGAAGCCCCTGTGCAATATCCACTCGTAGGCCTATTGGATAAATTGTTCTTAACAGTTTTTTTTCAAGAATTAGGAAAGGCCTACAGTGTTGTATAACTTATGATGGATGGCTTTAACAAATATTGGTATTAGAGTAGGATAGAACGTAGAGAAACCATTTATAACCACTCTCATATAGCAATATTTATGCTGTAGTGTGCAAGTCTCAATAACCGTCCAAATTTAAAGAATACAAATTTATTTCACAGAAAATTACATAATTTTAGTTGGAGTGTTTGTCAAAGTAGGCCTATAGGCATATTCCTTAAAAACAAAAATGCTTCACCCTTACTATGTAACACAGACACCCTTTAGTATTTTATAAACATAACAAATCCATTGTTTACTTAGGCCTAAACCTTAGTAGCCTGATCAAAACATAAGAAATAATCAAGCCTAAACTAACTTATCAAGTTGTATTTATTAATGTTTTTAATTTAATAACTTAAATAAGTTTTTAGAGAATTTGAAAAGGCCTATAAATATTTTAATGTCTCTATTGTGCTTAAAATAAATATCGGTACCGTCAGTAAAACATTTATTAGTGACACCATTGTTAGACACATTACAAAAAGTATACTTGAGGAGATCGGTTTGGAACCCGGGCCATCTGGTTTGTATAAAGTTACGCTACCGACTGTGCCACAAATTCCGATGGTAAATGGGAGAAATGTAAAGCATTACAACCTGGCAACCGACAAATTGATTGCACAATGAATTTCCGATACATCCGTTTTTTTTAATACATATATGTAAACAGTTTATTAAAACTGAACGTTTCCAAATCAGTCTTAATTTCGTAGCTATCAGCTATTTTACATAATTAAGCAACTTTCTTTCCATTTAAAGGATAATACACCATAATAATTGTAGGTCTAAACGTTTTTAGGTACTGACCATAATAAACCAAATCCTTCATGAGCTTTTGTTCATCCACTCTGTATCTAGACAAAATACCTCATGTGTTTACAATCAGCTGATTGAAATAGTGTAAAATAAATAAATTGTTAAGGTTTGTAAATGTCGACATTTTTAATTTAAGGGAGTAAGATAACGTTAATTATATGATTAAGCAACTTTCTTTTCATAAATGACAATACATCATAATAATTGTAAACGTTTTTAGGTACTGGCCATAATAAACCAAATCCTTCATGAGCTTTTGTTCATCCATTCTGTGTTTAGACAAAATACCTCTTGTGTTTACAATCAGCTGATTGAAATAGTGTAAAATAAATAAATTGTAAAGGTTTGAAAATGTCGATTTTTTAATTTAAGGAAGTAAGAAAATGTTAAAGTAAATAAAGTCTGCTAATATACAAAGGTTTACGTTTTATTTGGTACAAACTGCGTGTAAATTGGTCCAGTGGAAGTCTCAGACGAACTGTCCAAAGGATTTGAAATGTTGGCTTTTTTCCCCATGTTAAATCTCCATAAGAAAAGTTTATTTTTCATTTTTGACAGATTTAACATAAATATTTTTGAAATACAAATAAAACCTGCTAATATAGAACCGAAAACGTTTATTTTGGTACAACCCGCATGTAAATCGGTAAAGTAGAAGTCACAGACAAAGTGTCCAAAGGTTTTTTAACTTTGTGTTTTAAATATATAGATGTCACTTCCTGTTCGTAGCTTGCATTTATTTACGGGAAAAATAATTAACTGTCTCTAAAATATAAATGCAGGTAACTGTAAGTAATTGCATACTTTTGAAAGTGTCTTAACAAGAGTGATTTAGTTTTGCCTTTACAAGATTGGTTTAGTTTTAAATGGAATAACCATAGTAATGCTTTTTTTTTAAGAATTAATAATCTTTTACATGTTTTTTAGTACAATTGCCCCATATTATAAATCCATAAGACAAGTGAACATATATAAGTCCATATTACGCTGTCAGTAGAATTTTTCCATCGAAATATGTAGCCAATTGTTTGAGAACAATTTATATTTCCAATGTCAATGTGATAAATCCAAGTTAATATTACACTTGACTTTTTCATACACAAAAGAACATCCATGAGTTCTTTTATTTTTTAGCAAAAGATGAATAAATCAAGTAAATAACATTATAAATCTGCAAACGCCTGCAATTTTACTCCCGCAATACGCCGCGCGTTCTGCCGTTTGAATTGCCGGACCAGACATGTGTGGCGTTTGAATGGCCAAACCACACATGCGTTTTCATCTCCCTCTCCACTCGTGCCTTCCCCTCCCTCTCCCCTCCTTCATCCGCGTCTTATCGGGCTCGAGATTCTAGGAACTCATGGGATGTACCTGATTCGGCTGCGATGGCGGAATGCCTCCTCCCCCCCGTAACCGCGAGTTTGGGCACCCGACGTAATGGCTACTTCCCGATACAGAAGTCTCACGCAATGCTCATTTATGTTATGCAAAATTTTGTGGTTAAGCGGCCTGATCATAGGAGGCGCTGCGAGCAAAACCGGCCAAGTACCATTAACGATTCGTGGACTCAGACGGACTGCTGGCCGGCCAGCAGCCGACGGATTGGCAACGTCGCTTGGCTAGTTTTGCTCACAGCGCCTCTTAAGATCTGGCCGATTCAACTACAAAATTTTGCGTAACAGAAATCAGCATTGCGTGAGACTTCTGTATCTGGTAAATTTTTACATGATGTCACTATGTTACTAGGTCTTCTCCCACTTGATATTTCCAGTGCAAAGATTAGGGTGTCCATAGTCAAATTTTCACAAAAATTGTGAAAATTTAATGAAGGATATTCTAATTATCACACCGAAAAAATATCAGTTGAGTGAAGCCCTAAGTTAGTAACTTAACATGGTAACATCATATGAAATACTGTACACTCCTTAAATGAACCGCAGTTATTGATTAAACGTAAAGAGTTTTAGTTATTAGACTATATGCATATTTATAAAACTTATATTTACATATAGCCTAAGTTAGTATAAAATATTTTGTTATCGGTAACATAACCTAACTAACCTAACCTAACCAAGGCCTAGCGATCAAGTGAGTCATATTGAGCAAAGTTTTATGTAAAATATGAATATATACATAATTATGGAATAAAACACACCAAGTTAGTACTCACATGATGGTTAGGTTAGGATAAGTTTGGTTAGGTTAGGATAAGTTAGATTAGGTTAGTTAGGTTATGTTACATAACATAATATTTTATACTACCCTAGGCCTAACTTATATGTAAATCTAAGTTTATAAATATGCATATAGGCCTAGTACTGTATATAAACTAAGGCCCGGAACACATTGGTGCAAGGATTGTCCGAGGCGAGGATTAGGGGAGGGCGAAGCGGGGAATGTGTGCTCTGTTGCAGCAACACACTTCATCTTATGGCTTTTCCAAAAATTTTACTGCAATTTCCGGTTTATTTCAAAACGGATTGAAATACTATTTTTATATTTTTAATCAGCTTAACATCCCGGTTAATTTGAATAGGCCTACCCACTTGACGTATTTGTGAATAAAAATATCATTAACCAGTTTCCGCATTTTTCCACTTTTCCGGCGATAACTTCATTATTTATGGACGGATTTTGATATTCCTTTAACATTTGTGTTCAGCTCGATTTCCCCGTCATTTTGAGTACCCACTCAACCTATTTTGGAAAAAATGTTTTTCCGACTTTTTCCATGAAAAAACTAGGCGTAAGTTTTCATCATTTCTAAAATTTGGGTACAGTAATTTGGGACAGTTTGTAACAAACAACAAAAAAAATCAATTTTTATGAGGTGGCAGCTAAACTGCATAGTTAGCCTATCTAATTATACTATTATAGTTAGTCAAAGAAGTGGATTTATAAAAAGGCAAAGTTTAAATTTGAGTGGTTCTTTTTAACAGGTGATTAGTTAGGTTTTTGGTTTGTTATTTTTAGTGGTGTTTGATTGAATTCAATATAGGATCGATGTCTATTTATAGCCCAACTCTATAACATAACCTTAACTGGAAAAAACACTTTTAACTAAAAATTATCAAGTTATTTCACGAAAAGAATTAATAAAGCTACGGTACTAACTTAACGTTGCCTTTCAAAATGAATGTCGGTTAGTTGTCAGTAAAATAGTAATAACAATTACACTTACCTTTGACTATAGAGTGTATGTATTTTTCTTCTATTCGTCGAACTTCTTCATACACAACAAGAATGTAAAACACTAACATTATCACAAAATAAAACACTGTATTAAGACGCACAAGTAAGTATTGGAAGATTAGTAATGGCGGATGGCTGGACGGACGTCGGACGTTTAGAAACAGAGCGTCTGCGTCTTTCATGCAAGGAATTGTGGGACGTAGGCATCGTGGCTTGCCATTGGTCCGCTTTCATTGTTCCAAGATAGGGTTGGGGTGGCCGTCGACAAAGGGTGTTTACGCTTGGCTGAAACACTGCTAGGTCAATAAAAGGTCCCTGCCATAAACGTTTCTGAGAATAATCGTTTTGAAGGGTATTAGGCAATGTTTGTCTTACTCCCATTTCTCATAAATGGTTTATAAATTATTTAAAAAGGTTGACGTAAGGATCTGTGCTGGCTGGGTCGTTTATACTGCAGTAGAGAACGACCGTTCACTCGTCATTGTAATTGTCAGCTGCAGCACATTAAACAAATGATGGTACATCACCATCGTTTATCCGGACAGCTCCGCACTAGTGATCAATAACGTAACGACAACGACGCAGCGTCACGTTTATACTGCAGCAGAGAACAGTCGATCACTCGTCAGTGTAATTGTGAGCTGCAGCACATAAAACAAATGATGGTACATCACCATCGTTTATCCGGACACCGCTGCGATAGTGATCAATAACGTAACGACAACGACGCAGTGCCACGTTTATACTGCAGCAGAGAACAGTCGATCATTCGTCAGTGTAATTGTGAGCTGCAGCACATAAAACAAATGATGGTACATCACCATCGTTTATCCGGACAATGCTGCACTAGTGATCAATAACGTAACGACAACGACGCAGCGCCACGTTTATACTGCAGCAGAGAACAGTCGATCACTCGTCAGTGTAATTGTGAGCTGCAGCACATTAAACAAATGATGGTACATCACCATCGTTTATCCGGACAGCGCTGCACTAGTGATCAATAACGTAACGACAACGACGCAGCGCCACGTTTATACTGCAGCAGAGAACAGTCGATCACTCGTCAGTGTAATTGTGAGCTGCAGCACATTAAACAAATGATGGTACATCACCATCGTTTATCCGGACACCGCTGCACTAGTGATCAATAACGTAACGACAGCGACGCAGTGCCACGTTTATACTGCAGCAGAGAACAGTCGATCACTCGCCAGTGTAATTGTGAGCTGCAGCACATAAAACAAATGATGGTACATCACCATCGTTTATCCGGACAGCTCCGCATTAGTGATCAATAACGTAACGACAACGACGCAGCGTCACGTTTATACTGCAGCAGAGAACAGTCGATCACTCGTCAGTGTAATTGTGAGCTGCAGCACATAAAACAAATGATGGTACATCACCATCGTTTATCCGGACACCGCTTTACTAGTGAAAAATAACGCAACGACAACGACGCAGCGCCACGTTTATACTGCAGCAGAGAACAGTCGATCACTCGTCAGTGTAATTGTGAGCTGCAGCACATAAAACAAATGATGGTACATCACCATCGTTTATCCGGACACCGCTGCACTAGTGATCAATAACGTAACGACAACGACGCAGCGCCACGTTTATACTGCAGCAGAGAACAGTCGATCACTCGTCAGTGTAATTGTGAGCTGCAGCACATAAAACAAATGATGGTACATCACCATCGTTTATCCGGACACCGCTGCACTAGTGATCAATAACGTAACGACAACGACGCAGCGCCACGTTTATACTGCAGCAGAGAACAGTCGATCACTCGTCAGTGTAATTGTGAGCTGCAGCACATAAAACAAATGATGGTACATCACCATCGTTTATCCGGACACCGCTGCACTAGTGATCAATAACGTAACGACAACGACGCAGCGCCACGTTTATACTGCAGCAGAGAACAGTCGATCACTCGTCAGTGTAATTGTCAGCTGCAGCACATAAAACAAATGATGGTACATCACCATTGTTTATCCGGACAGCTCCGCACTAGTGATCAATAACGTAACGACAACGACGCAGCGCCACGTTTACACTGCAGCAGAGAACAGTCGATCACTCGTCAGTGTAATTATCAGCTGCAGCACATAAAACAAATGATGGTACATCACCATCGTTTATCCGGACACCGCTGCACTAGTGATCAATAACGTAACAACAACGACGCAGTGCCATGTTTATACTGCAGCAGAGAACAGTCGATCACTCGTCAGTGTAATTGTCAGCTGCAGCACATTAAACAAATGATGGTACATCACCATCGTTTATCCGGACAGCTCCGCACTAGTGATTAATAACGTAACGACAACGACGCAGCGCCACGTTTATACTGCAGCAGAGAACGGTCGATCACTCGTCAGTGTAATTGTCAGCTGCAGCACATTAAACAAATGATGGTACATCACCATCGTTTATCCGGACAGCTCCGCACTAGTGATCAATAACGTAACGACAACGACGCAGCGTCACGTTTATACTGCAGCAGAGAACAGTCGATCACTCGTCAGTGTAATTGTGAGCTGCAGCACATAAAACAAATGATGGTACATCACCATCGTTTATCCGGACAGCTCCGCACTAGTGATCAATAACGTAACGACAACGACGCAGCGCCACGTTTATACTGCAGCAGAGAACAGTCGATCACTCGTCAGTGTAATTGTGAGCTGCAGCACATAAAACAAATGATGGTACATCACCATCGTTTATCCGGACACCGCTGCACTAGTGATCAATAACGTAACGACAACGACGCAGTGCCACGTTTATACTGCAGCAGAGAACAGTCGATCACTCGCCAGTGTAATTGTGAGCTGCAGCACATTAAACAAATGATGGGTCATCACCATCATTTACCTGGACAACGCTGCACTAGTGATCAATAACGTAACGACAACGACGCAGTGCCATGTTTATACTGCAGCAGAGAACAGTCGATCACTCGCCAGTGTAATTGTGAGCTGCAGCACATTAAACAAATGATGGGTCATCACCATCATTTACCTGGACAACGCTGCACTTGTGATCAATAACGTAACGACAACGACGCAGCGCCACGTTTATACTGCAGCAGAGAACAGTCGATCACTCGTCAGTGTAATTGTGAGCTGCAGCACATTAAACAAATGATGGGACATCACCATCGTTTATCCGGACACCGCTGCACTAGTGATCAACGACAACGACGCAGCGCCACGTTTATACTGCAGCAGAGAACAGTCGATCACTCGTCAGTGTAATTGTCAGCTGCAGCACATCAAACAAATGATGGTACATCACCATCGTTTATCCGGACAACGCTGCACTAGTGATCAACTACGTAACGACAACGACGCAGCGTCACGTTTATACTGCAGCAGAGAACGGTCGATCACTCGTCAGTGTAATTGTGAGCTGCAGCACATTAAACAAATGATGGTACATCACCATCGTTTATCCGGACACCGCTGCACTAGTGATCAACAACGTAACGACAACGACGCAGCGTCACGTTTATACTGCAGCTGAGAACGGTTGATCACTCGTCAGTGTAATTGTGAGCTGCAGCACATTAAACAAATGATGGGTCATCACCATCATTTACCTGGACAACGCTGCACTTGTGATCAATAACGTAACTACAACGACGCAGCGCCACGTTTATACTGCAGCAGAGAACAGTCGATCACTCGTCAGTGTAATTGTGAGCTGCAGCACATCAAACAAATGATGGTACATCACCATCGTTTATCCGGACACCGCTGCACTAGTGATCAACAACGTAACGACAACGACGCAGCGTCACGTTTATACTGCAGCAGAGAACAGTCGATCACTCGTCAGTGTAATTGTGAGCTGCAGCACATTAAACAAATGATGGGACATCACCATCGTTTATCCGGACACCGCTGCACTAGTGATCAACAACGTAACGAGAACGACGCAGCGCCACGTCTATACTGCAGCAGAGAACAGTCGATCACTCGTCAGTGTAATTGTGAGCTGCAGCACATTAAACAAATGATGGGACATCACCATCGTTTATCCGGACACCGCTGCACTAGTGATCAACGACAACGACGCAGCGTCACGTTTATACTGCAGCAGAGAACGGCCATTCACTCGTCAGTTTAATTGTCAGCTGCAGAACATTAAACAAATGATGGGTCATCACCATCGTTTATCCGGACACCGCTGCACTAGTGATCAATAACGCAACGACAACGACGCAGCGTCACGTTTATACTGCAGCAGAGAACGGTTGTTCATTCGTCAGTGTAATTGTGAGCTGCAGCACATTAAACAAATGATGGGACATCACCATCGTTTATCCGGACACCGCTGCACTAGTGATCAACGACAACGACGCAGCGCCACGTTTATACTGCAGCAGAGAACGGTCGTTCACTCGTCAGTGTAATTGTCAGCTGCAGCACATCAAACAAATGATGGTACATCACCATCGTTTATCCGGACAGCGCTGCACTAGTGATCAATAACGTAACGACAACGACGCAGTGCCACGTTTATACTGCAGCAGAGAACGGTCGTTCACCTGTAATTGTGAATTGTAAAACACTAACAAAATACGGTTCATTCCCATCAATTTTCTTTCGAAAATACCTGTTCTTATTATTGATTTTTTATTTTTACGTTTAATAATATTAAATTGTAATAACAGGGAATCATTTACCACGTTTAAAAATGTTCCAAGAGGTTAAAAAAATTATCCACAATATTATCAATTTTTGTAGATAATTTTCGTTAATTTTCAACCGAAACTTCTTATAATGGCCCAGCTACCATATTTTGTGCGCGGCCGTTGTCTGACGATGAATCACTCTATCTTGCACCCTTAAAAACCTTAAAAGTTCATGACAAATGTTAAATGATCTAGTTCCGAAGAATTTTTAACTTTGGACTGAATTTAAAACATCTTACATATAATCGGGTTATTGCAGTTGTTCTTCTTAAACTGATGTTGATTACATTAGGCTATGTACGTATACATATCGTATTATATTTAAGCATTATAAGGGCAGTACAAAAGTATGCATGGTTTATTTACTTATCGATAAGCCAGTGTAATATCATCCGCAAGGACAAACTTTAAGGAGCGGGTGTCAGTAATCTTAGCAGTGAACACACTAAACAACAGTGGGTGAGCACATTAAAGGATGACCTCAGTGGCAGGGCATCCTTTAGTTGCCTAAATCATAGATAAAGCATACTCCTTGGGGAGTATGCTTAATGTATGCCTAAAGGTACTTTCCTTGTAAAATAAATAGTGTCGTCTTGAACTAAGCTGCAGTAAGATCTGGGAAATCAACAGAGGTTTTCAGTCTTTGCTTAAACCCATCCTCGATCGATGAAAGAAGTAAGAGCTAGAACCTGGTCACAACAGTTGTGCCCAGGCTTAAACCCAACTTGTTCGACTTGGATTCTGGAATCGAGAACAGGGAGAGGATTCTGTTGTATATCAACCTCTCGAGCAGCTTATAGCAAACACTAAGGAGAGCTATGGGTTGGTAACTTTCGGGCAGTTGAGGATCTTTAAAGGACTTCAAGACAGCTATTATTTTGCATCTTCTAAATATCCTAAGCAGGTCACCGATTTCAATAATGGTGTTAAAACAACACTGCAAAAAAACAACTGCAACAACTGCAAAAAAACACTTTATTCTAGGTAAAATAACTATCTCTGTAATCATAAATTTAGAAAACTTAAAAAGAAGTTTCTGAGTGGTTTCTCTTAACCATGCGTTAGAACATTGCCGAACGTTATAGTTACTATTGGATACTTTGTGTTATGTAATGTATCTCCCTCACTTTGTAGAGTGGTCAAAAATTGCCAAAGTTTATACAGATATTTGTTTCATTGGTCCTGTACCAAAAGCATTGTAATTGCAACGTAACTGCTTTTCATAAGCTTGACAGTGTTGATTGACTTGACTGTAGCTTATTTATGTACACTCACGATATAAGTTTGTACTAATAGACGCTACAAAT
The DNA here is from genome assembly GCA_030545055.2 of Neoaliturus tenellus. Taxonomy (NCBI): domain Eukaryota; kingdom Metazoa; phylum Arthropoda; class Insecta; order Hemiptera; family Cicadellidae; genus Neoaliturus; species Neoaliturus tenellus. Next base: position 87,062,788 of record CM061536.1, read on the forward strand.
GAAGTTGTAACTCAGGCGAAACTGTGTTACAGAGTTAAGGCAATTGTAGACTAATGCTGGAATTTGTCTCCAAGTGACCACTAAGGTCAAATAGGGCTGTTCAAATAGGATGTAAGGTAATTCACGTACCGTCACAGAACGCCATTAGTGACGATAGAACCGTCACCTGCAGCCAATTTTTATAGATTTGAATAATTTGAACTTTGATGTTCAGCAAGTTTTCTAAGTTTTTTTTATCTTAATCAGATAATTTTTACATAATTTACAACTAATTCTCTATACAGTATATTTCTTATATGTTCTGTATACAGTACATTGTTATCATATTTTTCTTTATTTTACGTATGCTACATCTGTATATAACTGTAAAACAAGTACTGTTGTAGTCGCAAGATTTTTAGCCATCCATGTACTTTTTTTAGATTTTTTGTTAAATACTGGGGTTTATTCCACGAGGATTCGGTTAGAGTTGGTCCGATGGTAGGGTTAGAATAATGTTTTCGTCCTAAAACCCTTCAAAGTTCCCATGTTATTCTTATGGAGATTTTTGTAGCTACTGAATTGAACATAATTCTTTTGGTAATTTGGATATAAATTTCTCCAACTACGGTATAAACATGTTACATCATTAATGTGTGGCTCAAAAAATTCGTACCAATTTTCAGCACCCTTAGGCCTGGCCATGAGCAAAGCGAGCGAGCATCAGCCAAGGAAAGGAAATTACGCTTAATAATATTACCGAGGATAAGCTCGGTCCCCCTGGTCCTTTTAAAACGGTGTCGTAAATCGTGTATGTCTATCGGCTAAAAAGTAATAATTCAGGACATTGTTTTGTAATAAAATAATTGTTACGGTGAAAAAAAATTTAATTTCTCGTCATGATTTATATTTCTCCTTTAACTTGTATTAATTTGGAAGCTAAGAAAACAATAAAATGTATTCAAACAAAATAAATTAAATTTGTGTTTGCACTCCTTATAGTCTTCAAAAATTATAAATGGAGTAAATTATCAGTTTTAATTTCTTCAAAATAAATTTTATCACCGTCAAAACCTGTACAGCTGTACAGTAAGAAGCTTTCTATCCATAACATTCCTGCCAGATCGAATGGAAATACAGCAGTTGACATGTAAATGTTTACACCTGGTTGTACTGTGCAAACGCCAAGTACAACCACGTTTACAACCAACCATGGCTACGTCATTACTACAAAAAGTCATCGGATAACTCAACGTCGAATAACTCAACGGGCATTAAATCATTGTATACAATAATTGTTTGATGACGTTTTTATATGATTGGTACCCTATATTAACAGTTTATCGACAGACTGCAGTCATATTTACGGTGAACTGTACCTGAATAACTTTTTAACTTACAAATTCAACTTACTTTATCATAAAACATTGTCAATTTTTTAATTTAATTTTTTGTTATGATAAAAGTTTTTAAGTTAATAAATATTTAAACAATACCTTGGACAGTTCGTCCTATACTTCCACTGGACCAATATACATGAGGGTAGTACTAAAACAAAGATTTTTGGACCTATATTTGCAAATTTTATTTGTATTCTTAAAATATTTACTTTAAATTTATCAAAAAATAGAATTTTCTTACAAACATTTAACATGACAAATAGTCAAATTTTTTAATTCTTTGAACAGTTTGTCTCAGACTTACACTAGACCAATTTATTTGAAGATAGTATTGAATCAATGCTAAACATATCTATATTTGCAGGTTTTATTTACTTTTACGTTCTAACTTTTTAAAATAAACTAAAAAATTAAAAATCAATATTTCCCAACCTTTGCAATGAATTAATTTTACATACTTAGATTATTTGATCTAAAAACAAGAAGAACACTCAAGAAGCATTTGCTTTATCATGGCCAGTGCCTTAACCATTTCCAATCATATATTATGAATGATCCTTAAAAAGTAGTACAATTTCATTTTATTTTACGCATACAGTTTTATAGTTTGTGGTTTGAAAAGCAAATAAAATAAAAAATAAATTTGATTGTTAAATTGTTGCAATTATATAAATTGGATAGATGGATTTAAGTCATATCAAATAACATTTTTACCATAGTGCTCCACTCACTCCGAATGGAGCAGTATCGTATTTATCGACAGGCAATGACTTATTTGTAATTTTGTTAGATAAAAACTTTTCACGCTGTGTATACTGAGCGCAGTTCTTTGATATTTTCTTAGTACGATGTAGTGCAGAAAAGATTGAGGAATGTCAATTTTACGAGCCTAGAGGTATTGGAGGTGAAAAAGTAATCATAGTGTTGTTAAACATAATTTTCCTTCATGTGTTCTAACTTCCAAGATAAAGAGGCAGAATAAGTTGGTCTGTACCGCTCAAAAATAACATCCTGATTAGGTTTTTAGCATTGAATTTCTTTTCGGTATAAAACTCTCATTGCGATTGGTTTGTGCTAGTTTGCTAAAAGTTGTGGTTCAATAAAAAAACCCATTAAGAATACTAAGTTTAATATGCTTAAGGGTGCGCTCTACCCATCTGCCGCGTGCGGATGCAAGGGTTTAGAATCTCCATGTTTTTCGCCCCAGTTGTAAACCGATTAAAAATATTTTGGTGGCATTCTTTTCGTAATATAATTTTGCACTCCGCTATCGTCTTAAAATTTCGATATTAATTTAAATTACTAAGCAGTGTGCTTGCATATATTGTTGAAATAAGCGTTTTTGTATAAAGTTTTAACGTATTAAAAACAACTTTTTTTAGAAAAAATAAGACGATACACGAGTACAATATAATCTTAAAAACAAGACTCTGCAATAAGATTGGTAAAAGTTTATAGATAACGATGCAAGAAGGGAGATGCGAAAGGTCTGCAATTTCAAAAACATCGTTATTAGACCACCGATCGATTTCCCACTGAAACTAAAAAAGCATTAAAGTAACAAAATTTAAAATCACCCGTCATATATTTTCCAAAATGTGAGTTTTCGCATATAGCGGCAGTTAACAGTCTCGCTCGACGATTTTGACGCCGAGGTAGAGCGCACCCTTAACACCATGTTGCTTCATTACTTAATAAAGCAGTTGTAACCCATCATCTGAACCACAAGTAAAACAAATATTTCCATTCAACTTTGATGGTGTATAGTTTGTAATTGAATTAGCTTCAACTATGTATATAGTATTCATTGATTATGCATCACCGTATCATACGTAGCCTATGTAGGACATTTCTCTATTTTGCTAAAGCCAAACAAAAACAGGACAACTTGCACTATACATCACAGCAGGTTGTACCGAACTGTAAAATGGTTTTCGTTTAGGGGCTTAACATAATTTTAGCTTGCGTTATGGTGTGGTCAAATTGTACTAGAATAAAATGTAAAGTAAAAATTTAAAAGTCGCCCCAACTAAGGATAAAATATATAATGTAAACAATAGAAAATTAAATTTAAAAAATAATGTTAGTTCAGTTGTATTGTTTGCTTTCAATCAGTATATATAGGCTATGTTGTATAATATGCTTCCAACTTAAAGGGTATTATAAATCAATGGAATAATTTACTCAATTATTATTTCATTCATATTAGCAATCTCAAAATGAAAAATTATATTAAACTTTTCTTTTATATTTAACTATGAACCTATACATATTTAATACGCGACATGATTTTTGTACAAGGAACTCCTTCTACAGTTTTCAACCGATTTTAATGATTTTTGTGTCATTGGATGAAACTTGTCGTGAAGGTTTTTTTTTAAGTAAACGAAATGGCCCGTGCGCAAATTGCGCATTTATGTTTCTGTATGAGTGAAACTCACCTACAGTACGTGAATGTTGATTATGAAGTGACAGAGATATATTTTTGTTTATTATCTGGCTTTTAAAATTCATCTGAAGGTAATCAGCTGTTAAATTACAATTCACATTAAAGAACTGGAAATAAATCAAAGGCGAGGGGGGCGAAGCCCGAAACAATATGAGCTTTTGAATTACGATTCGTCACTGCGGTATAACCTAAGCTTTAAAATGACACCTCAATCTTAAAAATCGGTTCAGTAGGTCGAGAGAAAAAGGGACGTAACAGACGAAACCCTTATAGAAATAATAATATAGATTGGGAAATATCCATCCAAACGTAAGGGCTGTACAACCCTTAAATCTCGTCCCTATTATTTTCCTATGATTTCTGCAACTTAATAAAAGTTATTCCCCATGTTTATTATGGATCAAAACCAAATTTAAGATCTGCCTATGTAAAATATAATAAAAATTTATCAAATCTAAAACCCTATTGAAAAACTAGGCTTATGATCAAAGGTAACTTTTTATTTTTAACAAACAAAAAGTTAAAACTCGTTCAGAAATAAGGAAGTAATCGTGTTTACAAAAGAACGAATTTGCCATCATATAAGGATTCCATTAACTCAGTAAAGGATTGTATCAGACGACTCATCGCCGCCACAAGAGAAGATGATCGATCTGCTTGGATGTATTGCATCCAAGCAGGATGATATTGTATTGGATGTATTGTATTGGATGTATTGCAGCGTGTAGGACGCTTTACAGGACTATACCATCAATAGGACGCTTGGATTGATTCAGAGATTGACAACGATCCTTTGTAATAATTAAATAAGTTTGTGCCTGATGTCCCGAACAGTATAATTTACAATTCCCTCACTGATTTATCGCTTAAAGACAATTTTTCCTGTTCCTGTAACTATATTCGTCGTTGATTATTGTCACAAAAAAATCATATTTAAATATTTTTTATATTTTAATTACATTATACTGTGGGTTCTTCTAATTAAAAATTAAATTAGTACATTCCTAAAATAATATATTGTTGGTTTGAATGAAGGGGTTTCAACATCCTGCAAATTTATTCTTCTATAGTTTTACTTAAGAGCATTTATTTCTGCTGATCTTAATCTCTGAAGGTCTTAATGTCAAAGTAGGAGTTCCACAAGGATCTTGCCTGGGGCCATTATTTTTTAACATATTTATTAATGATCTGCCTTTCAGCATTGATAATTCCTACACTTCCTGTTTTTTTGTATTCTGATGATATTGAAATCAATGTGAGTGGAAATTCTGATAGTGAGGTCATTGAAAATTTAGATGTTACAACATCAATGATTACAAATTGGTGCCATTCTAATAAATTAAGTTTAAATTTGGGAATAACTCAAAATATAGAAATAACCTTCTCAAAAAAGTATTCCCTATATAAAAATATGTCCTCAATAAAATTTTTGGGTATAATAATTGATTCAGAACTTAATTGGAAAGATCATGTTTATAAAATTCTTAGTAAAGTCTCTAAAGGAATATATCTCATAAGAAGGCTAAAAGGAAATGTGACAAAGAAAGTAATAATTACGGCTTATTATGGCTGCTTTCATTGTCATCTCTTGTATGGCATTACAGCTTGGGGCAATGCTACAATAACCGAGAGTTTTTAAAAAACAAAACCAAGTTATCAGAATTATTTGTGGAGCAAGAAGAAAAGCGCATTGTAAACCACTTTTCCAACAGTTAAATATTCTGACATTGCCAGTCATGTACGTTTTGCAAATTATTTTAAACGTTCGAGAAACAATTAACAATCAACCTCAAAATTCTTTTAACCAGTCATATAAAACAAGAAACAGAAATAAATTACAAACATCTTTATGCAAATTCACAAAATATCATAAAAATCTTCAATTTATTGACCAAAAATTATTTAATTCGATACCCTTGCCTTGGTTGGAACTGCCAGTAAAAAAATTTAAAAGAAGATTAATGGAAAACCTACTAATGAAAACGCCATACAATGGGGAAGATTGCCTAACTAAAGATTTTTGGACATCATAGATAAAATTAAAAATTATATTTAAGTTTAATTAATTATTATTGCTATGTATCTCTTATGATACCAGTCAATAAAGCATTATTTTATTATTTTATCAAATGACGATTTTTGTTAGAACCAGCATTTGCAATCAAAATGTAGCAATTTTAAATTAAATAACCAATATTTTAGAAATTTTTATTCGTGAGACCCTCTTCAACAATGCATCATCAGACAATATTTTGTGAGTTGTCTAGATACCAGAATTACCTCGCGAATAAAAAGTTCAAAAATATTGGTAATTGTTTTTAATTTAAAACAATTCAAACCAATATTGAAAGATATTTATGAATAACTAAAAAAAGTACTTTCCTACCCTGAAATTGACTACCTTAAAGTAGAGATTTTTCACATAATTTCCAATATACAAATTTTAATCAAAGACTTCTACAAAGTAAGTAAAAGAGATATAACTTTGACACCCATCTGTCATGCCACAATAATGTCACAAAGAGCAAAGCACACGGATTATCTAATTGCAAAGTTTGCTAAGGCGATTACAGCTGAATCAAACACGACGAAATCTGAATTGGTAAGCCTTATCAGGCTGGGGCAATCCGAGCTTTGACGTTTGTCGATAAAACAGTCTCACATGTTTGTTATCAAATCAATGGTATTCTGTCTTCTCCTATTTGGCTCCTATTAAGGCTGTGTCATTAAAAATTTGCTAAGGTTTTCTCTTAGAAAAACTTGTTATATTTTACTATTTTTCAACAGCGAAACACTATTTAAAACAAAATTTTTTTGTTATATTTTTTGTTTTACCTATCAATATTTATGTTTTTAAGATTTCTCTTGCTGTTTTTATTCAGAAAAGAAGTTTATTAGTTGATAAGGTGAAATTTGTGAAATAACTATAAGGTTTGTGAAAATTTTTGTCGTTTTGGGGTTATTAGGTCTCATGAAAATGCTGGTCGGAAATTAACTGAAAACATTAATTAATTAATAAAGACATTAATTAATTAATTAATTAATTAATTAATTGAAGACTGCTGTGTTATACTGGAGGCAAAAATAGAACATTATTTTTTAATATAAATTTTATGATACATTATTTTAGCCTGTTTACGGTGTTCATAAGAAAAACTATTTGCCTATGTTTCTTTTTCAATAACCCTGTTTGACGTCAAGTAAAGTCGTGAACAATTATGCTCATCACTATCGCTTGCGTAACTTTTTATCGCTCACTGTACCAGTGATCAGTAATATAAACGAGTTAGTGAAATAGTGTAAACGAATTTCTCATAATATGTGTCAAATGATCTCAAAATCAAATATATATTAGAAATTCCTTTTACTCATAAGAAGTAAATTGATTAATTAATGATCTATTTACTTTTAACTCAGCCAGGCCTACGTATACGATGTTTCCAGAAAATTCGTGTTAATTGCTACATAAGATTTTGTACGGGAAATGATTATAATTTGTCCACATAGTGCAAGAATGTAACCTATACTGAGTATTAGTTCACTTGATATTTCCAAAACCCCTTGGTAAAACAGTTGGGACTGAGCATACCATATTGTAATTTCCAGAATGTTTGATTGCAATGAGGTGTAGTATGTTGTGCGGGCACTATTGGACATAAATAGCATTGCTATTACTGTGTATGACAATAATGAATCCATTCAATCATGTACTAAGTTTAGATGGGCTAAAAATTTGATTTGAAACTAAAATATTTAAACATTTCCTAAAACATATTTTCCGCTTTGTATACTAACTAGTTTTACATTTTTAATAAGTTATTCAAATTTATGTGTAAAGTTGTTTGAAACGTAGGGTTGTTTTTGCCAAAAGTTAAAAAATATTAGACATAAGAAAACTGTTCCACTGACATTCAAATTTCTCATTTTATTTTTATACCCGCTTGGCTGCCTCGTTGGTTTTAATACAATTATCCTAAACATACTATTGAATTTAAACCAACAACTAACCATACCTTTCACAGTTTACATGTATTTCAAAACCAAAGCTTAAGACTAGTGTTCTTGTATTTTTTGTGTTACCTTTCGTTGTTATTTCGTTACCAAAATGGCAACCCATAGCATCAATAGTATAAACATTTCAATTTTAAAACTCTTTTTATAACAAAAACTATTTTGCCTAGGGTGGAGGGTGTTTTAAAACATACTTTTTTAGCCAAAATCATCCAAAATTTTAAAAAATATATCCACTATATTTTGAGATTGAAATAAAATACATCGCTAGTTAATCGTTACAGACACTCTTCGTATAGGACAAGGGAAGTAGATAGTTAAAAAAATACACATTTATCGAGCTTTTGAGATAGTTCAACAGCTTTACAGCAGACTGCGCTATAGTATTTTGCTACATAAGACAATAATTTAATATTTACTGAAATATTATGTTGTATAATTATTTTCTTTACATAAAATATAGTCAAATTCTTGAAATATAATGTATTTAAATTGTAGTCATAATATATTTATGTAATTGTATAATATTTTGTGTAAATTTTAAGCATATTCAACTAGGCCGAACCTAACCCTCTGAATAAAAGAAAGTTCTCAAAGGAAGTAGCCTACTGTAAAACCGAAAATGCAAATCCATTTTCACACACCGTCAGTTTATCTCTCCCTAAAACAAATATTGTCTTCAGCACTTATTATGAAACCGTGAAAGGGATTACAATACCTTTTAAAATAAAATTACAAAACATGTTGACTATACCTTTTTAAAATCATATAGGCCTAGGTTTTACATGTGCATTGATAAAACAAACTATGTATTTTTAAAATGTTGACATAATTTATTTTGACTTTAGTCCTTAACCGTATAGTTTCAATTAAAACTTTCCGACATTTGCAGCGATTTTAGAAGGAGTTGATTAGTGTACTTTAAAGTCATAAGTTTAAAACAACATGATACAAAATACTTTTAAGCGTTTCCATATTTTGCATCAACCGTACGTATACCGTACTTAATAAATGAAGGGTGCAGGGGAAGAACGATCAAAGTCCAAAAATACCAAAAATTGAGATACCGGTATATTTTGATTCGTCTAAGCGTGTTTTAAAACCACGTGCATTCTATAAACGTGAGTAATGAACAGACTCCGCACTAACAAAACATTTTGAGTATGCAGGGGAATATCGGTCAAGCTCCACTGCGTTCATGGGAAGAACGGACAAAGTCCGTTACAAATCAAAGTTAAAGTCCCTTAAAATCCCTTAAAATCACCGTTAAAAAAACAAATTTTTATTGTTTTAACCATAAAATGACAACCAGTAAAATTAATTATTAAGCACATTAACATTACTATGGATATATGTTATCATACTTATATGACTCTTTAAATTTTAAAAACGCTCTCCTGAAAACTTTACATTTTGCAAGTTTGATCGTTCTTCCCCTGCACCCTTCAAATGTTTTGTTCCCTTAACATTAAAAGTTTCTAGAACTTAAAAAATAATGTATTTCTTTCATCTGTACATAGCTGCAAACTTTACTTACATTGAATATTAGAGGAAAATATGCAACACAGTAAAACATCCTGTAATATATGTATATATTTAAAATAGTAAGGCAAAAATACACTCCTTGGACAGCACTGTCTGAGACTTCTACTGAGGCGATTTACATAGGGTTGTACCAAACAATTTTTTCTGTCCTATATTAGCAGGTTTTATTTGTATTTCTAAAATATTTAGGTTAAATTGGTCAAAACTAAAAATAAGTTTTCTTGTAGAGATATAACATGGGAGAAAAGTCCACTTTTTCAGTCCTTTAGACAGTTCATCCTGAGATTTTCACTGGACTGATTTACAAGCCGTTGGTACCAAATGAAAGCTTAACTTTTCTATATCCAGGGTTTATTTACATTAACAATATCATTGACTATGTACACTAACGTGAGTAGACACTTCTCATAGCATAGGAGTGTGTGAAACCTATTGACGGTGGTGCGATCTCGTGCGGCGTACATGGAAGTACACGTAACATATGATAGATAAATCAGTATTACCACATCTGAACCAAGGATGAAACATTTTATAACTAAAAGTTATGTTTATGTTTTGGTAAAGTGTTTTTGCAGCACTGTAAATTCAGCTGAATACTAACAACGTAGATTGCAGCAACTCTGTTGCGGCGTACACCGAACTTTCAAGTTTTTGCCTCAAACTAAATGCATTGGATGAGAGGTCTATTCACGTTGGCGTACTTAGTCAATGACAATATCTTAATTTCTTAAATTATAAAACTTGACATTTCCAAACCTTTACAATTAATTTATTTATTTATTTATTTTCTAAAAACAATAGAATAGCAAACGATTAAGAAGAATTATTTCGTTTAGTGTGGTCAGTGCTTAAAAAAAATAAAAATAAAAATCTACAATTATAATGTATTATCCCTTAAACCGACATGGAAAATAATACAGTTTAATACTATTTAAACTAAACAGGTTTTTGGTTGGTAGATCAAAAAACAAATAAGATTTGATTGGTAAATCGTTAAGTAGTAAGCCTGTAAGTAAAGATGCCCTGTTATTTAAAACGGCTGATTAATTGGAAGGATGTAGAAATTTAAAACTTGCATTGTGACAAAATTACGATCTTTCGCCTAAAGGAAACAGTAAAAAGCTCGCCAAGAAGTGAGCTGTATCCGTCGAGTATCGACGGGCAACAACTCATTTCGTTTAAAATGGGTGAAAATTTTAACTATGTAAGCGACTCAATATGTCTGCCCATCAAATATTAATTATATATCCATTGTGTTTTACGTTATTATTTTCTTAATTAAAAGTACACTGTCTATCAAACTCATCATCCTATATCCCCATTCTCAGAGTATGACAGCTCTCTAAAGGAGGAGGTACGATACAACCTAAGTTTGAAAACAAACACGCGAGACTGTTTCATCGCTGATAAGCCGTACACAGACGTCAAAGCACAGATTGCCGCGGTCTGATAAGGCTTATCAATTTAGTTGTCACTGGGTTTGATCCAGCTATAATCGCCTAGCGAACTTTGCTGCTGTATAATCCGTTACTTTGATACATTGTTACTTTATTGTTACACGACTGATTCTCTACAATGTTATCTTGCTAATGAGCTATCAAATATTATATTGTAAAATCATATTACTATAAGGTCATAATATAAATTTTTAAATAATCTTATTTGTTATTTTTATCGGCATCAGGGGTGATGTTGTTCGCATCCGCAGCAATCCATCAAAGCTGCACGTACTCCCCGGGTGGTGCTAAACGAACAACAACTTTTGGCAGCTGAACTATTAAACAAGTGATCTCTCAGCTATGCCAAATGCTAGACCAAATCCTAACGGCCCGTTCCCGGGCCACTTTTAAATGTACCGACGCAGGTGCTTTGCACTGCAGAACATCTTTTATTTATTTTATTATTATTATTTAAGTTGGTAGTTTCCTATGATAGCCATGCGATATATATATCGGCATTCTAAATAATAAATAAAGACTCATTGTTTTATTATTTGTATTAAATACTATAGCGTGTTTATTAATGCCTACAATACTTTGCCCATTTTATATAATATATTTTACATGTCTTTTATCCTTAAATTTTATCCTTATTGGTTTGTTAATTGAGGATTTATTAGTTTTCATCACTAAGACGGAAAGTGGCTTTTTTCTGTGCGCAATCGCGTTTTACGAGCGAGGCGAAGCCGAGGTAGGAAATAACAATTAAGCACAGAAAAAAACACAGACCAAATTTCATTAAGTTATGTCAATAAATAAGCAAGATATAGGATTTTTTTATTTTCCATAAGAATAACATGGGAAACACATTTTTTTATTTTCCCCGCAACCAGTTATGCTAAGATAAAAATTCCAAATGCCAAATTGTTTGTTTTTTAAGCTCTTTTAAATGGTTTTAGTTAAAATTGATGATTTTTTTTTTTTAATTAAGGTCCAAAAATGCCAAAAACTCATTCCCATTTGAAAAAAAACCCGTTCCCATAACCCGACAATGCTGGTTCGCGAACTCATGAAAATAGACCTGGTCTTACACCTTCATACCAAATTTCATCAAAATGGGAGGTCCCCTTCAGAACTTAGTTACTTATAAACTTCTGTATATATATACATATATATATATATATATATATATATATATATATATATATATATATATATATATATATGTGTGTGTGTGTGTGTGAAAATGAAGGAACGGTGTTTTTGGCTTCTGGGAACCTCAAAATGAAAAAATAACATGGTCCCGGGCTTAGGTATTACCATGGCTACTACCATAATAGCGTATTCCCTATAGGGAAATTCGCTAAAAAGAATATATAAATAAAAAGAAGCCAAGTTCTACTTGAATGAGTTTGCGAACCAGAATGATCAGACCACACGAACGGGGTTTTATGAGATTTAAATGGGTAAAAAATGAGTTTTTTTGTTGCTATTTTTACTTTAATTTATAAAATTCAACAATTTTAACTTAAACTATTTATAAAAAAAGCTTTAAAAAACAAACAACTAGTAATTACTTAGCTTAAATGGATACGGAGAAAATCCAAAAACTATGTTTCCATGTTATTCTTAAGGGAAATCAACTAAACCTTCTATCTTGCTTATTTATTGACATATGTAGATAGAATTTGGTATTTACATTCATTAGGAAAGGTCTAACTTATATTTGCTTAAAAATCCATATGGTAGCAAACCTTTGTGCTCTCCCCTTTTTGGTTTATGGGGAAAATAAAAAGAATACCATAACTTGATACAATTTGGTATGTACATTCTTCAGTTAGAGTTTAACTTATATTTACCAACGAAACCCATATGGCGGTAAACCTAGATACTCTCATCCCCATGGGATTTATGAGGAAATAGCAAATATACAAACATTCCATTGGAAATTCCCTGAGTATGCAGGTTGCTGAGATTTGGGTATTTCTTCATAGTATTGAAAAAACTACTATATTCCAGACACACATGTATGCTTTCCTATCATTATGGAGGAAGAGTCGTTTTTCATACATATAAAAATTTAGTATTTTTCATTTTGAAATGGTATTTTTTAAACATGACCAGGCTTCTTGTCTAGTAATGATATAAAGCAAGAAAGTATCGTATATTCAGGGGTCTATAATGATTGTCATGTAGTTATTTAGTTTAGCAGTCAGACGAAATGGTCAAATCCAGAGCGAAATAGAATTGGAATATTTTTATTCGTCTATTACTTTACAAAATATTTTCTGAATTCAACAGGTGATAAAAATTTATTTTCTAATGGTTCTAATAAGTAACAATGATTATACGTTATGAATCATATTAATTGAACTCTATTGTTAAGTTTTTCTGAACTTACCAACATTCACTTTTTTAAACGTAAAGTATGACCGGGTTTAAAATGAAAATCAGATAAGAGATGTTGGATTCATTATTCTCTTTCAATGCACATCTCGGTTCCGAAAGTACTCAAAGAAATGTGTATTTGGATGGGGAGAATCTCCAGATTGAATGAGTAAATTGATTTTTAAATTTGTTGGTCTTTAATTTATTCCACTCTTTGCATAGGGGAAGAATGAAGGGGAATGAATTGGTTTTATAATTTCAATATCAGAAAACAATCAGATATTTTTTTTAATTAATCCTTTTACATATTTAAAACTACTAATTTTTCAGGTTTTATACAGTTTTGCAACGTCACTATAGTTGTTTGTACAAACAGATCCTCTCATGGAGGCAAAATGCAGCAGATAAAATTCATAATCTTACGCTAGTAAGCGAAGAAGAAACACAATTTAAATATTTACACACAAAAAACCCTCATATAAGGGCATTCAATTTTTTAATTTCTTGCCAGTAAATATTAAAGAAATTAATGATCGAAAGTTGTTTAAAAAAAAAAGGTAAAAATGTATCTAGTAAACAAACCAATATACAATATAGAAGATTTTTTTTCTTAGGTCAGAAGTTTAGACTAAGTATTTAACCAACAAGAGTTTTGTAAGGATTTATAATGTAAATTATTTTATTTGTAATTAATTATGTATGACACCATTCTGTGCATGATATATATGTACATATTGAATAAAGTTATTTTGATTGATTGATTGAATCGCCAATACAGTTTTATTATTAATAAATGATTTTTATTATGAAAATTAATATTTTAAATTTATTCATACAATCAACTTTACTGATCAAACAATTGACGTTATATTAATACAACAAAAATTTTGTTAATACAACAGTTATATTTGTATGTATTTATAGTTAAAATAAGTTTAAACGTTAATTATATATATATATATATATATATATAATTAACTTTTAAACTTTAGTATTTTTAGTACTAAATATAATTATATTTATAATTTCAATATCTGAAAACAATCAGACATTTTCTTAAGGGTTCAATAAATATAAATACTAAATATAATGAATATACTATATTTTTACAGATTCAACATTGACCATATGGCACATTTCTTAGTCAGAGATCGTTATCGTAGTACTGTCCCGTGTTTCAAGGATCAAACTTGGGCCAATAAATGTCACAATAACAGCTACACTGGGAGGATCCATCTTTATCATTATAAAACCTCCAGCAAAACGCTCGTTCATAATACTTGCACATACCATGTGGACAAGGTTTGGAAGGGCCACACTGAAACAAAACACACGGATGAATCATTCTAAAAAAATTATTTTAAAGTGTCATAGCTTTATTAAACAAATTAGTGACTCATTTTTTCTATGACATACATTTATTTCCACTAAAACTCTGCTAGTGGATTATCTGACCGCATTATCTCTCACACTTCATTTAACTTATTAATTTAATTCATTTAACTATTTGTTAGGCCTAGCGGTAGTTTGTTAAATTTCCAAAGGGGGCGGTCCACAAGGAGTCAGAAGAAAATCTTAAAAGCAAGCAAAGGTTAATATGAACATCAAATTAAAGGTCTCTAAGCATGGAGAGCAATGTCGCAAACCCGACCTCAAAAGAATGACCGAGTCAAAAATAGCAGGCGATCAAACTTTGTATTAAAATCATTTCAAAACAAAAATACAATAACTCCCGATCTACTCGATCTTTTTAGGTCGGGTTTGTGGCAAATTTCAAAGAATGAAAAGCCCTTTAAAATGATGTATCATATTACGTAGGCCAATGAAGTTTTTCCCAAGACTTCCGTTAGGGGCGTCCCTAGTGAAGGTCGTAACTTAAACTGCATTGGCCTACGTCATATGATACATCATTTTAAACAGCTTTGCATTCTGAGCAATTTGCCACAAACCCGACATCAAAAGGTGGAGTGGATAGGGAGTTATTGCATTTTTCTCACCAATATGATTTTAATACAAATTTTGATCGCCTGTTATTTTTGACTCGATCATCCTTTTGAGGCCGGGTTTGCGGCACTGTTCTCTATGCTTAGACCTATGCTTACATTTAAGATTTTCTTCTGACTCCTAGTGGACAGTTCTCTTGGAGGCTGGAGTGGACAATTAGTAGTTTATGAAGTAGACTTTGTCACCCAAAACCAATTTGCAAAGTTTTAGTTTTATTACTTAAACAATTTTAAAGATATTACATCGTTTCCAAACTTTTTACACCCTGTATTTTGTTGCATAATTTATTTGAATGAAATCATGGTTTATTAAGTGTTTTTTATTAAGTGTTATTTATTAGGGTTGCTAAGTACATGATACATGAAGATTGACAAACTTTTTGGAAACTCTAAAAGATGCATCTGAACTGCATCAATGTAGGACTGTAGGATTTCAAGGAAGAACTATTGAAGCTATTGATGAACAAACATTTTTAGTGATGTAAGTTTTGCCCAAAACGGTCCCTACAGACTTACTAAGTCTCTCTTTAGCGCTCCGCAGGGAAGTTCATGGGGAGTGGCCATATGATTCCCCATCGGGAAGGTGGTAGTGACCTGGGCTACACACACCACTAGGGCCAGAAACACCACCAGCACCAGAACCAGCGGCTTGGTCATTGTTGAACTTGACAGGGAATGGAGTTGAAACACGTGGAGTGCCTGAAGCATTAGAAACGGTCTATTTCGTGATAATTATGATTATCTTTACAGTACAGGTGATTTAAGTCTATAAATTATTTATCAAGAGTTCAAATAAAAAAATACTATTTTTAAAATGAAAGATATTTACGACATTTAGTAAAGAACTCCTAAGGCAGTTCATTTTAATTTCTTCGAAAAAACTAATAATAGTTATGAAAAATATGGAATTCTTTTAAAAGTAGGCCTACAACGGATAAATAAATGGTATTACATTGACTCACAATTGATTATGAAATTTTACAGTTCAAACTTAATATTCTCAGTCGTTCATTTACCTCATAAACATTGCATTTTTCAGTCCCGCGAAAAAGAAACAAAACAAGATGGGCTTACCTTGAATTTCTCTCAGAAATGCTAAAATTGGTAAATTTGGTCGAGTTTAAATACTAAATTTACACGATTTATGAATCATTAACATATGAATCATTAACGGATACTTCGTTCCGTCATGAAAGAACTGAATAACACAATATTCGCAAATCACTCTTCTTCTTCCTTATTATTTTATTTAATCGATTATTCTCTGTAAATAATAGTTATTTGCTTCTTAGTTTCCCTACTAAATCAGGGTAATTTATAGAGTATAATCATGTCAATATAATAAGAATAGACACATTTCAGCTTCTCGTCCGATTATAGAAAGTTTATGGAACTGCAAGTGACCTTCGTGGTTAAAATGCTTTTCTAGAAGCTTTCAAACAAACTACAAACTGCTTTAAGTATCGTTCAATATGTCACAGGCGTCAATTTCCCTCCGTTGTCATTTTGTGGGAGGACAAATTAGGAGGAGGAGTGGGGACAGCACCGACAGTGTTACCAACCCCGCAAATACCACTAGCCCAGTAAATAAACGACAAAAATTGCCCTTTGTCGCAACTAATTGGTGGAAAGCTGGATTTTATATATGTGATATAACCACATTAGACGTGTCTTTTCCCAAAAGTCCCCGCTTCTCCCCCTTGAGCTTTCCCCCCCAACCCCCTCCAAAGCTTTCCCCCCCTGAGAATTACAGTGGTTCACTTTATTGGCCACAGGCCGAGGATTACATACACTATCGTGTTGGAATTTTTTTAATATTATTTGAGATTAGTTTTTCTACAGCTTTTGTACAGAAATATTTTTTCTGAATCCAAAATTTAAAAAGATATAAAATCAAAACTTTGGTAAAAGTTAAATTTTAGAGTACACAATTTTGTTTTCCCCTATATAAATTTTTTATCAACCATAATATGTAAATATGTTACGAATAAAAGTTTTAGTATATTTCTTAAGGTTTAAAAATATGTTATTGGTTTGTCATTTGAGTGTACTGATGTAGACTGAGATTACGGCAAAGCGAGCGCAAGCGGGCTGCACCCGGCGCGGGCAGGCGGCGTGACGCACGCAGTGCCAGACCGACATATAAACAAATTCGGAAAATGTCCTGAAATAAGTAAACAATCATCCTCCCCCTTCCCCATTTTATTTATTTTTTTATTTTATTTATTTATTTATTTTTTTGGAGAGGCAGGAAAAATGCATTACGCACACATGGGGCCAGCCTGTAGTGTGGGACCCCGTAAAAAACGGGTTTACCCACTACAAAAACTCCTCTACTCTTTAGGATTCTAACTTGGAATTGTTTATCACATTACGTCAGACTAGGCCTAAATTTTGCTTATGCCCGTGGGGCTCGCTACTTATCCAGCCGCTCGATCAAGGGATCTGGGCCACACGTGGGCCAGATCGGTTTTCTTTTCCAGGAGGATGCCCCGGACGAACTGTGATAAACAATCCCAGTTGCCCTCATCCTCCGAGATCTTTTGGCAGGCCAAGTCCACCGAAAATTCACAAAAAATTTGAGTGGCCTCCAGTCGGAGCCCTTCCCAATGGGGGCAGCGGAAGAAGGTGTGCTCCGCATCGTCGGGAACGCCCAAGCAATAAATGCAGTCCGGTGAACCGGTCTTTCCCATCCGGTTCAGGTACAACCGAAAATAGCCGTGACCTGTCAAAAATTGGGTCAGGTAGTAGTCCACCTCCCCATGCCGCCGTTCCACCCATGGTTGGACCTGCTTGATAAGTCGCGCAGTCCATCGTCCTCGGGTGTCGTGCTCCCAGCTGTGTTGCCACTGCTGGAAGGTTCGGGAGCGCTCTTCTGTTCTTGCCGATCTCACCTTGTCTCTGATAAATCGCCTTCCTCTCTCCTGCCAAGAGCTTGACAGGGATGACTCCGGCGACACCAGGACTGCAGGCTCGGACACTGTCCGGTAAGTGGAACACACCCGGAGCGCCGCTTGGCGCTGAACCCGGGCGAGTCGCTTGATCGAGAGCGTCTGGCCACACCTCTAGACTGGACCGCGGACATCAACAGATGTTTTCTGCTTGGATCTTGTGGGGGTCCGATCCGCCTTAATGTGATTTGGAGCACTTGTTCCATTACTCTCCTTGTCGTAAGACAGGACCGGTATGGCTAACGCTAGGTACGGGCCTGTGAGGGTAGCGGGAGCCACCATAAACACCTTTTAATCCTTATGGGAGAAGTCAAACAAAATGGAATGGATCTTGGACCCTCGAAATCGGCCATCAGCCTACTAAGGTAAGTGACTACCTTAGCGGCCTTGTCCACCAGTCCACCGTACGGAAGATCTGTTCCCTCCAACTTAACTTGGTGTCCACCATAACTCCGAGGTACTTGGCAGCACGAGTTGATAGGACCACATCCCTTCCCACTCGGAACGCGTGTCGATCCTATTCTTCGTGAGGATCACAATCTCCGTCTTACTGAGAGCAAGCGAGAGTCCGTAATCGGACATCCAGGTGTTGCCCACATGCATGACTGGGTTCAACGTTGGGCCAGCTCAACATTGCGTGCAGCAATGAGAGCTGCGACGTCATCGGCGTACACAAACAAAGTGGTTTCCTCATGCATCTCGGACCTCAGGAGGCTGTCATAGGCAAAGTTCCACAGTTCCGGGCCGAGTATCGAACCTTGCGCGGCACCAGAAGTGACTTCCATCGCCCGCGTTCCGTCCCTTGTGTCATAAATCACAGCTCTCTTATATGCAATATCACATAATCAGGCTTGAAAGAATTCAAAGGAGATTTGTTAGACTCATTGGAACTACATTGGGCATAAATTTCCTTGAAGTCCCTGTCGATGACGTTATGAAACAGTTCAACCTTTGCCCACTGGAAGTTCGCCGTGAGCTTGCTGATCTAGCTTTTCTCTCAAAGCTCATCAACTGATCCCTTGATTGTCCTGATCTTCTTGCCAATTCCACGTACTACCAGGTCAACTGAACTCTTTGTTCACAAACATTATCGGACAAACTACCTGAAGAATGGACTCATGGCCAGACTACATCGTGTTGGAAACTGCGTTCCTGCCGAGCTTGACCTGTTCTGCACGAATCTGAAAACACTGAAAAAGAAATGGGTGTCCTTATCTGCGGATCAAGAGGAATGAAGACAACATAAACCGTAAACTCCTCAAATTATCCACCACCTTTATAGCTCATCCGAACTCATCCCCATCCACTTGATCAAACTCCTGCCTTAACTTTGACCCTTCCTGCAATTTCTCTCTCTCTCTCTGACCTTACAATACCCAGTTCACACTTCCGATCTATATTCACTCACAAAAACAATACTCACACTTCCACTTTAGTTGTCGTAGTCCATACTGTGTCATTCAAATAAATTAATTTGTTATTATTATATTATATTATTATTATTATGTATATATTATTATTATCAATTTATTATTATAATAACTATCTATATATGTTATTTATTATTGAATAACAAATTATATTATTATGCTATCACTTACCCGAATTTATATTATCATTATTATATATCTATTATTATGTTATTTATACACGTTATCATATTTATTGTCTGTAGTTATCTTAAGCATGTAATTTTGTTTCTCTGTATCTATGCTTGTTTGTACCAATTATTTGCATGTCATCCAATCATTGTATTTTTAAAATGGCATTGCCGTTGGGACTTATAAATAAATAAATAAAATAAATAAATGCTACATAAGCCAAGCAAAGAGTAGGGAATATCCCCCGGAACCAAAACTGGCAATAAATATTAACAATGTTACGTAGTTGAAAATTAAGTTAATTTTACATAAATAATTATAGCAGGCTACTGTTCCATTTGGACACACTTAATTTTAGCAGCAAGGTCTTAACATGTGTCAAACAGACTGAGAGGCGACGCACCGACCATTACAACACGGCGCGCGCGGCGGGGAGGTGTTCAAGTTGCCCGCTCGCGCTCGCTTTGCCGTAATCTCAGTCTACATTAGTACACTCAGATGACAAACCAATAACATATTTTTAAACCTTAAGAAATATACTAAAAATTTTATTTGAAACATATTTGCATATTATGGTTGATAAAAAATTTATATAGGGGAAAACAAAATTGTGTACTCTAAAATTTAACTTTTACCGAAGTTTTGATTTCATATCTTTTTAAATTTTGGTTTCAGAAAAAATACTTGGGTACAAAAGTTGTAGAAAAACTAATCACAAATAATCTTAAAAAAATTCCAACACGATAGTGTATGTAATACTCGGCCTATGGCCAATAAAGTGAACCACGGTAATTCCCAGGGGGGGGGAATTTTTGGAGGGGGTTGGGGGGGAAAGCTCAAGGGGGAGAAGCGGGGACTTTTGGGAAAAGACACGTCTAATATGGTTCTATCACATATATAAAATCCAGCTTTCCACCATTTAGTTGCGATAAACAACCTTTATTCACTGGGCTACACGTTCGGCCATCACGGACAATGCTGAACATCTGAGGACCGTGATTACTGTTAATTAAGAGATACGCAGACAAAAGAATAATACCATAGGTCGTTATTATTAATAAATTTAAATTATTTATTTTTTTTTAAATTAGAACAGTTAGTGGATTTTTTATGTTTCCAAATTAAAATTTAAAACTTATCCGTTATGTACTTCCGCGACAACCCATGATGTAATAGGCCTATACAATTTAGAAGAGGAATATTTTCAGAACAACCGTAAAACCAATACGTTTTAATTAATTCTTCAGATTTCTAATAATATTAACTTTTGTTGTGAACACAATAAAATAATCAATATTAGGAATTAGTAAAATAAATACGTTTTAAATTAATTGTTCAAATTTATAATAATAATAACTTTTCTTGTGTTAACACAATAAAATTATTAATATTAGAAATCTGAAGAATTAAATTTAAAACGTATTTGTTTTACGACTGTTCTGAAAATATTCCACCTCTAAATTCTATAGGCCTACATCGTGGGTTGTCGCGGAAGCACATAAACGGATAAGTTTTAAATTTAAATTTTAAAACATAAAAAATTACCTAACTATTCTAATTAAAATAATTAAATAATTTAAATTTATCAATAATAACAACCTTCGGTATCATTCTTTTGTCTGCGTTTCTCTTAATTAACAGTAAAACACGGTCTTCAGATAAACAGCACTGTCCGTGATGGCCGTGCGTGGTATCTGCGGCGTTGGTAACACTGTCGGCGCTACCCCCACTCCTCCACCGAATTTGTCCTCCCACAAAATGACAACGGAGGGAAATAGACGCCTGTCAATATGTCTGTCCCTAAATCTTTACTAATGTCATAGTCATATAGATCCAAAACCAATGAAAAATACCTTCCAAACAATTTTAGTTCTATAACTCACTTTTTTTCTACATCTATATATTTTCTCATGGAAGTAAATTAGAGACCACATATTTACAGTGGCTAGTGACTAAACAACTGTGATATTCCATTAGTAGAGAACTTTGACGGTACCCAAAAATCAGCTAGGCGCCATTTTGTCGTCAAGTGTAGAATTGGCATCACAGCATAAGTAGTCCAGGCTCTAAACAGGTTGAGCATGCACTGAAAGTCTAACGAATTTTGACTTTTGATTACTGTTGGGGACAATTAGTAGATGTAAAAAATCAATGTTGCCACATTTCCAGGGTGGACACAACATCTGGAACGCACCCTAGAGGAAGTCGTAGAGGAAACTGTATAGCTTATGCCATATAATAAAAGGCCATTATTTTAAAGGTAATTGAATATAGAGTAAAACGCCACAAACCCGACCTCAAAACGTTGAAAACACCGCGAGTTATTGCATTTTGAAATTTCAGTGATATGCTTTTTTGCAGTTTCAGAGCTACTAGCCTACACAAGTACAGCTCATATGATTTTATAAGTGCTTTAATTTTCATTTATGTTGGTTGATAGAGCTTTATTTTGGATCCACCTCTTTGCGATCGGTGTAAAAGTGTCACAATAACTATCTACAAACTATCGGGTTTGAAAAACCCAATGATTTTTCTGATGGTAAAGCATATTTTTACTGATTCAATGTACATTAGACACATATCCTGTGGCAAAACTGTTTATACAGTGCCAGAATGAATTTTAATATTTGAACGTAATCTGTTGTACTGTACTTGTGTTAATAGGTCTGAAAATGCGGACAGTATTCAACATTTAAACTAATTTACCAAACTTAAATCCTTTAAATCTTTACCATCAATAAACGGGACAATATATTCAAATATCAATTTTTGTATAAAAAATAAATTTAGAAACAAGTTAAACACTAAAGTAATCGATGTAAAGTTTTTTGGGCGTTTTAGTGAAATATGTTTGTCGATCAACATATGAAGAGAATAGTTTATGAACATTTTAAAATTGTCAACTATGCAGATTTAGGATAAATAAGGCTGCAAACGACATTGGTCCAACTCATAGATCTACATTGTAAGAGGCAATGGGGACCTATAATTAGGCAAAGTACATTAATGACCAAGCGAATAAACATTAACCCCTGGCCCCGAGGAGACCGTTACGCCGTTATTGGTGTCTTTCCTTTGCCAGACAGCTTTACCTGAACATACCACTGTGAGAGAGTCACCTCTGAAATGTCCAAATGAACGCCACTTATTTCATCACTATATAGACATTAACCACAAAAAGACTTTTCCGCCACTATTATCTAACTTAGGTATACAGGCCTATAAGAAGGCTTCATCCGAATGTTCTCGCCTTAGTTGCTAAATATTTCGGAAAATACTTCTACAGAAGAGAGCTATCAGAGTTTTGATATCAGCTGGGCACAGAGACCACTGTAGACCCCTTTTTATCATTTTAAAGGTTATGATCATCTATAGCCAGTTATAGACCATGGGAGATTACCTTCAAAGATGTGACCTCCAGAATCACACTACAAGGAACGACTCCCGCCTAAATAAATGTTCCCAGGTGCAGGCTTAGTAGGACCATGGACGCCCGCTCTTTTCCAGCTCTGCCTGCCCAAACAAGATCCTTGTTGGAGCCTAGGAGTTTCCCGCCCCCCCTCCCCTGCTCATGAATAAGCTTCTGGCTGAGCCCCTTTATTCCCTCAACAAAATGTCCAGTGATTTTTTGGGAAGTGTATTTTAATGTGAACCGCTAAGAGTTTTTTTTTTCTTCAAAAATATTAGTTTCTTTCTGACTATGTTGTAAATAGTATTTAAGTCCTCAAGACATTGACGCAGTTCATCTAACAAGTGTTGGTCAAAGGCTAAGGAAGGAAGTATGGGGTATTTAAATTAAATCGTATTAATTAACATATAAAACCATTTAGTGAAATTTAATAAAATATTTAAGATAATTTATAAATACATAATATGACCTTTTACTGTGTACTTTTTGATAAGGTGCTTATCAAATTTGTGTATTCAAATATTTAATAAAGTATGTTTAAAATATTTTCAAAACAATCTATATCAGGGGAGTGCAAGTTTAACCTACATTTTTTTAAACTGCAATTGCTAAATAATTCAATTAACAAACCCTAACATATAAATTTCATTGTAACAACGAAAAACATACTAAATTAAATTTATAATGCATGACGTTTTACTGTGGACTTGTTATAAGTTGCAAATCTATCAGTATTCAAATGCTAAATTTAAATATTTTAAAGTATTTCAAAATGTTTTTAATACAAAGCATTATCAATATGAAAATTACCATTTTTAAACTTTAAAACTACAAGTAATTTGTTATGAATATTTTAATGATCTGAGAGATTCAAGTTAGAGCTATCCATCACCAGTAGCAGTCATCAGCAGCAACCTCGGACATCTGGGGCGAACAAAACATACTGAACTATGGGTAATTATAATATGGCTAGGTAATTATAATATAGCTAAGTAATTATAGTAGGCTCATGATAAAGTAATTATGATATTACTTATTAATTTTTAAGTACCGGGTTGGACGAGCCTTGCTCGTTGGTTTTAATTAATTTTATTATAGTATCATGGTAATTAGTCAATGTTTAAACCAACAATCAACTATACCTCTTTATGGTTAACAGCTGTCCATAAAGAATTCTTGAAAGAGTGTTCTTTGATAAAATTTTTTCCCTTTCGTTGATATTTCATTATCAAAATGGATCAATGTCAAAAATTATATATATTTTTTACTTTATTTTAGACATAAATCAATTTTTTCTGGGGTTGAGGATGTTTCTAAACTTATTTTTGGGTCAAAACCACTATTAAATGCAAAGTTTAAGCAAAATATACCAGCTAGATTTCGAGATCGTGGAAAATACATCGTCACAGACATTCCTCATATTTAGTGTATGATTTGGTTAAGTAATTATAATACAGAGTGGCCCATGAGTCAGTTGACAAATTTGCATTTAAAGAAATAATATACAACAAAATGGAATACATGTCTATTATTATTAATTTTATAACTCGAAAACAACACTTAATGCATTATAAGTTTATTTAAATGATGTCCAATCTTCAATAGGTGATCAAAGAGGTATCCTTTTTATGCATGCTTTGCATCTCTTCAACACCGTTTTACAAGTTCTGCCAGAAATTTTCAGTGATTGTAGGGTGTCAAATTCCGATTCGATTCGCTCCTTTAAAAGTTCAACATACCGAATCTTGACAGATTAAACTTCATTTTTGACAATTCCCCATACTGATAAGTCCAATGGTTCCATGATTAGGGGGCGCTTGTTTGTAACTAAACAACAACAATTACTAAACATAACTACCAATGTAGGCTATCTAGAACAAACCAAGGTAGGCGTCACCAGGAACAGCTGATTGAAGCATTTTAGAGTCTATCCTGCACCTTTGACGTCATGTTGTTTATCTTGACACATGAGTGGTTTACTTTGAATATTTTATGTGCTGCACCTTTGACATAATCGATTTTGTTATTGTTTTTGTTTATGCCACCTACCTCCTTCTCATTCTAGATTTCTCGATAACTACCAACAGCTGTTGTATGGTACCACCTGCTGAACTAAAAAAAAATTGCAAGTGTCAACTGACTTATGGGCCACCCGGTATTGCTAAAGTAATTATAATATAGCTAAGTAATTATTATATGCAATGAATAAGTAATTATAATTACACCTGGTGATGTAAGAGCTCCTCAATATGTTTGAGAATTTAATGAAACCATCTATTGGATATTCATTGTGTAGTACGCACGTCAGCGGCTATTATTAAGCCGCTAAAAGGAGAATATTTACATATTATTGATATACAGGGTGTCCCGGAACTCTCTGGAACCCTTTTGTATATTTGTTTCTTGCATCGAGACAAGAAAAAAACATCATACAAAAAGGGGTCTAAAATCCATCGTTTAGCCGCTAGCCGCCATTTTGTTTTTTTCACGTAATAATTTTTATTTCCGTAACGGATGGTTGTATTCAGTTCATATTTGGTATGAATCTTTATCATACTAATGTACATTTTCAGGAAAAAAATTAATTTTTCCCACAGTGTATTTTTAAAATGGCGGCCATTTTAAATTTTCAAACTCAAATATCTCAAATTTGGTAAATTTTAAAAAAAATTTACTTTGTACAAAAAAGTTGCCAAATTTAATTATCTAACCAACGGTACCAAGTTTGTAGCAATCTGATTACAAATAATGGAGTTATTGCGATTTTTCTAAAAAAAACATTGATTTTGCATTATAATTAATGCAAATTATGGCCATTTTTACAAAAAAATCGCAATAACTCCGTTATTTCTTATCAGATCCTTACAAACTTGGTACCGTTGGTTAGATAATTTAATTTAGCAACTTTTTTGTACAAAGTAAAACTTTTTTGAAATTTGCCGAATTTGAGATATTTTAGTTTGAAAATTTAAAATGGCCGCCATTTTGAAAATACACAGTAGAAAAAATTAATTTTTTTCCTGAAAATGTACATTAGTATGATAAAGATTCATACCAAATATGAACTGAATACAACCATCCGTTACGGAAATAAAAATCATTACGTGAAAAAAACAAAATGGCGGCTAGCGGCTAAACGATGGATTTTAGACCCCTATTTGTATGATGTTTTTTTCTTGTCTCGATGCAAGGAACAAATATACAAAAGGGTTCCAGAGAGTTCCGGGACACCCTGTATATACAGGTTTAGGCAAAAGTCTGGACACCCCCAGTTAACTTTTTAACGCGTGGAAGTAGGAAAACCAAACTCGGCACATGTTTACAACATCAAAATCTGCACTTTTTCATCAACTACACAACTTTGCCCCTGCCCCCAAAATGGGGTATTTTGGGGGCAGCCCCAAATTTTCATATGTAAACCCCTATCGAGTGACCCCTCATTTCAAACGATATATCAAGAGAAATTAAATGGCGCAAACCGGAGGTCGATATCTCTCCCCTAACCAAAATGGCAGCCATTTCAAAATTTGAGATGGGCAAGCAAGTATAAGTCTGGACACCCCCAGTTAACTTTTTAACGCGTGGCAGTAGGAAAACCAAACTCGGCACATGTTTACAACATCAAAATCTGCACTTTTTCATCAACTACACAACTTTGCCCCTGCCCCCAAAATGGGGTATTTTGGGGGCAGCCCCAAATTTTCAAATGTAAACCCCTATCGAGTGACCCCTCATTTCAAACGATGTATCAAGAGAAATTAAATGGCGCAAACCGGAGGTCGATATCTCTCCCCTAACCAAAATGGCAGCCATTTCAAAATTTGAGATGGGCAAGCAAGTATAAGTCTGGACACCCCCAATTAACTTTTTAACGCGTGGCAGTAGGAAAACCAAACTCGGCACATGTTTACAACATCAAAATCTGCACTTTTTCATCAACTACACAACTTTGCCCCTGCCCCCAAAATGGGGTATTTTGGGGGCAGCCCCAAATTTTCAAATGTAAACTCCTATCGAGTGACCCCTCATTTTAAACGGTTTATCAAGAGAAATTAAATGGCGCAAACCGGAGGTCGATATCTCTCCCCTATCCAAAATGGCAGCCATTTCAAAATTTGAGATGGGCAAGCAAGTATAAGTCTGGGCACCCCCAGTTAACTTTTTAACGCGTGGCAGTAGGAAAACCAAACTCGGCACATGTTTACAACATCAAAATCTGCACTTTTTCATCAACTACACAACTTTGCCCCTGCCCCCAAAATGGGGTATTTTGGGGGCAGCCCCAAATTTTCAAATGTAAACCCCTATCAAGTGACCCCTCATTTCAAACGATGTATCAAGAGAAATTAAATGGCGCAAACCGGAGGTCGATATCTCTCCCCTAACCAAAATGGCAGCCATTTCAAAATTTGAGATGGGCAAGCAAGTATAAGTCTGGACACCCCCAGTTAACTTTTTAACGCGTGGCAGTAGGAAAACCAAACTCGGCACATGTTTACAACATCGAAATCTGCACTTTTTCATCAACTACACAACTTTGCCCCTGCCCCCAAAATGGGGTATTTTGGGGGCAGCCCCAAATTTTCAAATGTAAACTCCTATCGAGTGACCCCTCATTTTAAACGGTTTATCAAGAGAAATTGAATGGCACAAACTGGATGTCAATATCTCATCTCTAACCAAAATGGCAGCCATTTCAAAATTTGAGATGGGCAAGCAAGTATAAGTCTGGACACCCCCAGTTAACTTTTTAACGTGTGGCAGTAGGAAAACCAAACTCGGCACATGTTTACAACATCGAAATCTGCACTTTTTCATCAACTACACAACTTTGCCCCTGCCCCCAAAATGGGGTATTTTGGGGGCAGCCCCAAATTTTCAAATGTAAACTCCTATCGAGTGACCCCTCATTTTAAACGGTTTATCAAGAGAAATTGAATGGCACAAACTGGATGTCAATATCTCATCTCTAACCAAAATGGCAGCCATTTTAAAATTCGAGAAAGGTAAATTGACATTTGTTGAAATTAAATCGGAAATTAGCTTTTTTAGAATTGAGAATATCTGGAATTATTTTAGAATTGAACCTACTAGTTCATTTCTGCTACTAGGTTCAATTCTAAAATAATTCAAGAAATAATAAATTCTAAAAAGCTATTTTCTGATTTGATTTTAACATATGTCAATTTACCTTTCTCGAATTTTAAAATGGCTGCCATTTTGGTTAGAGATGAGATATCGACATCCAGTTTGTGCCATTCAATTTCTCTTGATAAACCGTTTAAAATGACGGGTCACTCGATAGGAGTTTACATTTGAAAATTTGGGGCTGCCCCCAAAATACCCCATTTTGGGGGCAGGGGCAAAGTTGTGTAGTTGATGAAAAAGTGCAGATTTTGATGTTGTAAACATGTGCCGAGTTTGGTTTTCCTACTGCAACGCGTTAAAAAGTTAACTGGGGGTGTCCAGACTTTTGCCTAACCCTGTATATATAGAGATATGACATTTTCTATTCTTTACGGTCACTGTTATTCAATATTATTTGTTAAAAATTAGTAGTATTAACTTGAAAATAATGTTTTGGCTTTGGTATTTAGTATATGAAGTTAAGGATGATCTGTATAATTTTACAGTTAACTACAGTAGTGGATTTGATGGATTAATTAAATTCAAAGTTCCCTTAACAATAATGAATTGATGTAATGGATTGTTTTGAAATCCACGGTTCAATGAACTCCATGGAGTTGGTTACCATTATGTTTAACGTTTGAGACTGATCTAATATTCCCATTGAATCTATCATTTAACTGGTTATCATCCACAATGACGGAAACCTAATGTGAATACGATATAGTTTTGCTTTGTGTTATTTCAATCTATTTAGATATTCAAAAGGCTCTTTTAAGCTTTATATCTATGTAACAAAATGATTCAAGGAAATACGTTTATGAAATTATTTTACATTGGATAAGGATAAACGAAATATTAAAATTAATATTAATAACGTTATCGTTAACCTTTAAATGTAATATAAAAAGCCAACTAAGACAAAAATTAAAATTTTTACTGAATGAAATTAATTTCGTACTGTCGCACGATGTTGTATGAATAAATTTCAATTTATCGAAGTGTCATAAATATAAAATATCAATACATTACAGAATTTATTAATCAGGGCTCAATATCTAATTTATGCGGCGGAAATATAAAAAAATGCGCAGTGACGTAATATTATAAAAATATGTAGGCTAATTACATAACGTTTATTATTTTTATCAGCAACTTTTCATTAAAATTAAGTTTCATGCAAAACATAAATTTGTTCACAATTGCATATTTAGTTGTGTTGAAGTCAATGTTCAAGCCTGTGAATTTAATTCAAAAGTTATTTCCCAATAGTAGGGCTTTATTTTATTTTATTTTTTATCATTCATGAAAGTCACAGCTTATACTGCTTTCACTGAACCTAATCTTTTTTCATTGTCCTATAAAATACAGTAAGCCAACTCAACATTACGTGGATTCAATTAATTTTTTATTATATCTCAGCGCCTGCAATGATTTACACGCATTGAGCACTGCTGATTAGTGTTGCGTAAGTGTTGTACGTTCTGCAGGCGTTAAATAATGCTACTCAAACGTAAAGAAACTAACCGAGAAACTTACTTTTTTATTGCTATTAGAGTACAATGGTCCTTTTATTAGTTTGACAATTTTTGTATATTTAAAGTACAGCAAATCCACCAAGATTCTCCTTTTCATTCTTTAGGTAAAATAATAAAACCATAACAATCCAATTTTTTTGATATGAAAGAGGAGTTATTTGATATGCATTAATATTTCCAAATTTTTCATTGAACGTGTCGAGAAATGAGTTATTTCTCCCGCTTTTCTTCAGCACAACTAATTTCAACACACCGTAGATAATTACACACATCTGGCGGACTGGTTGGGTAGCTGAGTGGTTGTAGTGTTAGCCTTTGAACCTAAGGTTGCCGGTTCGTTCCTGAGAAAAGATAGTAGCTTTTTAAAGGTTTGATACTGGACTCAGTTGCCATTTGTCTCCGGGCTATTGATGCTATTAGGAAAGAGATCAACTTTAAATTAAATACTAACAAGACCGGATTTCGGACTGTTCCCCCTCAAAACATTATAAAATTCCTCGGTGCGTAGATATACACAACATAATAAATAATAATAAATACCCCCGTAGCAGCAAAACCTGCTTGGCAAATTTCCAACTGGATTCATTATTTTATAGTTTTCCCATAAACACCAATGGGAATGGAAATGTAGGTTTTCACCATGTTTGTGTTGTAAGCAAATAATATATTATTTTCCAATGTTTTTGGCTTTTGGGGACCTCAAAACGAAAAGGTATCATGGTCCTGGGCTTAGGTCTTACCATGACTACTACAGTAATAGCGTATTCTCTATAGGTAAATTCGCAAAAAAAAAAACACAAAAAATATACATTTTCGACTTTTGAGTATTAAAACTAATTGACTGGGCCTACTAATGTTCATAAAAAAAAACTTTACACGTCAAAACTGATCTTAAGTGTGCCACCATGTTAGACTTTTGTCCCGTAAAAACAATGTTAAATTTGCCTCCACCACTTGTCATATAATTACTTTCTCTTTTGCCCGATTGGTTTAGAATAAACTGTTTTTAACTCTCAATTTAACTTGACTTGCCTTTTACAAGGTCTTAGTCTTTGTTAATATTTTATGAAACCCTGTAAAAATTTGTTTTAAAAGTAGCAAAACATTTCTTTTACTCTTTCCATTTTGTTAAAACTATACTTGACATAAAAAATATCCCTTAAAACCATATCAGTCTTAATGAACTCTTTATTAGAGATTTGTGTTACAGGTATAGAACATTCGTTTATGACCAAAAAGTTAGAATTTCTACTTAAGTAAGAAAAACAAACAACGTAATCACTCTAATTTACTATGCTTTATATATTGCTGTAAACCATAAAATAATTTCTTATCACAAATAAATGAATTGTTGTGTTTTCCATTTAACATTTCTCTTATGGTGAATAGACAGGGAAAACTGATTCTCAAATTAGTTTTCTTTTAGACAATTATTCTGCAAGCCTTCAAACCAAAGCATTAGCCCCAGCAATTGATTGGAAGTGACCCAATCACACAAAGCATTAGGCAGGCGTGATTGTAAACCAACGACCCTGTACAAGTGACGATCCATAGGGTAAACCAAAACCTTGATAGGGTCACGAAATTGTCAGAATATGGTGTAAGATGCATTAAAACATATTCCAACTGTCAGAACTAACAATTTCAAATTTTGTAGGTTGAATTTTCAATCATAATTCAATCTCTATCAGTCTTTACACCTACGAATGTAAAACAATTCAAATTGATTTTACTTACGTAAAACAGCCTAAAGGTGTCAAAATCCTTTTATTCATGCAGGATATGTTTCGGGCAAATGACTGCCCATCTTAAGCTGTAAAAAATTACTATTACTACTACTATTACTAGTTTCTAATTAGGGGGCCTACTATTACTAATTACTATTACTATTTTAGTGCGATCTTTCGTTGACGCGTACGCAATGTGTCGTAGTACCAGCAGTGTAAATATATGGGTCATTTGTGTTTGCACTTTTAGTTCTTGACAAACATTGGATAATGTGCATTATGTGTATAGCTTATAACTGAAGATGGGCAGTCATTTGCCCGAAACATGTCCTGCATGAATAAAAAGGATTTTGACACCTTCAAGCTGTTTTAGGTAAGTAAAATCAATTTTAATTGTTGTCAATTGTATTTTTTTAGGAACTTTATTTTAGGGTTTAAATGTTAAGGTATTTAAGGTGTTGAGGCCATCCCGAGACTTTTTTCACCGATGATCTGCTTTTCGTAACCAATTCTTTTTCTGCATTTCCGTTTACTTTTTAATTATTTGCAGCAACTTTGGGTTGACGTATGGCAAAAATGTTTGAATTCATGCAGCCATAACAGTAGAAGCTGAAGTGAAGTTTTAATAGGGGACTCGCTAACTGCGCTACAACTCGGTTCATACTTAAGTACATTTCCTACAGCTCTTTGGAGAGTAATTCCGCTCGTAAGTTTCAGTTATGAAGAAGAGTTGTTTATTTTTTAGTGTTTCTTTACAAGAAATTTAAACGTTTTTGTCCAAGCGAACGTTTTTAACGGTAATGCAATGCAATAGCTTTGCATTCTAACCAATGTGCTACAAACCCTCAAAATGTACATTATATAGGGAGTTTATGTAATTTTTACTTCAATTAAAACTTCTATGATTGAAAATATAAGTGTAATTTTCATACTTTTGGAACAATTTAAAGATATAATTCAAATTTGACATAAACACGAAAATAGTCCGATGAGAGTTGATGCGTTGTTGCCAAATCTCTATTCACCATGCAGAAACAGGACGCGCAACGGCATATTTAAAAATTTGTCGCCCCTGGACTATCCATTTACGTGGTGCAGTCCCCATGGGTGTAAAATGGTGGGTTGAGCTTGTCAACAAATAATTTGAAACAATTTTAAATAAAATACTTTAAAAAACAGTTTTACAATGGTAAAATTACTTGAACTGCATTTCTTTCTGCATCCTGTGTTTACTTAATGTATTACAGTAAGATCTACTTTTGAAATCATCATTCAACTACAAACAATCTTGTGTCCCTTAATTGAAAACTCTGAAAAAACCTCCATGCCCCGCCAAATTGTTCCCTGAGCTTTATAAATGGAATAAAAATTGCTATTAGTCGACTTTACTGAATGAACATTGACTACAAATAAAATTCAGAGAAGACCATTAATACGTACTCAAAATTACTAATTGTCGTTGTACAAAAGTTAAAGAGCTAATAACCATTTCACACTGTTGTCATCTATTGTACTTTTTTATTTACTTAAGCCACGAACAAATCATAAACCAAATCACTGAAAGTCTAACGAAATTAGAATTTTGATTATTGTTGGGTAATTGATTTGAGTAACTCTCAAACCAATTTGATTTTATTTGATTTGAGGACATCTACTAGGAGACAAAATCGAATTTTCCACTTTCCCAGCGTGGGCATAACATTTAACTGTTGCATTGGCTTTGTCATGTTTTATATAAACTCAAAGGCTTTTAAATGTAGAGCAAACTGCCACAAACCCGATCTCAAAAGGTCAAATATGTCAGATTTATTTCAGTTTGAAAGTTTGTTAATATGCTTTATTGCATGTTTGACTTCCTCAACAATTTTAAGTTAAAATTGTAAATTTTAAGTTATCATTTATGTTGTTTAATTAATTTGATATGCAGAATGGTGATATTCAAATATTTGTTTAAGTATATTATGTAAACTCAACAGAAATGCAAACACTTAATACCAATTTACTTTGTAAACATAACCTCAAAAAACAACATTTTAGTTAAAACCGTTAACGATTAAAAGTATAATTCCGCATTATGATAAAAAAAAGTTGTTTACTCGAAGCAAAATTGTTCTTTTGTTGGGTGCTTAAAAATGCTTTTTTTGTCTTTAAAAGCTCGGCTGCGACTCACTTTTAAATCATGATTGCACACCCAAAAGAGCCACTTTTGCTGCTCGTGAAGAAAACTACAATTAAAAAAACTGTAATATCGCATAAAGCAATAAAAGATTGAACCATTTTATCATTGTATGATGGTTGAACATTACGTCATACGCGGCCATGCGACAACGGAGAAACTACTTGAACTAACCCAGCAACATAAACTACATTACCGACACTCCTTAGCGTGCCTGGTGGCTACTTGCTGAACTACTCAAACGTTGATTTAGGATAAAATTAGAAGATTTTATTAAATTACATTTTATTAACTATAATGTAAAACAGATTAATTTTTGTATGTGATCTAAGAAAAAATGTGCCAAATTAGAAAAAGTCTTAAAAGTCGTCCGGTGATGGTTAACTCATTTGTATCCTTCTGTAATGGTAGGTTCTCACTTGTATGTGATCAAACTGAAACATATTTATGTTAGACATGTTGATTTGTTGTTAGTAGTACCATCAGGTGATCTGTATTATAGTAATATTATCTGCAAGCCCAAGACTACAGTCAACTGGGCTAATATACGTTGATACTGTTGAAACGCCGTCGCACACTGTGATGCGTACAATTAAGGTGTGTATGACTGAAGAGTGAGTATGATGATTGTAATGGATCAGAAGAGGGGTAGCTTTGTTACTGACAAATGTCAGCTGTTTTATTTGTCAGCATCATTAATTAATAGCCCAATGACCAAAGGCAGCTGGGTCCAGTATCGAACCATCAAAAAGCTCTAACTTTCCTCAGGATCGAACCGGCAAACCTCATATTCTAAGGCGAGCTCTATGACGACCTTATTTATAACCACTCTATAATTCTACTTACTTACTTCTCTCATTTACTTACAAGTGAGAGTACGGTATATTTGAATGTATGTAAGCAAGCAGAGTTCGAAAACGGTTCATTGGTTATGTTACATAATGAAATCTAGTCGATTTCTGTTGATGTCCAGTTGTTTCCTGAGCCCTTTAAGCTCATTTTATATAAATCCACCTCTGGAGGTACAGTAGGTCAAGAATACCTTGCTGCAAAAAAGTACCGTTCTCATCTATATTACTTAGATAGAACTTAAATATTATAAGTCATACAAGTTTCCTTACTCACTAAAATAAATTATACTTTTCTATAAAGGGCCTCTCAAACTTATACATTTATTAAACTTTAAATCTCTCGATGAAAACGCTTTAGAAACATATTATATTATTTTTTTTTAGTTTTAAAAGCACTTAGTGACAGAAAATCTTTTGTTCAATCCTGCCTACTTCAAGCGCTGGTTAAGGTCAACTTTCACGAGTCAAAAGAGAATACCAAGTTAATCTTTAAGACACGAGCGCTAACTAAACCTTTATTAAACATATACATACCTGCGAGTTATGTTTGAAAGTATAATAACAAGTTCGAGAGACGATAACTAAACAAACTTCTTAACGGGAGTTGTGACTTAGTTCGTCTCCTTAACTGGATTTTAAAACAGCTCGTTGGAGAATAATTCTGCACAAAAGTTTCACTTTCATCTAAACTTATTTTCCTGTAATGTTCATGAAACGCAAACACAAGTTTTAGTTTCAAACTTTAAGCTCTCGTGTTATTTTTGGTTTGTGGAGTGTTTGTGAGTCTAGCGAAAGATTCAAATAACATTTTTGTTACTTGTATAAAAAGTATGATCTGTTTTATTTACTTTACAAAAGTTAAAGGACGTCCAGGTTTATGAGAGAACAACTGTCAAACATGTAGGTCTGCTGCTTACTGTTATTTATCACAACTTGGTATCCATTACAAATAGTGCTCATTAAAAAAAGTTCTAGATTTCTTATAACCTTTTTTTATTAATCAACTCCTTTTTAATTTAAAGTATAAAATTTTCTTTTACTTATATTTTATTTCTTACTTACTTGTTTTAACTTATGAACTTAATTGTTTTACGAAAACAACTACAGTATAGGCACCCAATTGGTGGGCGATAAAGCCTATTCTTTCAAGGCTAAAACGTAGCAGATTAGTTAAACACATATAAATCACTGAATAAACTATTTTCCACATGCATGCTTACTTATAAGAAGCGATGTATACGTATAAGTATTAAGTTCTGCATATACGACTGTCAAAAATATGCTGTCAATTTAAACAAAAACATTCTCAAATCAAATATTTCCCCTCTGCTTTTAACACAAACATCATACTTGCTCATGGTCTAAATTCTACTGTGTACTATTGATCAGCCTTTTTGTTAATCATATAGCCTATCAATAATTAATAAATCTACAGCCGAAACTATTATAAATCAAACTGAAGCGTAAGAGAACAATCAAGAACTAACTGTCTACACCCATCCTGAAGTGTAACAGTTTGTTTTATTCACAAGAAATCAACCGATTTGTCGCATCTAATTGATTAGCAGACGACAGAGCTCTCTGCATTTACTGTCGGAGACAAGTTCAAACGTGAACTTAGAGTTGATGAAAGACGAACACAAATGTTTGAACTGCTAATTAGGCCTACTTGCAGGGTCCCACGTTCTCCCCCCCCCCCCCCCCACATGATTCAAACCCAGTTCTAAATGTTCAAATGAACATCCAGGCCGAATTACGTTTCAACTTCAGCCGTCTTGGAACTTTCTTTGACGTATTTGTGGCTCATCCTGGGAGACGTCGCGTCCCGCCGATTTAAATATTTACATCCGCACGAAAACGATAAAATTCTCACTTTGGAAAGAGATTTATTTATATCCTTACACTTTTCTTATGACATCAACTAACTTTATCGGAACGCTAGTGGCGTTTTTGTTGAGAGTAAATAAACGCTTTTGGGACAAGTGGTCCAAACCCCGCAAATTCAAAATAGTTTACGTTTTCACCCTTAATATATTACACCTCGTGTTGTGATTAAACAATCAAAAAATAAAAATAACCAGTTTTTAGCGAATTTCCCTAAGGGAATACGCTATTACGGTAGTAGCCATGGTAAGACCTAAGCCCGGGACCATGTTACTTTTTCATTTTGAGGTCCCCAGAAGCCAAAAACACCGTTCGTTCATTTTCATATACATGTATACATATATCTATATTTATATATCTATATATATATCTATGTGTCCGTGGTACTGATAACTTTTGAAGGGGACCTCCGATTTTGATGAAATTTGGTATGAAGGTGTAAGACTAGATCTATTTTCATGAGTTCGCGAACCAGCATGATCGGGTTATGGGAACAAGGTTTTATGGGGTTTCAAAGGGGTCAAAAATGGGTTTTTTTGCGTTTTTGGAGCATAATTTTCCAAATTTAACAATTTTAACTGAAACCATTTAAAAGAGCTTAAAAAACAAATAATGTAGTATTTTGAATTTTTAACATAGCTTAACAGGTTACGGAGAAAAGCCTAAAATAGGTTTTCCATGTTAGTCTTATGGGGAATCAACAAAACCCTGTATCTCGCTTATTTATTGGAATAACTTGATCAAATTTGGTATATACATTCACTTGGTAGGGTTCAACTGATATTTGCTTACAACACCCATATGGCAGCAAACTACGTACTCACCCCTATGGGGTTTATGGGGAATATGAAAAGAACACCATAACTTGATAATATTTGGTATGTACATTCACTAGGTAGGATTTAACTGATATTTGCCTACAACACCCATATGGCGGCAAACCTACATAGGCTACTCACCCCCATAGGGTTTATGGGGAAAATTAAAAAGTGCCGAATATTGATACAGTTTGACATTTACCTAACGTAACTATTACACCTAACAAAACTAATATTTTCTAACAACATCCCAAGGCAGCAAACCTACATTCCCATTCCTATGGTGTTTATGGGGCAAATACAATATCTCAAGATCGTTTGGAAATTCGCTGAGTACGCAAGACTGCTGCGACGGGGGTATTATATTTTTGTAAGGAGAAAACTGGTACATTGAACCCCCCTAATTTTTGTTAATGGTATAATTTATATGTTCAATAAAATTCAAACATTAAATTGGTATAGCTGATAACAATTTTATATAGCTTTATGTACACTAACGCGGTGGCAGGAAAATAATATAGCCAATGATTTAGTATTAAATACATTAACGAAGTTGCGTAACAAATATATACCACAGGCTCATGTAGTATTTTAATTTAATAATTTTCTCAATTTAAACTAAAAGGACTAATTGAGTGAACTGAAATGAAGTACTTTAAAACATGGTTAACACGATTAACTGCTCGCAAAATTCATTCTACAAACCTTACTATAAATATAAATAACAACTTGATAACGCTGTTACTGCACTTTAAAATAGCTAAAACCTTGAGATCAAAAAATAATATTTCCTTACGGAAATGTACGTATTGTTGAATGCTTTGAATATATCACCAAAATTTATGTCTTGCCTGTTTAAGGCGATTCATAGTATACTTATATACGCCTGGGTGTACCTGGTTAACCGAGCCTTGCCCGTTGGTTTTGATTCACTGTTGTTATAGTATGAAGGTTTTGAAGTTTACGGTTTAGTTAGTAGGCTTTGAAGTTTACGCCAACTATACCTTTTTTGCACGTGACAGTGGTTTAAAAAAGTATAACATTTTTTTAAAATATCGTTGTGATGTAGAGTTATTGTCAATATCATATGATCTTTATTATTGTTATGATGTTTACATTTCAGTTCTATGTTATTAATGGTTGATTAAACATGAGTTTCATATTTCTTTATAGTTTATCGACATCTGCGTGTATGTGAGAATTTGTAATACTTTTCAGGTCAGCCCAATCTAGTTTAATTTCCCTTATCCACTCACGCCCAAAGATGGGATCAACATTTTGTTTGATT
This sequence comes from Neoaliturus tenellus, assembly GCA_030545055.2. NCBI lineage: Eukaryota > Metazoa > Arthropoda > Insecta > Hemiptera > Cicadellidae > Neoaliturus > Neoaliturus tenellus. Next base: position 87,101,372 of record CM061536.1, read on the forward strand.
AAGTATAGCTTGCCAATGAAATCATGATTCTTGTACGTGCATTTCACAAACACATACCCAACAGGTTCAAAAACCTCCCCAGTGTAAGTGCGAAGGTCCACTTGTGTTTTGTGAATTACTTTATTCAGCCCTAGATTTATGTAATCATCTTCATTGTATGAAATAGTACTCAATGCCGCTCCAGTGTCTAATTCCATTGTTATTTCACTTCCCTCAATGTTCACTCTCATATTAAACTTGTCTGTGTTTCTTGAAGTTATCATGTTCATTTCATAGCACTCTTCTTCTTCAACTAAAACATCAGCTTGGTAGGTGCTTCCGTAACTCTTGGATTTTGTTGAACTATTCTCGCTGAGACATACTCGAGCAATGTGACCAGTCTTTCCACATTTTCTACAGTGGTGTTCAATAAATTTACACGTATCAGCTTTATGTTTTTCGTCACCGCATCTGTAACACTTCCCTTTAAGGTACTGGAATGTAATTGAACCCTTGTTGGGCCCAGTGGGTTTACTTTTCACTCCACTGTTAACACTCAATCGTTTATTTGGCGACTTAGAATAAACCTGATTAATTTGGGCTTTTTGTTGTGAAGAGGACATCATTGTATTTTCAGTTTTAGAAAGTTCCATTGTCTTAGCAGTATAAACTTGTTTTTGGACCACAACAATCCTAAATGCGAAGTTTGACTGAAAGATACCCGTTGGATTTCGAGATCGTGGGAAATACATCCCCACGGACACTCTTCGTATTATAGTATAGGATTTATATACTAAAAAATTCTGAAATAATGAAATAGTGGTTTATTTGCAATAGAAAATCAGTATGGCATATTCTAAAATTTAATATAGACTAGGCTATTAATCGGGTTTTCCTATATACAATATGTTTATTGCAAAGTGTCCGTAGAACTTCCTAGGGTAACCTTAAATTTTGGTTCATGTTATATAAAGATTAATGTATACAATTATTTATGGTAATTACCGTCGGTACAATTTCCTATAGAAAAATCAGTTTCTCAAACGATTTTAATCTAATAAATTTGATTAATTATTACAAAGTTAAACTCGATCAGAAACTGCAGAATAACTGCAAGACTCCAGAGTGCACGGTAAAGTTTTAAATTATTCTTATCGTCGCGGCGCCAACGTAAAGTAACTAAGAACAGGTGCAAGATTCACAGGGATGCCTCAATACTTTCAAACGCAAACAACAAGCTTGTCTAATTAACAATTCAAACAGACGAGTTCGTCTTAGATTAACACAAAGTTTACCATCATTTAAACTTCGGGAAGTTGTAAATACACAAGTTTATCCTGAACTCAGACAATCAGCTTTTTAGTTCACAGCAGAATCCGGGTCGGGGGGAGCCGCGGGGAGGGGCGACGGGGTGCATTCCGGGGAATCTGCTTGGCAATTTTGAGGCTGTGTAGGTGGCTTTTATCTCGGAATTCATAGATTTAGAGTGATGTGTGACATGACTATGACATAGGCCAGTTAGGCCCTAAGTATTCTCTGAGACATCTTTCAAGGGACGTTCCCTAATGGGACAAAGAAAAGTTAGATAAACAACACATTATTCTTTCAATAGACGCCAGCGCTACTCCACGGCGACTACTGGAACTAACAGAAGGAGTTGTACTGCATTACCGACACATGCTGGATCACTATTGTAGCAAACATATTAATATTTTAACTCCAAATCTAAGAGATGTAAACTAAATTTTATTTAAAGTTAATTTGATCAACGCCATTTTAATAAAGGTTTATTCAAATTGAACAAAACATTTCTTTTTATGCAACAAGTGAAATAATTGTTTGACTAATTTGTTACGTGAATAAATTACAATGATATATATTTCTAGGAATCTTTTGGGAAATATATGTTATGAGACCAACTACATTAACAGTATACTAACACTCCTAACAATTCAATTCTGTATTTAAAAAAAAAACATTTTTTTTATTGATGAGTCTCGAGATTGATTATTCAAGAAAATTAAAAATTTAGTTGGTGTACAACTTTTCTATTGATTGAAAAATTAATTATTGATAATACCTAAGCTCAATCTTTCTACACATTATTTGCCCTGTTAAGTTACGAAGTCAGGAAAAACACTGTATAAAGCTCTGCATAACTAAAACTCTTTCGTGCATCCATAACTATTGTTTTAGGTAGTGGCTCATAATGTATTTACAAGCTATTGTCTGTAATTAAATACGGTACCTTACAGTTATGCTAATTAAAATTCTTATCACAATAATGATATGCTCTAACGTAGGCCTAATACTCGTTTTAATTGAGGAGTTAATCATTTTGATGTTATACTAATGTTTCTCCCCATACAATCAATATAAAACCCATACATCGATATTAATTTATGTGTAAAAAGTCCAATAATTAAAGAATATGTGTGTATCTGGTAAGAGTTTATGTCCCTTATGAAAGATAAACATGGTATAACAATTGCAATGTTTACTTTGCTGTTAAAAATTAATAATTTAGTACCAGGTTAACCAAGCCCCTTGCTCGTTGGTTTTAATTCACGTTTGTTATAGTGTCAGATCAAGCTATTAATCAAGCTATTAAATCTACACCAGACTCTTCACAGAGATAACAGCTGTTAAAAAATTGCTTAAAATTAATATTCCTTTATTTTTGTTTACTTTTAGTTGTCATTTCGTTACAAAAATGACAACCCACAAGACCATTGTTAAAAATTACTATTTTTAAACTTAAACTTAGACCAAATTCGATTTTCCCTGGGATTGAGGCTGTTTCTAAACTTATTTTTGGGCCAAAACACTCTTAAATGCAAAGTTTAAGCAAAATCTGCCAGCTAGATTTCGAGATCCCTTCAGACATTGCTCGTATTATAGTATACGATTCGTAATGTAGTGGTGTAGTTATTTTTAAATTTAATTAAAAAAATCCCACTATGAATATGAAAAGTTGTATCGTATAAGAATACTCGCCTACGGCTCGATGGGGGCTCCGCCCCCATGCCCCCTTTTGGGGGTTGCTCCGAATTCGTTAATTGTTCTAAGTCTTAAGAACTGAACAGGCTAATTGAGACCTCCATCCCATTTCTTTCTTTAGCTTCGCTGATAGGACCTCTCGTTCAAAAGTTACAGCGTATTTAGAAAAGCCTTACATGGTATAGATTTTACCATTAAAAAACATTTTTTGAGGGGGTTAAAACTTGAAAATTCAATGTTTGGGGATTTTCCCTATGTATTGACCATACAAACTACGTGTGTACCGAATTTCAAGTTTCTAGCTCATCCGGACTAAAATTACGATTTCTCAATTGTTCCAGAACCATCAATTTCCCACTACTTATGTTCTAAAATTCGGAAAAAGTGAAAAATGTATTTTGTGAGTAAACTAGAGGCGATACGGTGAAATATGTAGGGATAAAAATTTTAGATATTTCAAAGATATATCAAAATCGTTATGTGAAAATTTTTGTAGAATAAACCGTTTAGTCACTAGAGCCCGAAAACCGAAAATGGTGTTTCATTAAAAACGCTCTGGAGGCTTAACGGTGCGAGATGTGATAAAAAGTCACTGGACCAAAATTGTAGATAATTAAATTCCCTATCGTAGTATTGTTCTCGGATTTTAGATAGGACGAAGCGTTTAGCCGCTAGAGCCAAAAAACTAAAATTACAATTTCAGAAGTCCGCCATTTTGAATTTTTTTTAGTAGGTTAAAACTACAAATTTGCAAGTTTAAGATTTAACACTTAGCATTGACCATTCAGGCTAGACGTATGCCAAATTTCAAGTCTCTAAGAGATACATTTGGCAGCTAAAGTTGAAATACTAAAATTACGATTTCTCTAGTGTCCCAGAACCGGTATTATCCCACTACTTATGTTCACAAAATCCGGAAAAAGTGAAAAATGAATTTTGTGAGTAAACGAGTAGAGATACGGCAAAATATATAAGGAGAAAAATTGTAGATATTAAAAAGACCTATCGAAATAAACCTTTGAAAAATTTTTACGACCATCGGTTTAGTCACTAGAGCTCGAAAACCGAAAACGGCATTTCATTAAAAACGCTCTGGAGGCTTAACGGTGTGAGATACGATAAAAAGTCACCGGACCGAAATTGTAGAAAATTAAATTCCCTATCGTAGTATTGTTCTCAGATTTTAGATAGGACGAAGCGTTTGGCCGCTAGAGCCAAAAAAGTAAAATTACAATTTCGGAAATCCGCCATTTTGAAATTTTTTTAGTAGGTTAAAACTAAAAATTTACAAGTTTAAGATTTTACACTTAGCATTGACTGTTCAGGCTAGACGTATGCCAAATTTCAAGTCTCTAGCTTTAATGGTTACGTCAGAAGTTCGTATCCCATATAAGTGAGTGAGTCAGTCAGTCAGTTACACATGGGGCTGTATATATTATAGATTCAATATTAAATCTCGCTTAGTTGAATATTAACTACAAAACGTCAACATAACTGACTGCATGTTCGAAACACGTGTATCATAAAAACCAATTTTTGAAATAAAATCTACTGATAATACTCGCTACCTAGAGCATTTGCTATGCAGTCTTAGTTCCCCAATACAATACCAACTGCAACACCATTAACCTAGGGCAGCACAGGTCTACCCTTGACACGAGCGTTGGCAATTTATAACCACCGTAAACATTATATTATTGTAGTTCCCCGATTTCTCCACTCCTGTAGCGACTAGCAAGTAGCGCACGTTGTCCAAACAACGTCACGTTCGGTAGTCCACCGTCAACGGCTGACGTAGCTATGACGTCATGCCGCTCCCGCCACGGCCACTCGATCAGCTGATTTACAAGTCAGCTGTGGACGTGCCGACCAGCATGTTCGGTGCTCTCTGCTCAGTGGCCTGTTGACAACAAGTTGCTCGGTGCGTTCCGTTCCGTTGTTCCGTGTCCCAGTCGTGATTCCATTGTGTGGATAGCACGGCGCCACCAGGAGTTACGGAGTAAGTTTTGTTTTGGTTTATTTTATGTTCTTGTTCTTTCGACCTACTATTTGTTTTTACATGAAAAATTATATAAAAATGCAATTTTTATCATTTAAATTATTTAGGTTAACAGTTTTAATGATAATGTTAAAACCATGAATTTTTAACAGTACAATATATTACACAATCTTTTACTACAAAACTCGATAATTTTAATTCAGCTGCTTAAATTCTGAATAAAACAAAATAATTTTAATATTTTGAAATAGCCACAAATAGTAATTTCACCACTAGTCCGGAAAGTGACCCATTTCTGGGCGAGATAGTGTTTTACGCGCGAGGGGAAGCCGAGCGTGGAAAACACTATCGAGCCTGGAAATGGGTTTTCCGGACGAGTTGTGAACGATACTTTTCATCTTGACGCAATTATTAATAAATGTGGAAGTTTTAAAGGAGGATTATTTTTGTAAATTCTTCGCCATTGGACAAAGTAAACAAAGCTGGAATTCAAAATTTAATTTGTTTTAACCCAAGCTATATGTACTTGCTAAAATGTAGGCTACCTACGGGCATGACATAGTATACGTTTATTTATATAAACAATTTCCTAAACAATACAGACAATTAATTAGATAGTCATTGATTTGGTTCTAAATAGTGATTTTCGGACAGTTTTAAACCAATTTCAATTTTATATTGTTATGTAAACTTTTATTTGATATGCTCTAAAATCCACGGAGCAAACATAGGCCAAATTTTTATATTTGAACCTATAGTCCAATTATAATCAGTCGAATCTATTGTTGCCGGCTAGATGCGACGTTTACGGGTCCCCAGTCAAGACTATTAGCCTATTTACAGGTCATTGATCAATGCCAAAATTAATTAAGCCCTAATTGTAATTAACATCAGGCTACAATCTCTATCGATTCTGCTATTCTGCTTGAATACCCGTTCCGGGTGAAGATACTCATAGATACCGTGAAGGCCAACACGCTCGTTTTGACGATAATTCAAGTTCACGCTTACGTTTCTTATCAGTCCGATTTATAAAATATTTTTAATTGTCTGTGTTCAAAATTTGTTAATGTTTAGTGGAAGATTCAGTAAAAAGTTGTCCAAGCAGCCTGATTGGCTGTTAAATCATCGTACGTAATATTTAGAAAATAATAATGGATACTTGAGATTACAGACTGATCGAAATTCGATAAAAAAATCATTTAATTTGACCCAATTATTAGTTTAAAATTTCATATCTAAAACATAACTTCTTCCTGGTTTGCTTAGCACTTACTATTACAACTGCTGTCCAAATTCAATGATTCTATCAATTAGGCTACCCTTCATCCATAAGATTTACATTGAATATTTGAAAGCGTGTAGGGCGGAGCCCTGGGGGCCGATGTGAATTATTATAATAGATTCTGCTCATCTACAGGACTACTTTTAAACGGTATGCGAGGATTTCTCCTTCGATACACACAAGCTGAGAAAAAAATTAGGAAGAGAAACATGCTTGCATATTTATAGATGACAGAAATTTCAACGCAATTATCACTATAATCAATATACTCATGAACTATAGACTTCTCTCGGTCAAATTCTATGAGAGGGTCTGATGTTCAAAGAAGATCGTACAAGAGTTCCCGCTCTTTCATCCAGTTGCTTATCTGAAACAATGTTACAATTCGTTGAGTAACACGTTTTTATCGCCTCGCCATTTGCCATTGGCCCGATGGCATTGGCCCTTCCCAAGGGCGTTATCATCCAGTATTTATTACCGCTATTTGTTTCAAGGTAAGCGTTGACATTTATTGTGGGCTGGTTTCCTATCGCGCCGGTGATAACGGTATTTACAGGAAAAACAATCGTAACCTTGCACCGCCAACGATTCTGATTGGTTGATTTTCTGGAAACTTTTCGGGATTACATTATTGAAGCAATCTTCTCTTGGTAACATTATCGCTGGGTTTTCGGCTTTGTAAAAAGAAGGAGTTGTTTTCCAATGGGGTGTTCACACTGTCAAGAATTACTGAAAATCCGCCGATTTCGTAAAATAATTTATGTTTGAATTGCTATAATCGCTTTCTTAGTCGTTGTCAAAATATCTAAATAATAACAATTATCAAAGCAACAAAACTTTGCACACAGTCTAAGTTTCTTCACTATTAAGTAATCAATTTCTTAATAAAATAATTTCATGTGTACCTCCTAGAAGCGTTCAGCAAATATAATATAAATATATAATTTGTTCCTCCAATCGAGCTGTGTGCTGCCGTCATAGGTTCTCTGGCCATAAAAGAACTCGTCACACGCCTTTCCAAATAATCAAATATAGGCCTAATACAAAAAAGGTCACAAATCCTCTAAATAACGAAACCACTTTTTTAAGTCGAATAACCTAAGCAAAGGTCAAAACAAAGATTGAAGTTCATGGTCAACAAAACAACTTTTTGTAAACCATAGTGTAAATAAATGCATTCTTGCAAGTAAATAACATGAAGAAATTCACTCATTTCGCCATTTATATGCAAAATTTGTAGGGATGTTGTTGGATTCTCATGTTTCTTTTGAGGCTTTATGATTTAATAAACAACTAAACCAGCATGGGACGAAAATTAAAAAAAAGTTCAGGGTTCCTTGTTCCTTGGTTCCTTGTTAGTCGAGTTCTCAAGGACAGTCCCAGGTTATCATAAAAGACTGCCGGCATATATTTTAGAGCTGAAATTTAAAATTCCTACTACGTAGGCTAAACGAATGTCCTTGAGAGGTCGTTTGATACATATTCAAGCACCCCAAAGCCGCATATTCTGATGTCCATGGGTCGTAATGCTATAATATGTCCACCAGGCCTTTGCAATGACCAATATTTATTTTTGCTAACATTTCTTAACTCATAACAGAAAAACCTGAAGCGTTATATAAATACTACACAGTACGTTTGCAACATGTGGAGAGTTCTTACGGTACTTTAAAGAAATAATTGCATGAATGCAATTTTCTGTTTGTACGCAGTGCATGACCTAATTGATTGTGTATGAATTGCTCACCTGAGCGAGAAATGCACCAGACCAGGTATGTTAAGCTGCAGCTAAATTTATTGAAAAAAAACATTTTTTTTCTCATCAACAAAAATTGCTTTAATTGAGTATAGTCCATTTAGGTCTAGGTATTCGTTAAACTCTCTAGAAGGAGTTTAAGTTTTACTTTTCGGTTAATAACTACAAGTAAAGTGTTTTAAGCCTAATTAAATTACATGAGCCAACACAAAATTTGTGATTATTCTTTCCAAAACTAGCATACATTTTTTTGTAAACACTACCGAAGTTTAATAGATTTATATAAAAAAACACAGTAATCAATATTTTTCGTCTGATTGTCACGATTACAATACTGTCGTGTATAAAATAGAACGGGTACAATTGAAAAGGACAGTAGGAAAATTCTGTGGAATTTTTACGAGATTTTATTGCAAAACTATAAGCGTCACCCTTTGCTCTCTGGACTGAGGTTTAGCTTAGCAACAAGCTCGTTTAACAAAAACTGGGGCTAAACTTAGGAAACATCAAGCTAAACAAGCAAACGCTAAACGCACAAAATGTGGACCGGCTTTAAGCGCAGAATCACAAATTTTTAAAATAGCAAAAGCAAACTACACGTAAGATTAAATTATTTTAGCTGTCCGGCAATCTCACAAGATTCAAATTAAGATAGCAAGTCATTGCTCTTCCCAATGACTGATGTCAGTTTTGAGTCAATTGTTTTTCGCAATGTGGTTTCCAGATGAATCTAAGTTTTTAATGACTTTCATAATCATGCCTATTCCCAGACCCTCCCCACAATTTTAAAATATCATCAGAGATCACTGTAAAATTAGTAGGCCTACCCATGCTGGACAAAGGTCCTGAAAGAGTAATAATATTTTCTAAATAAAAAGCTTAATTAATTTACATACACATCCTACTAAATTAAGTTTTGTTTAATTCGTGATAGTCACTATCATAACAATTACATAGTTTAAAACAATCTCATACAAAAATGTCTATATCATTGGTTTGCATTTTTTCCTACGTCTTTCCGAGAAAGCATTTATTTGTTTCCGCACTCGATACGCGTCGCAAAATAGGTGATTGCCGTATTCATTTTACTTTGCGCACGCTAAATTTACTTTGGGCACTCCAATGTTTAAACATTAGGACACAAAACAGTATGCATTAGCCAGCAACGAAACTTTTTTAATCAGGTATTAAGTTGGCAACACTAGATATAAACATCTATCTGATCTATTGTCCTTGTCGTCGTTTTCGATTAAATCGACATAAACATAACCTACAAACCATCTCAAGGTGAGACTTATGTAAAGTGCACAAAATGATCAATGACAGTGACTTAAGAGATTTAGGTGTCTTACTCATCCTGACGATCTTGCAGTTACTGCTAAAAAAGTATCGTTAAGTCTCCCACCTGAAAATTCCATTGAATTTTTAACAAATTGTAGCAAATGCATAATATAGGCTGTCATAAATATTAAAATATTTATACTTGTATAGTAAATATTTGGCAGTCATAGGAAAAACTAAATATGCAACTCGTGCGAAAAGTGCCACTTTGCTGCACTCCAGAGAAAAACGTACGGATAAGGCTTATAAACGTACGTACAGGGATCTCTCAAGTGACACTTAATGCATAAATAACTATTAATAGTGAATGAATGCCTCAACTCAATTGAACAAATTCAAAGAATATACTGTATAACTAGTTTCGTTCAAAACCCCTTTAAAGAAAAGCGTACTGCACAGTAAGAAAACATGCCGGAGATATAATAGTAGTTATTTTCATCAAATAAGGAAACGCACACCTACAACAATCGTCGTACGTAGGGAACTGCTTATAAATTAATTACATTACAAAGGTGAAGGGATCGTCCTTTGTGACTTACCACAATTTTTAGTTTTTAACTATAATGGGCTCTACAAGTTTAAATAACCTTACTGGTAGCCTTGCATTTCCTATTGTAAAGATAAGATTTCGTATCATTGCTTTTATCGTTAAGATTTGCCCTTCCTTCAAACTGGTTTAACCCAACTTTGTTGCGTGTCTCCCTCTTATGCCTTCAGTAAGTTAGGGCATGTCCATACGACGACTTCTATATGATCGACTAGAGGAAAACGCTATTATTGATTTTCAGAGCTAAACTAATATTTCGTCATAAAGAAATCCTTGACATTTTTGTTGATTGTAGCGAATTTTTTTAAAGAAAATACGCTATTACGGTAGTAGCCATATAAGACCTGAGCCGGGGACCATGTTACTTTTTCATTTGGAGGTCTCCCAGAAGCCAAAAACAACATCCGTTCATTTTCATATTTACACATAAATTAATATGTGTTTGTATCCGTGGTACTGATAACATGTTTTCATCATACCATTGCGAAAAACGTTGTTTTCGGAACGGTCAGCTGTGATCGAAACTATAGTAAGATGCACGAAAATAGTCCGATGGAAATTTTAACAGCTGTGTCTCCCCTCACCCCAAGGTGTATAAATATCACCCCCTCTCGCCCTGCAATGTTGTCATTTGTGGTTATGTTTACCATGTGTAACACCGTATAAAAATGTGTTTTAGAATAAATATGGCAACAATGCATCGACTCTCATCGGACTATTTTCGTGAATCCTACTAAAGTTGATTCCCGGTGGGTTGATAAACGTGTTGGTAAACAAAGTTTTCGGGACTAGTCCTCGAAACAGGTTTTCGGGACTAGGCTGGAAAAAAACTTCCAATGTTTGACACAACTAGCGCTGCTATTCTGCTTACAGGAACTTAAACCTCGTTGCCTCCAATATATAAATGTCAAACAGCTGATTGTTTAGTTGTAAATAGTTAAAATACAAGATAAACAAATAACAACGTAAGAGGGGGTTTATAGATTAAAATTTATCAATTTTTATCCAAACTGTATATTTATTAAAGGTGGTATGATGAAAAGTACTGTTCGTAACTCGTCCGAAAGTGGTATATCGGTGCTCGATCGAATTCAAGTACTCGGCTTCGTCTCGTACTTGAAACTCGATCTTGCACCGATACGACCACTTTCCGGACTAGTGACGAAATATACTATATAGGGACCTCCATTTTAATGAAATTTGGTATGAATGTGTAAGACCAGGTGGAATGATAGGGTCTACCAAAAATAGTCTATGCGTATGACATGACTACCTGTGACGAATTTGTATTACCAATTTTAATCTATTAAAAAGTTTTAATTAATCAAAGTTGCATCAGTGCATAAAATAACACGTTAATTGGGCGACAGTAGCCCAGTACCGAGATGTCGTCCAGTCGAGATATTATTAGTTCCGGCAAGTTTTTATAATTTTCAATACAAAATTATAAATTTAAGGTGCAATTATTAATTGGTCTCAAGAAAACCGTAGTTTAGAACATTTAAGATTTGTAAAGGTAGGCCATAGAGCTAAATATTCACATTTTGATGTGACAAATGAAATTGAAACTCAGAATCATCCATTGGTTTTCCAAAATTGAAATGTAAAAAAAATCATACTACTGTAAGTTAATAAGCTTTAAATATGACTTTTGGGGAAAAGATTCGAATTTTTCACTCCCAAAACCCTTATCCGTCTACCGGTACTCGTGTCAGTCATGCCCCTATGTAACCCAGAGAAAAATCGTTAAAATCAAGGAATCTAAAATAAATAAAGACAAGGTAGGGGTCAAGACATGCAATGCCCTCTATGCACCAGGACGCAATCATTATCATTTTTAGTATTAGTAAATTGTGATGTAATAGGTGCAAAAGAACACCTGGTGCATAGAGGGCGTTGCATGTCTTGACCCCTACCTTCTCTTTATTTATTTTAGATTCCTTGGTTAAAATATGCTCTGATTAGTTCCCTTTCTCGCAAAGCATTCGTTTGCAAATCCGAAAAAAACAACCAAACACTCCCTGATATTTTTGGGATTCATTATTCCCGACGAGGAAACTGCGCGTCAAGTTGTTTACCTGCAGTTAGATATACTGACGCAATTGCCTCCCGATCTGTCAGCAGACGGTGACTATCCAATGACGTCACTGCCAATCAGCTGACTCACCTAGCCGCCGTGTCTTCGCGTTTGCGTTGTTCACGGAACCTGTGACCGATAATGACCTCATACCCCATCCCCGCGCTAAATGGCTTCCGGAATTGGCGGAATTTCCGCCAGAGTCCCGTTCTTTCCTTTTCACGAAGCGGAGAGTCTTGCGGTATTTCATTTGAACTAGAAATCCATGAATGAGCTGTAATTATTTGGCACTATTCTTTAAACTGTAGGTGAGGTCCTTAGATACCATTGGCTGTTGGGCTATGAATTAACAGTTATGTCTGAGGAGAATGTCGGCCTTAAACAAGACTACAAGATCGCGCCACAATCATCCTACACTCATCTCTCATTCATACTTGGCTTTAAACTACCTATTGAGTTACGTCGCAATTTCAGTAAAGGCATTATTAAAGGTATAAATTTTTCATGTTTAAATATAGTATCAAAAATTACTTGATAATAAATAAAAAACTCTGTATTGTATTTTTGTATTTGTATTGTTTTTATTGAATTTTTTACTATATGGAACATAGAGTATAAAATTCTTTTAGAGCGACTTTAAATTTCTCTTAGGCGAATTTTAGACCCCCAAAAGGCTTTTTTATTACTAATTTGATTTCAATGAAATTCTCAGGTTAGATTTTAAGTATTTTAAACTAGGTAATAAACTATAATCGAGCAATTATTTTCAAGTATTAAAAAAGCTTATTTTCCGGAATTTTTGACAGAACTTTAGTTGTTTAGGCTACATGATTTGACTAATGTAGTTGCTATGATCAGTTTATATTCCCCCATCGCAGCTGAGTTGTTGCTGTGTTTGCTGAAAACAACATTCAACATATTGACATAACCTTTTCTTTTTTATATCTGCTCGCCGTTATGTTACGTTTTTAAATAAAATTTAATTGATATTTTGACAGACCTATTTGTTAAATTAAATAGATCAACACTTATGTTTACTTGTTGAAATTATAAATTATACAAAAAGATAGGCATGTTGATGTGGAATGAATTGCTGTCGTACGGAATTATGCGATTAACTAATTTATGGGATACAACAAATATCTATTTGGGAGAAAGATTTAAATTGAACAACTAATTAGAATGTGTTGTGCCATTGTAGCCTATGTCTCAGGTAACAAAATATGCATTAAGTGTTAACTAAGCGTAATTCTACAATACTTACATTACTTGATTTTTATTAATTTGCAATCATGGATTTTATATTGTATTGTTTTTTCGCTCTACAATCTATTTACCTTTAATATTATAAGCATAATTATTATTAAGTTACTTGCTTGTTTTGAGGTCTTAGCTAAAATCATTGTTTGTATTTGTAGGCTAGGCCTAGGCTGTACGCCGGTTGACTTTGGACGGTTAGATGACGTTCCACTCTTCACATTCGATGGAGATGGAAACCTCCGTTCTCTCCCTAAAGAGCAACAAGGCTCCTGACCCGGACGGATTCCCAGCGAGGCTTTAAAGAAAGTATTTTTAATTAATGCTGATTTGTTGTTGAGAATGTACAACGCCTGTTTGGTAGAAAGGGTATTTCCGGCTCCCTGGAAAACCGCCAGACTTGTACTCATCAGCAAGGGCAAAGGTGATCCCGAGCTGCCGTCGACCCACAGGCCTTTTTGCATGTTGGACACGGCTGGGAAGCTGCCCGAGAAGCTGATCCGTTCCCGCCTGACGTCTGCCATGGAAGCTGCTGGGTACTTATGCCCCCGTCAGTACGGCTTCAGAAAGGGACGGTCAACGATTGACGCTATCACCGAAGTCCAGAGAGCTGTGAAGAGAGCCGAGAGCCACGACCATTTCTCTTGCTAAGTAGTGCTTCTTTGAGAATGCCTTTAACTCGGCGAGGTGGGTCGATATGCTGGATGCGCTTCGCAACACCATTCGCGTTCCTGCATATCTGTTGCGACTCATCTTGTTGCGGATTATCTCCGCTCTCGAAGCCTGATTTACGACACAAGGGACGGAACGTGGACGATGGAAGTCACTTCTGGTGCCGTGAAAGATTCAATACTCGGCCAGGATCTCTGGAACGTTGCCTATGACAGCCTCCTGAGGTTAGAGATGCCTGAGGAAACCACTTTGGTTGGGTACGCCGATGATGTTGCAGCTCTCATTGTCGCACGCAACGTTGAGCTGGCCCAACTAAAGTTGAACCGAGTCATGCGTGTGGTCAACACATGGATGTTCGATCACGCTCTCTCGCGTACTCTCCGTAAGACGGAGATTGTGATCCTTACGAAGAAGAGGATGGAGACCGTCGTTCCGTTCCGAGTGGGAAGGAAGGTGGTCCAATCAACTCGTGCTGCTAAGTACTTCGGGATTATAGTGGACACCAAGTTAAGCTGGAGGGATCAGATATTCCGTACGGCGGACTAGGCCGCTAAGGTAGTCACTTACCTTAGTAGGCTGATGGCCAATGTCGGGGTTCCACGACCCAGCAGAAGACGTCTGTTGATGTCCGCGGTTCAGTCCGTGCTTTTTTATGGAGCAGAGGTGTAAGCAGACGCTCTCGATAAAGAGTAGTACAGGTTGCGACTCGCCCGGGTTCAACGTCGAGCGGCGCTCGGGGTGTGTTCCGCCTACCGGACAGTGTCCAAGCCTGCCGTCCTGGTGGTCGCCGGAGTTATCCCTGTTAAGCTCTTGGCAGGAGAGAGGAAGGCAATTTATCAGAGACAAGGCGAGATTAAAAGGACACGGCGAGAGCAGAAGAGCGCTCCAGAACCTTCCAGCAGTGGCAACACAGCTGGGAGCACGACATCCGAGGATGATGGACTGCGCGACTTATCAAGCACGTCCAACCATGGGTGGAACGGCAGCCAATTCTTGACAATTCACGGCTATCTCGGTCGTACCTGAACCGGATGGGCAAGACCGGTTCACCGGACTGCATTTATTGCTCGGGCGTTCCCGACGATGAGGAACACACATTCTTTTGCTGCCCCCGTTGGGAAGGGCCCCGCCTGAGGGCCACACAAATTTTTTGGTGCATTTTCGGTGGACTCGGTCTGCCAAAAGTTCTTGGAGGATGAGGAAAACTGGGATTGTTTATCACAGTTCGTCCGGGGCATCCTCCTGGAAAAGAAAACGATCTGGACCGCGCGAAGTGGCCCAGATCCCTTGATCGAGTGGCTGGATAAGGAGTAAGTCCCATCGGCGTTAGCTAAATTTAGGCCTAGCCTGACGTAATATGATAAAAAATTCTAGGTTAGAATCCTAAAGAGTAGAGGAGGTTTTTTAGTGGGTAAACCCATTTTTAGGGGAGCCCCACACTACAGACTTGCCACCTGTGTGCGTAATGCATTTTTCTTACCTCTTCCTAAAAAAACCCATAAAAAGCGTCACTTAATAACTCAAAAAGTGAGTAAAAAATTCTTGTACGGGACGGACATCGGAGCGTATTCCTAGTGTAAATTTTTATTCTATTTAAATTCTCATGCATCAATGTCACATTGACAGATTGAATTGAGACCAAATTAATAAAACTATTTACAAAAAGGGTAAAAGCCCAGAGCCCAAGTAATTCCGATTCTCAAAATAACATCAAATAACACCAGCTGATGAGCTCAAGAGAACAAACATAAAATAACATATTAACAAAATATCAACATTACTCAATGGAAGATCATAATAGGCGTTTCAACATTACCAATGGAAACTTGGGAAATTTTAGTTTTTTATATAATCTTTCAAAGATAAAAAAAATTAGAAAAAAGATTAAAACTAAAACTAATATCAAGATATGTCATTGATATGTAATTTTGCTACCTAAATTATTTTTAATTAATTTTTTTATTCACATAAAGTTTTACCTCTTAAAGTGGCTTTTTTGGAATAATACTGGACAGCAATCCTCTTCATTCAATGGAGAATGTAAAATTTTGATGGAAGAATGTTCCTTTGAGAAATTTCTTATAGGGAATAAGCTATTACAGAAGTAGTATTAGTACTCATAGAAGACCTAGGCCTGCTATACCAGAACATCATGTAACACACTAGTAAGTGGTTTTATGAAGTATAGATACATCTCAACCCCTAGGTCACCAAAGTGATCCCAGCATGATATTGTTTCAGCTAATTATGTGCTGGTACTCTGGTGATGTACTGGAAACTATACTGGTGTGGTGCATTTTACAAACAGACCAATATTTTTTCAACGGTATTTTAAATATAAAAAAATGGTTCTCTTCATTGTTTTTGTTTTTCCTATCTTATGTTCCGTTTTATAATACCGCCAATTCATTAAAGCCACTGAGACAAATTCAAGAATTGCAATTTAAGACCATCTAAATGGAAGTATTTACTGCTCTACCTTTCAATTTGCTTCTTTCTAATAAAATTTATTCACACATTTCATAACTAACCCTTCGTTGTTTCCAGGGCAGAACCAGAGGTGGAGAGCGACGATGGACATTGTTAACGAGTGTTCCCCTGTCGAGAGGACTAACAGTAACAATACCGTTCCGGAAGTGACAGAGACAGTGCGAGTGCAACTGTGAGCGCACAGTGATGAGTGAAGTAGTGCAGCTCAGCGTGTCGCCTTTGGATGAAGAATCGAGCGTCAGCGTCGAGTCCACCAGCGATGACGAGTATGATCGCTTCATCTCCGACCTCTGGGTTGGAATCCTGCTCACGTTCATGGTCCTGTCCTGTGTCGTGTGTCTGTGCACGTGCTTCCTTGTTCATACCTTTCGCCAGTGGCAGCAGAGAGGTGATTTTCTATGATTTTCAAGTACTATAAGTAGTTACAGAACAGAAAAAACGTGCTTTGAACATAAAGTAACTTTTAGTTGTAATTTAGTTCATTAAAAAAAACTACATTGTGCATTGTGCTAATGAAAAAAATGTTCCACCATCCTGCCAAATATATATCATACCGAATCTTATACTGTACTAAGTTACGGTATATAATACTAGGAGTGTCTGTAACAATGTATTTTCCATCATTCTCAAAAATTTGTTTAAACTTTGCATTTGAGAATGTTTTTTTATCTAAAAATATATTTAGAATCATCTTCAACCCCAGGAAAAATAGTTTTTTGTCTAAACCTAATTTTTAAGATTTCAATTTTTAACATTTTTCTTATGGGTTGCCATCAAGGTAATAGAATAACAACGAAAGGTAAACAAAATACTCATAAAAGAATGCTACTTTGAAGAAACAGCTGTCAACTATGAAAAGGTAATACTGTAGTTGGCGTGAACTTCCAAGCCTGATAACTATGATACAATAATAAAAGTGAAATAAAACCAACGAGTAAGTCTCCATTAACATAGTACTAATGTATAATGCTACTTAGGTTTAAACCAATTATGTATACCGGTATGTTTTTATTTATAAACATATATTCCAACAAGGAGAGCTTCTTCACTAGGTATACAATGCAGTTGTCTGCTTGCAATATTGAGCGGAGCGACTATTTTTTAAATCAATAATAGCAAATGTTTTATAGCAGTGGTTCCCAACAGGTGGTCCGCGGACCCCTGGGGGTCTGCAAGCCATGCCAGAGGGGTCCTCAAGATATAGTTGGAAATTGGAATAAAAATATTAACATTTGAACAGTAACAGATTTAAGTTTTTCAGCTTTCTGAGCGTTTTAGCGAAAGCTAACTTTTGCATCTGGGTTTATTCAGCAACCAACCTAGCACACTCTAGTCCCATCAATGGAACTAGATGGCTCAATAGTTTTGTTTTATGCCTACCCATAGAATGCCCGCGCAGCCTCTGCTTGCAGTGCTACAGCCAACTCGTATTTTAGACAGACAGCCATATTAGATGTTAGCCATCTTTTGCTAGTGCAGTCAAAGACTGTCTTACATACACATGATAAAACGGTACAGTGAAAAATCAATACATGGGAGAAATCATTACAATTTGGGGTCACAATATTTTATCAGTGAAAGCGGACAAAATATAGTAACATACTGTGTTAGAGCCAGAGAAGAATAAACTTAATTTTTTAATTAATTCAACTTATTTTAATTTTGAAGAAAGTATTTTATTTTAAAAACTATCAGAAACAATTTCAATTTTGTAAATACAGGCACAATCCATAATTCTTCACAATCAAACCAAAAACCAAATAGTTTTACTCCAGTTTAAATTTCCCGCTTATTCCCATAACTTCAAGCAGACGACAGCGCTAGACGCCATGACTCATCCTCACTTCATTTCAAGCTACGAGTAAGTGTGCACCCTTCTCTAACCGCTCTACTTTCATTTCAAACTTTTACCAACAGCTCAAAATTAACTTTGAAACCGCAACATACTGGCCTCAATTCATCTGTAGTGAAATGTTTTACATGACAGAATATCAGAATATAATGGTTCTTCACTGTATTGACATGGAGTTCTTCACTTATGGAGTTTTTAAGGATCTTTTTCACTTTTATTGCCATTACTAGCCCAATTTAAATTTAATTATAAAAATTTTTGGATATAGTAATACTTCGAAAACTTTCAATCATTCTGCTCTCAATCACTTCTGATCACTCTGCTGATTATTCAAAAGTACAGCGGCTTTATAAAACAGTTATTGTTTAAAGCTTTTTTTTCATTGAATTTACAGTACGCACACAGTAATTAAAAGATAGATCGTTGGTTTAAAAGTGGATCCTTAAAACGAGATAGGCCTAGAGACGAAGAAGAATATAACGCATTTGATACTGCATTTACTGAAAGACGCTCTCTTTATTTTCACAAATAAATCGCGACCTATATTATTACTGTAACTATAATTGATTCTTATTTTCCCACATGTTTTGATCAATAATAAAGACAACATTTAATGCAAATTTTAAGATTATTCTATTTTTAATGGCCACCCTAATTCTTAAACAATTAAAAATAAAAAAATTACTTTGGCTCTTGGCTCTTTTTAAGTATTTGGTACTGTGATATGGCATCATACCAACCATTTGTTAGGATTACATTAATGTAGCAGCGGCTGGCTATTTGTTATTATACGAGGGGGGATGAGAACATTATTAACTTTAGATTTAAGAATTAGTGAGGGGTCCTTGTCATTATAATGACTAGATGAGGGGGTCCTTGGAAAAAAATTGTTGGGAATCCCTGTTTTATAGGCAATTCAAGTGAGCTCGTTCGCTACGCTCACTCGCCGTCAGGGTTTAGCTCGTTCGCTGCGCTCACTCGCCATTTGAGTCGGCTTGTTCGCTGCGCTCACTCGCCGTCGATTTAGTTCGTTCACTGCGCTCACTCACCTTTTGGGTCGGCTCATTCGCTGCACACACTCGTCGCCAGATTTATTTTGTTCGCTGCGCTTGCTCGCCACAAATCTGCAATACTCTAATAATGTTTGATTACGCAGGTTTGCTGCGACGGGCTATTGTATGTTTACTAAATGGTGGGTCGTCCAAGATTTGCACCTCCTCTCCGTAAACGTGGCATTTCATTCACGTACAAAGGTAAACAAACCACTAAAATAAACAAAACAACAATATCACATGAAACTACTGTATTCTCAAACAGCTGATAGTAACAGTCTGCAGTTAAATTTGATCCTAATAACAGCTGTATAATCAACACACAGTAAACAAACCAAATAAAATATTTCTGCTATTAAAATAACATGGTAACTTTAAAGGGCCGTAGGCAGAACCCTTATGTCCGATTTGGACCATTTCAGATTTATACCTTCCCATAGCATAGATGGTTACTATGACCTAGCAAAATTTCGTTAGGATCACTCCAGCCGTTCAGGAGGAGTACTTGTAAATAAAAAGACAGAGTGTAGTATAGGAGCTTCGCTCGCTTCGCTCGCTCCGCTCAAAAATATATCAAGTATAACAACAACAAGACACACTATCCATATGGTGTGAAAAACTAAAAGATATGTTCTTTTATAAGTTTATTTATTATTTTTAAGTGGGCAGTAGAACCTCGATAGTTCAACTCTCGATAGTTCGACACTCCTTATAGTTCGACACGGTCAATGATAACTTAGCATGTTAATAACGACCGATAGGGGCCCATGTTGGAGACTGACAAAAGTGAAAATGTAAACAAAGTAGCAAATCATTTGTATGTTGGTTATGTTAAAGTTCAATTAAGTTATGGATTCATTAAAATTTAGTGTTTCCTAAATTCAAATCATTATTTTTATACTCCCAGTTTTAAAATTTCTTATATACTCCCTATAGTTCAACATTTCGATAGTTCGACAACCAGGGGCAAACCCAGGGTTCAATTTCGGAGGGGGATATTTTTGCGGAGGGGTATAACACCAGGGGGTTTGGGGGTATGGAATACCCCCCAAGAACACAGCGGGTCCATTGTTTGGAATTTTTTAAGCTAAATGGTTAGGTTTAGCGAATTTCAAAAGTTAAAATTTAACTTTATGCAGACCTCTACTCCGTCAGAATTTGGAGTGAAGCTAATGGGTTTTTAATATGTAATAAAGGGATCAGACTATTATTCAAACTTGTAAAAAATGTATTGACTTTATATTACGATGGGGAATAAATAACATTGAGGCGAAGTACAGTAAAAAGTTTTAGTCTAAAGTTTATTAAAAACTCAAAAATACATCACTCATCAAGAGGTAAATACACGATTTATCTACAGGGTGTTTCAGAACTCTCTACCAATACTAATAGACATTGTTCCTGGGTTAGAAACATATCTAAATATCATATTTAAATTGTCCGGAAGTCTTTAGTTACTCACACAGCCGCCATTTTGTTCTTTACACATAATCATTTTTATTTCCGTAACGGATGATTGTATTCAGTTCATATTTGGTATGAATCGTTATCATACCAATGCAAATTTCCAAGAAAAAAATTAATTTCTTCCACTGTATATATTCAAAATGGCGGCCATTTTAAATTTTCAAACTCAAATATCTAAAAATCGGTAAATTTTATAAAATTTTACAAGAAACAAAAAAGTTGACAAATTTAATTATCTAACCAATGTTATCAAGTTTGTAAAGATATGTCAACAAATAACGGAGTGATTGCAATTTCTCTTCATAAAAACATTGATTTTTCAGTTAAAATGGCCTTAATTTGTATTGATTTTAATGAAAAATCAATGTTTTTATGAAGAAAAGTCAAAATAACTCCATTATTTGCTGACATATCCTTACAAACTTGCTACCATTATTTAGATAATTACATTTGTCAACTTTTTAGTCTCTTGTAAAATTTTTATAAAATTTACCAATTTTGAGATATTTGAGTTTGAAAATTTAAAATGGCCGCCATTTTGAAAATGCACAGTGAAAAAAATTAATTTTTTTCTTGGAAATGTGCATTGGTATGATAAAGATTCACACCAAATATGAACTGAATACAATCATCTGTTACGGAAATAAAAATTATTATGTTTAAAAAACAAAATGGCGGCTGTGTGAGTAACTAAAGACTTCCGGACAATTAAAATATAATATTTAGATACGTTTCTAACCAAGGAACAATACCCTAAAGTATTGGTAGGGAGTTCTGAAACACCCTGTATAATACACAGAATACAGAACCCAGATGAACAGCATGGGTATAGGAAAAATAAATCTACCACAACAGCACTAATAACTTACATTGAAAATGTCTTAAATAATTTGGATGAGAACAGCAAGGTTGTTGGTGCTTTTTTGGACATGTCCAAAGCGTTTGATAGTGTTCATCACCCACACTTATTAAATAAACTTAAGATGTACGGAATAGATGGTAAAGAGTTAAGATGGATTAAATCCTATTTAGAGGGTCGCCAACAGTATGTTAACATTGGACATATAGATGGTAATAAAATGTTTAATGTCAAATCAAAAGTCAGAGAAGTAAAATATTCTGTGCCACAGGGGTCAGTGTTGGGCCCATTCCTGTTCCTATGTTACTTGGGAGGGATGCCAAAACATTTATCCGACCATGTAGATAACAACACCTTATGTTTGTATGCAGATGACATAAGTATGACACTTTGTGGTAAAGAAATGGAACTTCTTCAAATCAAAATGAAGGAGTCAATTTCAATACTGAAAGATTATTTAAGCGAAAAAAAATCTTCTTCTCAATGCAAATAAAACAACTTGTATGAAGTTTGATTGTAGAAAGTCAAAAAATAATTTGTTTAATAATTTTGTTGATGAAACTAAATTTTTAGGCCTCACATTAGATAGTTCACTCAATTGGACCACACATGTTGACAATATTTGTAAAAAAATTAGCTCAGGAATTTTTGTAATTAGGCGGCTAAAACCACTATGCAGTACAGAAATTTTGCGGACAGTTTACTTTGCCCATGTACATTCTCATATTTCTTACGGTATAGAAATTTATGGGGGAACAAGTAAGTTTAACTTAAATAAAATTTTACATTTACAAAAGGAAGCCATAAGATGTATACTTAATTTGGATAAAAATGAATCATGTAAGAGTCACTTTCGAGAATTAGAATTAATGACTGTTTATAGCCTTTACATTTACAAAACAGTACTGTATGTCAAGAACCGTGAAGCAGAATTACCAAGACAGCAAGACATACATAATTACAACACTAGAAATAAACTAAATTTTACAACCAAAAAACATAATAAAGAAAAATTTAAAGAAAGCCCTAATTATATCGGTGTTAAATTTATACATTCTCTCCCACGTGGCATTAGGAATGAGGAAAACTACAACAAATTCAAAAATAAATTTAAGATTTTTCTGATTGACCATAAATTTTATAATTTAGAAGAATTTATAAAACCATAACAATTAACTTGAAATAGGGACAACATGAATAAAACACAATTGTAAATATTAGTAGTAGGAAATAGATTATTTTAGAATAAGGACGCATTCATGTACATATTTTTGTATGTGTTGAATAAAGATTCATTTGCCTTGACTTGACTTGACAGTATTGGAGTTATTTAAATTATAAATATAATATATAATTAATACACACAAAAGATAATGTATTTCATTTCCAAAACTAAAGTGACCTGTTTTAGATGTAATATTACTGTTTTATCTTTTTGCATTGTGCAATTAAAACCCCTATTAATATAGGTTTACGTTTATATCTGTTAATAAAAGTCTGGCGTATATAAATATTTTAACCATTTATCATAGAATATTTTTTTTTCTTTGGCATATTTTTTTATCCTCCAACATATCGGGGGGGGGGGGGATATATCCCCTTTATCTTTATCCCCCACCTGGGTTCGCCCCTGTCGACAACCTCTAAGTCCACTAAGTTTTAAACTATCGAGGTTCTACTGTACTGTAATCAATTTTACTTTGGTGAAAGTCAAAGTTTAAATAAATAAAAAATAATTAAGGAAAACTCATAAGTTTTTATTTTACACTTTACTCATCAGTTAACATCGCAACAAAAATCCTTGATTAGTACTTGGGCGGACTTACGTTGTTGCTAGGGATACGGCATAAGCCCCCACATTTTTTAATGATAATTTTGTAAACATTTGTATGACTGCAACCTAAAATACTTAAGGGATATTGTCAGGGGAAAAAAAATCAGCTACAGTACTGATTTTAAAATGAAAAAAAAAATAGTTAAATAGTTTATTGGTGTTTAAATTCTACCTCACAACTTTTGAAGAGGCCGTACCTCAGATACCATCAAGGCCTAAAGCTGCCCATGAATAGCCTTAAGACTGGAGCAATATACCATATAAGATGTTATTTTACCATACGAATTGCAGTCTCTTCTTTCCCAACTTTTCCGACCTTCTAAAAAAACTACAAATTAAAATTTGATTGGAACATAAATGTATTGCCTTATGATTTATAAATTCTGCATAGGCTAAAAAATCTTGAAACTATTAGAACGTAACCAAACCAGTTAAGACTAGCTGCACACCTTTGTTAGAACACACATGAGAACAACAAAAATTAACACCTTGATTAGAACTAATCTAATAAATGGTATGCTAAGCTCTACCACAGCCATTAGTTAATAATCAGTCTTTCATCTGCTACACACTACCGGTAACATCTGCTGGATTTGACCTTCAGAACTGGTTAAGAGATGTTTGTGTTTACAGTCTGTCTTGTCACTTCTTTTCTTGTCTGACCTTGGCTTTAGTATTATCATTATTGTCATGTTTTGAATGGATTGAAATAACTTGGAATGGATTGGAAATTATAATATTTTGTTAACTAAAACAGCTCTAACAAAAGAAAAACAATGTGGTTTCCGTTTCATTGTGTTGTCCTATGTTTTTGTCTTCCTTCTTGTCCCTGTTTGGAGCATGTTGGTTTTTTTAAGCGTTCGTAAAAAATTCTTATGAGAATTTGTTTCTTATATACTTTTGTATTTTAGGTCCCCATGACATCCTGTTCCATTTCGCTCAAGCGTCAGCTCATCGCTTTTACGTGTATTCCATCCCACTATCACATCAAGGTATACTTTGATGTTCATCATATGTCATTTCATTGAAACATCACATGTTTAATGATGAAATTCCATCAATTGCATGTTAGACATAAATTGTTCAAGCTCGATCCAATGGTTACTAAATCGGATAGCATTGGTTCCCAGTCAGCACATAATGTGAAAATCACGTTTTTTTCACGTGAAAAAAAGGTGAAAACGTAAAAGTAAAAAATAATACGTTTTTTTCACGTGAAAATAACGTAAAAATGTGAAAGTAAAAAAAACGTGAAATTTAAAACGTGATTTTCACCAAAATTTTTTTACCTTTTTTTACTTAATGTTTTAAAGGTAAAAATTAAGTGAAACAAAAACGTCATTTTCACGTCTTTTTTTCACGTTACTTTAACGTGAAATTGAGTGCGCTTTTCACATTATAATCACGTTATAATAACGTGATTTTCACCTTTTTTTTAACGTGAAAATAACGTTAAAAGTAAAATTTAAAACGTTATTTTCACGTAAAAATAACGTTTTTGTGCTATCTGGGTATGCCGCCATCAAGATCCAAAAAAAAATGTTTTTGATCTGAGACGAAACGCGAATAAAATCAATTTAAAAAAAATACTCAACAAAAACCATGAGCACAGATACACCGAGCCATCTGTTCTCAAGTACAAGGAAGGTTGAGTATTAAATGTATAAATAGTAAATTAAATCCATCTGAAGTACAGCAGAAGTGGCCGAGAGGGTAAAGGCGCTGGGACAGTGATAGAAAGGTTGAGGGTTCAAATCCAGGTGGAGGTAAGAAATTTTTGATCGACTTTATTTACATTTTTTTAATGTGTTGGTTAGAAAAAAAGCATTCATTAACAAATTTTTGAAAAAAATTTGTAAAATGTTCAGTAAAACATAAGTTAAAAAGGTAAAAATTAAGTGAAACAAAAACGTTATATTCACGTAGTATTTTTACGTTTTTTTAACGTAAAAAAGTGTGACACTCGCACGTTATAATCACGTGAAAAAACGTTATAAATCCGTTTCTTGACGTAATAATAACGTCAAAAATGTTAAAAGGAAACGTTATTTTCACGTCTTTTTTACGTTTATGTGCTATCTGGGTTATAATTGGCTAACAATTGGAAATAAAAATTGGTTGTTGCTATAACATATCCTTTTCAACAATACAAGTAGTCAGACAAGAGGAATTATCTGAGAGGTGAAGAGGAATTATTGGGGTTTTTTTTAGATTGGGGTCCTAAATCTGTATAAGAGACTGTTTTGGGTCTGACTGTTTTTAGAGCTTGCCAGCTGGGAACCACAGAAAAGTGGTCTTTGGTACCAGTACATTAATGTTAATTTTTAATGCTTCAGATGATGTAGTAGCAATCACTTAATCAGTATTATAATATACCTAACCTGCCTTTTAAACAGTTTTTAACTTACGGTACCCCAAGATAAATATGGAAGAAAGATTATTATTGCTTAGTTTTTTTCTTAAAGTAAGTTATAATTTTGATTAAAACTGTATTTTGGGAGTACCATAATGGGCAGTGGACTGTATTGAGATTCATAAAAATAAAAATTGTTTTAGTGACTGCTCTATAGGAGGTATTAAGCTATTAACCATACAGTACTTTTAATACACAGGTGGTATTGGTATGAAGGAAACAATTGACACAATTGTTCATTGTTTGTAACTTTAAACAAACAGATAGCAGACATTTACAGTGTGTGTCTGCATGATAATAACTTGAAAACTCTAAATGTTATTATATTCAATTTAGTGATCTACTCGAATGGGGTTGCAAAATAAATTATTTGGTACATGGGAAAACCTTTATGGGGTTTTCATAAATTTAGACATCAGATATTATTTTACTTTCTTCCCCTAAACTATAGTTTAATGGAGATAGTATTGTTTTTGTCAAAGTTTTCAAATTTGAGTTTTTGGTGGATTTATCCGTTTTCGTGCCCCCTGAGTCCAAAAAAGTGGTTTTCGGAGTGATGTATCTATGTGTATGTAGGGGAAAGTCGGGTAATATCGGACGGCGGGTAGTATCGGACAAACGCTGTTTCCAGCTTTTGCCGCTAGAGACATCACTGACTAGGACATCAGCAGAAGCACCAAGGAGAAAGACTATGTGAGCGCCGTTATGCGTTTCGTGCCTCAATAATCGTCTGTGTTGTTACATTTCTTTTTGTTTTTGTGACAATTTCTGTGCATGTACGTATGTTTGAGACATCAGTGTGCTAAACTGAGTCAATACTTTTATGATTCAACACCGCTATTTGATAGTAAAGAGGCTTTACTTTGTTTTGTAGGTGAGTGGTTATTTTAATTAGGTTATTATGGAAGTGGTAGTCAAAATGGCGGACCATGTCAGTCGGGTAGTATCGGACAAGCTCGCGTCGGGTAGTATCGGACAGAATGGATAGGTTGTAAATTGTTGAAATAATTGTAAAAAAACTTAACGTAATCAATAATTAACTCATCCCATTATTTATTTTTAGGTTTTCGAATATCATTAGAGAGAAAATTAACAAAATAAAAAGCGCAAAGATAGACTTTAAAACATAAATAATGGACCAAGGCCTTTAAAGGCGAAAATAAGAAAGTTTTGAAAAAGGCAAAAGACATAAATGTAAAAAAAAAAATACAAAAAGGCAATTACAGTTTGAAGAAAGAAGTAGGTCTGAAACACATTGCATTATTTGTGATGAGACTTCAAGAAAACTGGATACAATGTTCACATTGCAAGGGTTGGCCTCCCGAAAACTGTGCTCACCTTGAGGATAGCCATCTCTATTATAAGTGTATGATATTTGTGTTGGGCACGAAGCAAAGAAGAAAAGACTTTAAATGGAAACACCAACAATGTTTTGAGCCAAAGTGATCTTAATTTCGTGACTTTGAAACTCAACTTCCTTTATTTAGACTTAATTTTATCAGCTAAAAAAACTGGTAGTGAAAACCAATTTTTTTATACATATAGTTAAGTTTTTTACAGTGTTTAAACAATTTGTAACGATAAAAGTGTATTTTCAGACTGCAAGTGGTTTTATTTGAGCTACAAGCAGTTGTAGTTAACCTTGTCCGATACTACCCTCCAAAAATCAAATGGGCTTAAAAGTAAGGGTTAGAAAAAGTGTGGAAAAGTGGTACATGCATTCATATAATAGTTATTATATTAAATGTGTATATAAATAACATTTCAAACTTTGATATTTTACATAGTAAATTATCATTTCTTTTATCACTAATTAGAAAATCGAAAAAAAAGCTTAGGTGTCCGATACTACCCGACCTTCCCCTATCTGTGAGTATATCTGTGAGTTAGGGCTAGAAAAGGCCCCAATGGTCCGATTTTGATGAAATTATTATATATGTCCAAATATTTAATAATTCCAGGAATTATATTTTTTTTTTTTTTAATTTTAAGGGTTGTTTAAGAAAGCCTCAAAAGCGTGAAAAATCAAAATTTCTCAAAAACAGCTCTAACGATTTTGATTGAAATTTTCTGATTTATAAAGATTACAATTCTGAATAAAATGACACCACCCGCATCTCCGAGAAAATTTGCGTTCAAAAGTTAAAGAGCAAAAAGTGTTTAAGGAATAAATGTTTTTGTAAAGGTTTCAAAAAAAATTATTAGTTTGAAATAGATTTTACTTATCACCATTAAATCAAGCTAAAAAAACTAAATAACCCAGTAAATTATTGCTCCAAAGCAAGTGTTTGGGGGAAAATTCAATTTTTCATTTAGTGGTAAACACAGCAAGTTGTAAAACGCCACAGATGCGTTGTAGCGTCAAACTCATGCTGCTTAGCTGGTAGCTATTGAACTGAGCCATCAAGACATTGTTGTTTGGAGGCTTTTAACACTTTTAGCGAATCTCCCTATAGGGAATACACTATTACAGTAGTAGCCTTTGTAAAACGTAAGCCCGAGACCCATGTTACTTTTTCATTTTGAGGTCCCCAGAAGACAAAAACACTGTTCGTTCATTTTCATATACATATATTTATGTGTGTGTGTGTGTGTGTGTCCGTGGTACTGATAACTTTTGAAGGGGACCTCTGATTTTGATGAAATTCAGTATGAAGGTTTAAGATCAGGTCTATTTTCATGAGTTCGCGAATCAGCATGTTCGGGTCATGTGAACGGGGTTTTATGAGGTTTCAAAAGGGTCAAAAGTGGGTTTTTGGCATTTTTCTACCTCAATTTCTAAAATTCAACAATTTCAACTAAAACCATTTAAAAGAGCTTAAAAAACAAACAGTTTAGTATTTTGAATTTTTAACTTAGCTTAACAGATTTTGCAGAAAAGTTACAAATAGGTTTTCCATGTTAATATTATGGGAAATCAATAGAACCCTATATCTCGCTTATTTATTGACATAACTTGGTATAATTTGGTATGTACCTTCACTAGGTTGGGTTTACTGATATTTACTTACAACACCCATATGGCGACAAACCTACTTAGGCAACTCACCCCCATGGGGTTTATGGGGAAAATTTTAAAAATGCTGAATATTGATACAATTTTTTTTATATTTACCTTACCTAATTATTATATTTCCTAACAATTAACATTTTCTAACAATATCCCATGACAGCAAACCTACATACTCATTCCTGTGTATGTAGTACAAATACAAAATAACAAATTACTTTGGAAATTCGCTGAGTACGCAGGTCTGCTGCGACGGGGGTATTTTATATTGTTGGGAGAAAGTATGTGTCAGTTATCTGATACCATTTATTTTATACTGTCTGTCTATTGAAACAGGTGGTCTTGTTTGTAAAATTCAAATGTTGATAACATTGAATATCATGAGACACAAAGGCATATCAAAGAGAATTATTTTTTAAATAGTGTTCTTGAAGGTTGATATTATTGAATCCACATCTTTATAGAATAAATTGAGAGCGGTATACTGTTTGTAAACCTATATTTATGTTTTACTTCCACATAAGCATAGCAAAATCTATTGTTGATAATAAACCTAGATATAAGTATTATTTTGTTCTTTTTTACCATACCAACATTTTAGTTGTTTGTATTTTTGATTGCAGTTTTGGAAGCTCGCAGAATGGAGGCTCAGGTTGAAGCAGGTTATGACTCAGAGTCTCTCCCTAGCTACACAGTTGTGGCAGGGCTACCAACTTACGAAGAAGCTATTGAACAGCTGAAGCAGGCCCAGGGTGGCCAACCTTCCCCGTCCAACGAGCCGGTTTTGTCTCGCCTCTCTGTTGGTGATTTGTTAGAGATATACAAAAAAGATATAAAAAAGTAGAAATTGTTCTTTGTTTTTCAACAGTATTATGTTTTTTTCTGTTAATTGTTATTGGCATTATTACTTATTCTCGTTTCAGGTAAGGAATTTGAAAATTCTGAAATTATAAAACCTGTTGTGATATTATGAGGTTGTTATGTAGATAGGGCAAACCCTTAAAGACAAGCTTTGTTTAAGCATAAACTTTATGTTATTATATATTAAATGTAATAATGTACCATTTTTAAGCTTTTATACCTTAAGTACTTTGAAGGACTGTCAGATTCTTTTAAAATCTGTGTATAGATGACATGTATTTCGTTTGAGAAGCGAGTTTAGATTTTGGCTTGTATTTCTGCAAACAAAATGATTTCCAAGCTAAAAGTATATGCAATGTTTGTGAGAATTAAACCTCCCATAAAACACCTTGCTTTAATTTCATTAGAAGAATTTACCTTGATTATTTCACCAGTAAGTATTTTTAAGGTCGTAGGCGAAGCTATATAAACTCCATTTTCAAACTATGCAGTAGTTGATATAGACACTAGTTGAATCAATTTAATGTATATAACATGTAAATGTACATAAAGTTAAGGTTGTATATAACACATTTGTGATATCTGCTGATATAAAATAAAATAGCAACATTTTTGTACAGACACTTGTTTTATTTGTTAAAAACTCAAACCTCATTCAAAACACTAGGTTGGTTTAGTTTAAACAAATATTTCATATAATATTACATCATCATATTATATCAATGGAATAAGTTGGATGGACTTAATGGGTCCAAGATTAAGTCCATTATAATAACCGATTTATATCGGTCCTAGAATTATCAATAGTAGTGTACACATTGCTAGAAATTAAGAAATTTAATTTCTATGATAGCAAATTTCATTATAACAGAGAAATTTTCATTTCCTATAACAACTCTTGGTAAACAATTTTGTGGGCCTATATACCTTTGCCTTTCCCGTAGCTTAATAATTACAGTGAATTATGGGCCGAAGCCCCGAGTCAGCTGGATTTACAAATTGTTCAGTTAAAGAATTAGACCCTAGCTGAATGTCCATGTTTTGCCCAATGATTCCATGTAATAATTTTAATTTCACTTTTAACATTTTGTGTCATTTTACCTCAACCATTTACCTCCAAAGCTTGAAATAAAAAAAAAAGTTTAAAAAATAAAAATCATCGCATCATAACATATGGGATATCTCTACTTTGGCCTATTTGGTTCTGTATACGTTGGCTTGTAGGGCCCTTCCTTTTAAATGGATATTTACTAGTTTGCTTTGGAAACAACTACGAGATTCATCCAATGGTACAAAAATAATTCAAATCTATTAAAATAAATTGTGGGAGGAGTCCTTGTACAGAACACCATGTCACGTATTAAATATGTATATAAGATTCTTAGTTACTTTAAAGACGTGAAGAATAGAGTTGTTGGTATTGTGTGATAGGGGATATTATAAATTGCATCCCTATGTGTGTGACTTTATGTTTCTAGGCACCAAGTGTTTTTCTTATTTTTTTTAGTGATGATATGAATGGGAAGCCTAAATACAAACAAAATTATTACATGCACTGGGACAGACCGTAATGCCCTGAGAATGTAGACAGGGCATTTATCATTGTGATAACACCCACAGGCCAAAGACAAAATTTATTTTTTACCAGTTTTCATTGTATTTTCCAAACTTGATACAGTAGAACCTCGATAGTTCGACACTTTGTGGACTTGGAGAGTGTCGAACTATCGAAATGTCGAACTATAGGGAGTATATGGGAAATTTTAACACTGGAAGTAAAAAAAAACATAATTTGAATTTAGGAAACACTAAATTTTAATGAAACCATAACCTAATTGAACTTTAACATAAACAACATTCAACTCATTCGCCCTTAGGCTCCTACCTGGACACTATCAGTCATTATTAACATGTTGTCATGGACCATGTCGAACTATCAGGAGTGTCGAACTATCGAGAGTCGAACTATCGAGGTTCTACTGTATTGTGTTTTCCTTATACTGGCAGATGGCTGAGTAGTTGAGTTGTTATAGTGTTTGCCTTTGAATCCAAAGTTTACTGGTTCCATAATGAGAAAAGTTAGTAGCTTTTTAATGGTTTGATTTCAGATGGAGTTGCCATTGGACAACTAATTAATGATACTTTCTAACAACTGGTCGATGTTAGATAGTAACAAAACCGGGTTTTGGATAGTTTCCTGTCAAAACATTGAAAATGCCCCAGGCATTGATACACATACATTAATAAAATTACTGATATCGTTCTTAGGTCAAATAGAATCCTTTTTTACATTTAAGTAATTTTTATTTGTGTCGCAAATATGTCATGTTGGTCTATGTTGATATAGTATAATTTATTTTACAATAAATGTTATGGTGTGTCCACGACTGACCGGCTCAAATTGAGGTGGGATTACATATGACCTTGATGCAAGGAAGGGATCATATTTCACATATTTATTTATTTATTTATTTGCCATATAACAATTTACATTAATTGCATTGGCATTACAAACTAATTTTAACTTACATACTAAATTCTTCTATATGTCTCTTCTATTATTTTCATTTATTATGACTGATGACTTAAAAATTTATACTGTTAAACGTCCATGATTAAATTTTTTTATCTTTAAGGAAATCTTTAATTTTGTAATATGCTCCTTTTTGTAGTAATTTCTTCAATAACTTTTTAAATCTCTTCAAATCTTTTTCTTCTTTTAATTTAGTTGGTAATCTATTATAAAATATGACACCATTGTATAATAAATGTTTCTTAAAAAAGGTAGTGTTGTGAACAGGAATTTTGAGGTTGAGGTTATGCCTTATGTTTTTTGATGTTTCTTGAGTTTTAAATATTTCTAAATTTTGCATGACAAACAATAATGTTTCATATATAGTAATGCAAGGAAAAGTTAGAATGTTGTTATTTTTGAAAATTTGTTTACAGGAATGATATTTCGATTTCTTAAAAACTGCTCTGATAGCCATTTTTGTAAAATAAATAAGTTCCTTGCACTTGCAGTTGTATTTCCCCATATAGGCACAGCATATGACAAATGGGGATATATTATACCATAATAAGCAGTTAATAGTATGCTGGTGCTACAAAATTTTGACAATCTTCTTATCATGTAAATTCCACTTGATAACTTTTTGCTTATCATGTCAACATGTGATTCAAAATTCAAATTATCGTCTATAATGATCCCTAAAAATTTTGCTTTTTCTTCTGTTGTTATTGGAAACTCATTTATTGAAATGGTAATATTATCTTTTTTTTCCTTCTTTTTAGTTTGAGAGAATGATGTTACAATGATGTTTTTAGTTAACATATGATGTTGCATGTGTTAACGCAGTTCAGGTTAGATTCCAATTATCTACTATAGCCAATTTTTTTTACTTTTTTGCATTAAGGTAATAAGGAAAGAGTTAAAAACAAAATCATTATTCTACACCAAATGATTCATAGAAAATAAGACTCAGTGAATAAGTTCCCAGATTGTTAATCAGTATGTGTAACCCTGATTGGTGGACACTACACCAGTGTCCTCTCTTAAAATACTTAGTGGTTCTTCCTGTTGGCTTTTTACATCTTACCTAACTGAATATGAATTAAATTCGAGGCACTACACCAGTGTCTCCCTTAAAAATTCTTCCTGTTGGTTTTTACATCTTACCTGAATGTGAATGGTTTTTAATAACCTGTCAATTCAGAGAAGGCTTAGTGATTGGTGACTATTTTCTACATATTTTTATGAAAAATCATTTTATAAACAAGATGACATTTTTTACATTAATACGATAGATAGATCAATTTTACTTTATTTAATCAATAGATTTCAATATGACACTTACACAACTCTCACAGCCTTTTTAGCAAAATGAGCATGCTAAAAAAGCCTTGAGGCAGGCAAAAATTTTAAATTATAGTATACTTTCAATTGGGTTGCGGTCCTCACTAAGCTCTATGCCTCCAATTTTTAAAATGCCCTCGCCTTTTTAGGCAGCATTAACAATTATTTTTTTTTAATGCACAACTGATAACAAACCTTATACTTGGGTGTAACAAAGGAATACACACATTACAAACAGTAATTATTTATTAACAAAATATTACATCATTAACATAAATAAGACATTTACGTTAACAAAGCACAGTGTCAGTATTGATACCCACCGGCTTCTCATATCCCAATGATTTATAATACATAAAGCAATACCTTGCATTTTACAATAGTGAACATTTTTACATGGACCATTTAAAGATTACTTTTTACAATAATTGTATACATTAAAATATAATTAAAATATAAAGTGCAATATCACCACCCAACATTTACTTTTTAAAAACAGGCTAGGAACTTTGGCATTGCAAAGTACTGTTTGAATGCATATGGATATATGTAATAAACTTACAATAAAATGATATAATTATACATCTGTTATATAATACTTTATGCTTAATGTTGTATATACAAGTATAACACAATATAGGAGCTCTAAAGTTGCACACACAAAATATTATGTTTGGATCTCAAATTCCATAAATTCTCCTAATCTAGTTTACATTCTAGAATAATCAGATGAATGATTAAAATTCATTTTTAATTAGT
This sequence comes from Neoaliturus tenellus, assembly GCA_030545055.2. NCBI lineage: Eukaryota > Metazoa > Arthropoda > Insecta > Hemiptera > Cicadellidae > Neoaliturus > Neoaliturus tenellus. The sequence continues at coordinate 87,135,738 of CM061536.1, forward strand.
TTGATTTTTTCAAGAATATATGTTGATAGATAATTGTGATTTCTACTCTGTAGGTAACTTTGTTGTGACAAATAAACACAAACCCAACTTGACACCGGAATATCCTGAAATAGTGGGCAAGCATGCACTGTATCAACGGTGTCTACCTACCGAACGGTGTAAACCGAGCTATCGTCAAAAAGATAACAAGGTTTTATCCAGGTTCATCCAATGGGCTACAACTTACTTTCATATATTTTGAATTTCCTTCCAGCTGAGCTCAGATCACAGAATTTGAGCCTTTTTCAAAATCAGAGATGGAAAATTTTACCAATAATAATAATATCTTGAAAGACACCTTAAAGAATCAAGCTATTAAAATCCATTGTTTAGCCCCTGAACTGTGAATTTAAGACTTATTACAGGTTACGTACCTCGTCTTATAGTTCAATGTTATCGTCAACAGGACATGTTTCGCCGTTTAAACACCTGAAGATGCCGTTTTAACGGTGAAACATGTCGTGTTGACGATAACATTGAACTGTAAGACGAGGTACGTAACCTATAATAAGTCTTCAATCGTGTCTTTTTTAGTGAGTTTGATATCCAAAAAATAAGCTTATTCACAGATTGTGCCATGGACCACCTGGATCATCGCAGACTTTAAAAAATTGAATTGGGTTTGTATTAAATATGAATTGTCATGAATTAAATTAATTTATAATACCTACCTTAAATTGTAACAAAATATTTGGAAAGAGAAGAGGCCTACCAAAAAATTTGTCTAAAAATTCTTGTAACATTTATTAGGCCTCATAGCTTTGTTACGTTTCCAACAAGCTGTTTACATAATAATATTAATAATATAATTGAATGAAAATAAATAATAATTACAATAATTATGTAAAATATTATGTGCACATGAAATAAATAATTTTATAGTATGCATAAAACAATACAAAACTAATAAAAAGTGTATGATTAACAAAATATTGTTAGACGTAAATAAAATTGCTCTCTAAATAATACTTAAGTTTACTGATATTTACAGATAGTAATTAAGTTTGTAAGGTCTAGAATAGAATATCAAAATTTTATGATTTCAATTTGTAAATTACTTTAGGAACATAAAGGTATAGACAGTTTCATGCTGTAAGTTGTCATGCAGAAAAATAAACAAGGCGACATCATAAAAAATCTTTGGCTATGATTAATTAGGGGAACATATTTAATGTAAGTGATACATTGAATTGGCTAAAACGCACCGCTCTTGGCCAATACGCAAGTATTGTAATCCTTTTTTCATTTCAGTTCAGTTTGTGGGTCAGTGAATAATACAAGTACTCAAAGCGATAGTTTTATTTTTGGTTTAATTTTCAATAGTGGGGGAGAACTGCAACCCAACTTTTCAGCTTAGCTCAGTGGACTAAATTATGTAGGAAAGTTTTGTGCAATTCTACCCGATAACAACAAAGACAGAATCATTAAAAGTTTGTGTTAAGGCGAATCCAACATTAATTTATATTTCTAAAATCAAGCTATTTATTGTTCTAGGTATCAGGCATGATAAGATAAAAACTAAATGGCATGGATACACACACAGTAAACCTTCCTTGAATTTTTTTTAAGTATTAGGCAGTAATTGATTAACCCTGCAGTGGTGACGCACGGTCTCTGAGACCAATCCAAATTTCACTCTTAGTTCAGCCAATAAGTTTTGTTCGCTGTTGCTATAGTTACCGATATGCAACAAACTGTACTCGGTGTTTCTTCAGATGCCGGGGTGTAATTTTTAGGTTAGGTGGTGGTGCACAGAAGCCATGAGGTCTTGTACACCGAAGTCACTTAAAATGTGAGCAGTCTGGTGCACCGACGTCACCACTCATGTTCTGGCCATGATAATTTTCAGTCTGTTGGACCGCCGTCATCAGTTCATACGATTGATATAACACATTACAAGTACACTGAGAAAACATACATTAAAACGTACATTGTACATTGAGTTACATTGAGAAATATTACACCTAATTCATGGATATTACCGTAGAATAAGTTTTAAAACCCTTTTTTATTGTTTAACATTCTCATTTTACTATTTTTACGAAGATTTAACAATTTAAGGTCTCACAGACCACCGCCATCGAAGTAAGTAGTGATATTTAACTTAGTATATTTACTAAAATACCACTTATTTGGTATTTTCCAAAACGTGTTTTCTCAAAAACCAATTGAATACATTTTTTATTTTGACAATTTAACTTTAAGTTCGAACCTTTGAATTACATAAAAATTTCACAAATTTTATGTTTTTAGATTTAATAAAAAATTGCAGTATTTTTCAAATGTCAAGTTTTGGAAAAAACATGTACTGCAATAAATTATTTTGTTCCACTTCAAGATGCGTCTTCACTATAAATACCTTGTAGTATTTGTCTTCCTAAAACTCTTGTATTGTTACACAAATTTTCTAGTATTTAATAGACATAAAAAAATCTATATGTAAAATTCGGGAGACCGACCTCACCAGTTTAAGCCACGAAAATCATGTTACCACTGCAGGGTTTAAGTTACAGTAATTAATAGGCTGTCTGATATGTTATAAAGATTTAAAACACCTAGACATACCATATTTCATTAATAAATTTTCAAAAAAATCTATAACTTGTATTTCTAAAAGAAAAAACTCATGTTAGAAGAATAGTAGCGATACAGGTTTCAGCCAACTATACAAACATAAAGGTATATAGTAAATGCCAAAATTAGAGAGACTGGAGGCAGGTAGTCCCGACCCGTCCTAATCCTTTGTTGACAAAACACCCTCTATTGTAGCGCGGCTGGCCGGTTCGGCACCGGAAGGCCCCCGGGTCTCGGGGGATTCTCAGAATTTTGGCCACTGCCTCAATTATCCAATAATCGAACCAATGCACGTACAATAAAAATTCATGGACTATGTGTTGCGTGTTGATTAGACGATTATGACAAAATTTGAATCATAGTTCTACGATGTTTAATAACCATTTTAAAAAGGGATAATCCTCAGACAAAATAGGAGTTACACCTTAGGCAGTGGCCAAAATTCTGAGAATTCCCCGAGACCCGGGCGGCATTCCGGTGCCGAACCGGCCGGCCGTCCTACAATAGGGGATGTTTTGACAACAAAGGATTAGGACGGGCCAGGACTACCTGCCTCCAGTCTCTCTAATTTTGGCATCTACTATACCTCAAAATGGAAAAAAGTAATAGGCTTATATTAATATAAATCCACGTAGCTGATGTCGGGTTACAGTTATGTCAGGCCCCTCCCTGGCTGTATTATTCAGTGCAGTAACAATAGACTGCCAACTTAATGAGTAATTAAATCTGAGAGTAGTTCCATCGGACAAAGATGGTCAGTATCACTATAGTACAGTGTGATAAATGTGTTGTTATCACCACTTTTCTGATGCATGGTAATATCCTCACAAAGTCGGTGTATTCACAGTCAGCGTAGGCAAGGAAGACCATGAGATACTGTAAGCCTTTTGTCTGTTTCTAGTGGTCCAGCAGCTATGCAGCAATTATTGGCAAGATTGTGCATTTGATGATAGAGATCTGCTATTTGGAACACAAATACTACATATACAAAGGCTTAAATTTAGATAGGAAGTCATTTGACATTTTCCATGTTGGGTTTAATGTTTCAAATTGGGGTTTCCCCTTTTTATAATACAATTTTTTAATTACATTATTTTGAGTTACATATATTGCTAAATCTAAAAAAAAAATAAAAATTTAGTAGGCTACTTTTAACCGTTAAAATATTTTTAGTTGTTGCATAGAAAATGTAAAAAAAAATCATCTGATCCGATACATCGATATTTGATCCAATGTGATACATCAATCCTATTGATAGATTTTTCCACTCGATAGTATTATAGGCACTATACGAATAATACTATTGACTAGAAAAATGTAACTTATTGCATCGGATCAAAAATTGATATATCAGATTTTCTTTTTCAATTTTCTCTGCAACAACTTAAGATAATTTAAGGGTTCAAAATACAAAATTATTATTTTTTAGCTCTTGCAAGATTTGTAACTAAAAATTACGTGATTTTTTTTTTAACTGAATGCTAAAAAAATATGAGAACCACATTTAAAAACTTGTTAAACCCCATGGATGGAAAATCTAAGATGGCCTACTATCTAAATTTGAGCCTTTATACATGTGGTATGTACGTGTTCCAAAATTTGAGATCTCTATCATCAATTGCACAATCTTTCTACATATCTGACAGACTATAGGCAGTTTACAAAAATTCACCAGTTGTTTACCCAAATGCATCGCTTGAGTGCAATAATGTTTTGTTGTCCAATTTTCATTTAAGGCTGTCAACTACAAGTGTACAAAGCAGCCATTTTGTCAATGTTTATATGTTTATGCAATAACACAAATTTGTGAAACATTAAGAGCAAGACAGAAGTAGAGAAACAAATAAGTTTTGTTAATATATTTTTTGGCCTTTAGGTAGGGTACACACTGTATTGAATGAGTCAAAGCTTTGTAGTATAAACATTTGCAACTACAGTACATAAATACTTCTCTGTATAAATAAATATCTTACACAGGATAAAATATATATATTATGTAAATTAAAATATGTAAAATAAATCACCTATCATCAAATGACACTTTAAAAAACAGCAAAATTATTAAAACTTAACTAACACTACAAAATTTAAAAAATTATAAATTTATGTAAAACAGTCAATGCATGTTACTTATAAAAACATTGCACAAGTCTAAATTACTTTTCAGTAATATGTGCCATATGAAGTACATAAAAAGTAAATATTTTATTATGTATTATTAAGTTGGTTCATATCTAGGATGATCAGTTAAAAATTCAATGTATAATTAAAAATCAACAAGCGTATTAATATACCTATTTGAATAAAAGAATTAACCTACATAAAACTCACGAAATCCTCAAAATCATAAACAATACATTATGTTTAAAGCTTAGAAATATTTTCTCCGGCTTAAAAAATAAAAAAACATAACTTGATACTAAAGTTTTGATTGTTTTTCATTCGGTTTCATGCCCCATTATCAATCATTATTAGTTATGATGTATACAGTCAGCCATTCATTAGTAGTTTTCCATTTTACTTGCGCACTCTTTCGTTGGATCGTATACACAATTATAACTGGGTTGGAAATAGTGATTGCATAGTCTAGAGTATCACTAAATCAAGAATACTATCAAAACCATGATTAGTTCTAAAAAATTATTCTTAAAAAAATAATTATAAGTCACTTCTCTCAAGCTAGGCACACTTGACAACTCAGTGGAGGTGTGGCGCGGCGGAGGAATTTCTTTCATGAATTGTTTGCACTAGAGGTGTGCGGATATCCGAAAATTCGGTTCGGTTTCGGATCGGATCGGATATCCGAATCCGATCCGAAGATTTTATTGATATCCGTATATTCGGGTCGGATATCCGACTTTTCCGGATAGACTGTATATCTGGTGTTAAAGACAAGATCAATGCACAAATATTGTTTTGGGCGATGGCCATTCTGCATAAAATGGTGACTATGCGATGGAACGTCTAAAATGACGTCCAATGTACTGAAGCAGACTAATAAGTCAGAAGTCAGATAATAGAATAACAGGAAATAATCAAGACACCAACGACCAAGGTTAAGTGTTTAACATTCAACGGCACAATTAATTGACAAAGTGTCAATATTCTGAACCCTCTCGCTTGGAGCGCTAGCAGTAAAGATTCAAGTCTCGGCCAATCACGGCAACACGAAAAGCTTTAGTTTTTATTCCACCCGCCTGAATCGCTAGTGTCGTGGTGTTTTGACCGCTAGTTGTTGGGGGACAATTCATCATTCGTAGTTTCGTGACTCAATATAAGATTTAATCTAATGAAGATTACGATCGGGTTTGACTATGAACTTGTGAAGGCATTGGATCGCGATTCAACCGTACGGTCTGTTGTCGATGTCGTCTGCAATTAATTATTTGCTCTTTGATGTTGAAAGGTTATGTCTTTATACCTCTGATCGTGTTTTAAACTGATTTAAACATTTTTATTGTCTCTTAATTATTGATGTCTATCTGGAAAGAAAAAAGAAGAGAAAATGAGTGTTGTGTGGAAGTCTTTTGCCAAAACTGACATTGACTGTTTGACAGAATGATCTGTATGCAAGATGAAGCTAGGTTATGTTTTCCTACCATCATTTTGGTTTCAAATAAAATTATATTTTGCTAAAAGTCCTACTTTGTCATATTGTACACTGGGATATTTGCCTGGTGAGTAGTTTTGGCCTAGACCTATAGCAACTCTAATTAGAGCTTAGGTTAGGGCTAGTTCAAAATAATGTTGACATGTTCATTTAGGCCTAGGGCCAATTAATGTTTACGGTGATCATGACAAATTATAAATTGACTTTGTTTTAAAACTTAAAAACAGTTGAATTTTTGTTAAATTAATTGATTTTGATATTCCTAAACTTTTTATAATCAAGGCCTAGATCTAACCTAAAAATTGTGGCTTCAAATCGGTTACCTGTTTGTCTTTCGGTTTACTGCGCAAAAATCCGAATCCGAAAACTATCCGATCCGATCCTGTTACTATCCGATCCGAACCGATCCGAATCTTAACTATCCGAACCGAATCCGATCCGAAAAAAAAATTCACTATCCGCACACCTCTAGTTTGCACGTTATTTAATAGAGTGAAGCATAGTTGGCAAAACCCGCAGAAGTGGAGGACAAGCATGGCTCGACACGCCGCAGCGCAAAGAAAGACTTCCACTCAAACGTGGCGCAGGGGAAGTTTTTCGCTGGGCGCGCCGCGCCTCCGTAGGGTTGCTGGGTATGCTCTGGGTAACAGCCGTTGAAGCGGCAACCAAAGTCATGTTCGGGTGTTTTCGACGACCTTCGTCGGCTGTTTCCGGAACTATCCATCACCATCCGCGTCGCGCCTCCAAAGGGTTGCTAGGTGTGCTAGGCCCCCCTTAAGAAAGGAATGGAAATTTCTTCTATGCGCCGTGCCGCGCCTCAGCAGAGTTGCTAAGTATGCGTCGGTCAACCTTAACTTTGTCATTTTACCACAACAAAAGATTAGTTCACTCTAGTTTGTGTCATCAACTGATCACTCTTTTTCCTAATAAACCTGATATACAAAAATTTTGGTGGAGATTGATTTAAACAAAACAGTATTTTTAACTACAGTGAAAAGTTTCAGTTAAATGCTTTTGTTTAGTAAAGAGTCCTTGTGTGAACTAGACAAGAAAAGTTACAGAAAATTTTTTTAAATGAAAAGGCCTATCAATTTACCTTACCATCAGATTAACACTTCTTAAAGTTTGAGGATTCTTCTTTGAACTTGTGATCAACTGCTCTCAAATGCGTTCCAGATTTAAACCTGAAAAAACATAAACTTATAGAAAATTGCTTTGTTTTACAAAACTTTTCTTAATTAGATATTAAAACATTTTAAACACACAAAGGCTTAAATACATATAAACGCAAAGAAAACATAAGTGCTTATGAAATTCTAAGCATTAGCAACCTTGAAGCTTCTACTAAAGTAACACTACAATTACAAAAGCCAAATAGCATAACTAGAGAATATTTAATTGATTCAATGCTATCACAAGTGCTTATTTGTAATACAGATGCCACTAGTTTTATGCTGGCCTACTTGACATTAATAGAAACACATTAATCTGGAAAAGAGTATTCTATGACCCTTGTATGAAAATAGTAAAATTCTATATTAAATGGGTTTTAGTTCTGATTCCAAAAATCCAGCCATGTCCGAGAGTATCACGGAAAATGTATTTTGGCATGCGGCTGTGACACTGACCTGCAAAAAAACTGAGACAAATAGAGCAATAAAATGAAAAACCCGCTACTGGCATATGGCAAACAACACACTATAACTACTGGCATCTGTATAGCAAACAAGTTACCCAGTGGTGCAATGATCAAATTAGCTGTGTCGGAGTCGTGAGTAGGGGCATAGCGGTCAACTCCAGTAATCCTTTAAATTTGGTAGTTGGGGAGGGGGGGATTTAACGAAGTATATGAATGAAAATTAGTTCAATTATATACTTTGTAACAAGAATAGCTTGACACATAAATTATTAGACACTATTTTTGGCTGTTGTGGCCAATTTCTTGCTATTCGATCTCGATTGCTTAGGGCATACTGTTTTACAATATATTTCATCTTTATTTCAGGACGACAACCTCGCCTATTATCGCTATAGTCTGCTTTGAGGCTCTTTCCTTACGGATGCTAGGAAAGCGTTACTGCAATGCCGCTCTACAGTGTTCTCTACTGGTCCCAGTTAAAAGTACCACATCACTCAGCATTTATTCAATTATAGCTAAACAGCTATTAACTGTGGAAGGGAAGCTGCACTGCTAATTTTAATTAGATTCGTACAACAATTATAATTACAATTAGGGACCTCTTTTCTTGAGATCGAGCAAGTTAGTTTGGATATCTACTTATTTTTTACGCTACAGGTTTTTTGAGAATAGAACTCCTCCTACAATTTTCAACCGATTTTCAAGTTTCTGCTGTCGTTGGATAGGGTTTGGTCTGCAGTTATTTCCGGCAAAAACTGATGAGACTCGGACTGAAAATAAAGGTGCTATCCACCATTGAAATCTCAAGATTTCCCATTAAAATAACATTGGGATTGAATAAAGCTTTTTAAACATGTGTTAGTCTATTATTGCTGTATTCAGCAATAAATACGTGCGTAGGTTTTGGTTATTGCAGATATTCACAATATTGGATTGTTCTGATGTCATTGATTTGGAATTAAACGTAACATTTGTATTGTATCAAAATAAACTGCTCGATTTTGAGCATATTAGTTGATATAAAATTAAAAACAAATTCTTTGGTATGAAAGTACACGAGTCATAAGAAGAAATAATCAACTTAAGGGCTTGTAAGGTCTTACTGTTTAGATTGACATTTACCACTTTACTTTAGAAACAACATCATTCAAACGATTGCTTGCCATTGGTGGATATACAATAACACCAAAATCATCGGTTGAAAACCGTAGGAGAAATTCCTTGCACAATATAAAATACATAAATAAGTAGGGATTAATCATGATTTCTGACGTTACAGAATTTGTAAAGAACCATTATGTGTAAAAACAAGTAAGAAGAGGAAGACTAGGGAAAATTGCTAGTTGCTGTGGTACTTTTTGACATGGACCGGGAAAGATGGTAATCCTGTTGTGTGGCATTAGTGCTTTCCTAACGTCCATATAGATTGAACCGCTTTATGATCTGAGAACCAAAATCACACAGTGGAAACTGTGGGAGTTCAGTCAGCTTCGGGAAATGACTGGCATCACTCGTTTAAAAATCTGAGCTGGATGTGACAAAAAAGAGACACAAAAACAAATTACCTAATGATTGTAAAGGAATCGTCTTTTTACATTTTAAATCTGTACACATGAAACCAACATTACGAACAAACAAAAGGAATGTTCAGAAAAAGCATGTTCATTTGCATGTCACTCTTAAGCATGTCATTGGAAGTAATAACTGGACTCTTTAGTCTCACTAAATTTGTATTAAATACGAAAACTAAGACTAATTCCATTTTTATGGATCAAAAAGCTTCTTAAAAACAGAATGGCAATTTAAAACATATATCTCTGGAAGAGATCCCGCATGTATAGACCAGACCATGTGTGGATTAACACCAACCAACCCCAACTTCAAAAAGTTGACAAATACAATAGTTGAGTTTGTGGATTGTTGTAAGTTAGGGCCTAGGCTTCAATGAATTTATGTGATATAAGGTAGGCCTTTGTAACAAAGCACTTTGCCGTTTCAAATGGTTGGAAACAATAACTGTCTTATTGATAAGCTGATTAACTTAACATATAATACGGTAACATAAAAACAGAAGCATTGGGAATATAACTTAAGTTAGTTAATACAGCAAGTCTATGAGTTATAAATTTTAAAGTTTAATGGCAAAGAAATAAATTATATAATAAACTTTTGTACAATAATAATTTAGAAATTAAGGTAAATAGACTAATAATTATTTCATGTAAACTGGTGGGTGACCTGAGCGACATATTCGATCCTGATGTTTAAATTGGGGACGGTGTTCAATTTTCATCTTTGGGACCTACAAAACACAAATGAAGAAGAAATCTTGGGATGATGTCTACAGGAAATCTAGTGCATGTATGGATCTCATACCCTGCAATCTGATCAGAACCTCGGCTCATATAGTTGCAAAACCACTTTCAATCATAGGCTATTACACCTAGATCATTTGAAGAAAGAAAATTTCCAAAGCAAATGAGGAATTATAAATCCATACAGAAACAAAATAATAAAAGAGTAACTGGAAATTATATACCGGTAGCGGTTGTTATTTAAGGGGGTTTAGGAGGCCCTCGCAAGGCCAGCTAAGTCTGTCTCTACCTGAGGGATATTGTATAGCCACCGGCAAGAGGGGAATGCAGGAGAGGTAAAACTATTGATACCATATTCTCTGGGATGAAAAAGAGGACACTAGTACCCATCGGATGGTTAAAAAAAAAAAGAATCTCAAAAATCTGAACTCCTAACCCCCCCCCCCCATCAGCCCTCCCCCCAAAAATATAAGAGAGTGTAAGTTACCTACAAACACATAGAAAATACATAATGCTAACTACTTATGCGATTAAATTGATACAAATTGTATAAACAAGCAAAGGTATTTCTTAAAGTCCATAAAGGGAAGCTCTTCCAAGATTCATTCATCTTAAATTAAAATAAAAGTATACAAGAAACCGTTGAAAACATACTCTACTGTTTAGTTAGTATACTGTAGGCCTAGTACAAATTTGATAATCTGGATGAAATAACAATATTATAAAACCTTCTTAAGCAGTAAGAAAACATAAAAAATATAGATATTCAACTTGCTGCTTCTAAAAAGCTGCACTAGTTCACTATATAACTATATATGAGAGGGGTTCCCAAAATCCGCTTGAACGTATTTTTATGCTCTAAAAAGAGGACATTTCCAGGGAAAAGGAGATGTATGGTAACCCTTGAAAAAAGCAGGAGATGGTCAGTCTGCCTTGCTCCATGAGGGAGAGAGAACCTTAGGCTCCTGTTACACTACGAAGGACAGCCACGTCGCTTACTATAGAAGAGATAGGAAAGAACTGAATTTTGGAAGAGAACCAACTTTAAAATAGTTTTATGGAAAAAGCGAATGACTCAAATTGGAATAGTTGTGTGTAAATAACTTAGATTGGGGAAACTGACTTCATGAGAAAAAATCTGATGACCAGAAAAAATCTACACAGCTTCCAGTGGGATGACTTCAAGTATATGAAAAGTAAAAATAAAAACAGTTGTTTCATTATCAACCTTGGAACATAAAATTTGTTTTTGAGCTCATGTAAATACCAAGTATACAATATCATCCTAATAAAACCCACAAGTTTTGCTAAACAATCTAAAGTTACAACAACCACTGTAGGTAACAAACAATCAAAGAGAAGAATCTCTATTTTTCTAAATTAAAAAGATATTAATGTTATTGTGAATTGAGTTAGACCTACTGTACAAGGAAGTTAGATATTGATAGGTGTTGAATTATAGCCTACATAACCTACAGGTTTAAAGAGAATTAAAATTGAATTAGCCTATAAAAAGATGGGACGGACAACTTTACTTAGAAAAGACCCAACAGCATACAGTAGTTCAAAACCTGTTAAAAAATCGGTTTATATTGTTTATTACGGAATAGGCCTGTTGCCTACAGGTTAAAGAGAATGAAGATTGAATTTTAAAAAGAATTACCAAGTTATTTCTTTAAAGCAAGTTTGACATTGACTTTAAGTTAATTCTCCCTTGGGGGTCAAAACAGCTCTTTTTGAGAACCAACCAATTTCTTCTTAAAGTTGAAAGTTATAACTTATGTTAGCCTAGTAGGTTTTAAGTTTTAAAGCTACTAATTAATACAAGAGAGAGCTGTTTCCAAAAATAGATTTGATTATTTGTTATAATGGCTACTTACATCTACTTACCTAAATAATACTTTACGGTCCAAATCAGAATTGCTCCGAGTCAAACCGACGAACTCTCACTCTCTGTTTGTAGTGGTACTCCTTCAAATAACTCTTAAGACTTTTTGGTAAACGAAGTTGAGATACGCCATCATATGTGGCTCTGCTACAAATTACAGCTCTGCAAAGATGTTGCAGTGGAAATGGAAAATTGCGATGAAGTGGGATAGTCAACATTGGTTCAAAAAACATACAACAAGACGGGTCTTTATAATGTTCAATGAGGCCACAGACCGTGGATGATGCAAAGACACCAGGATCATGAGAATCAAAACTAAATCTATGGTTCCACTGTTCAATGCGGGCATGCAGTGATCGTCCATATTTGCGAAAACTGACTGAGAAAAGATATTCTTCTTGAGCGGAATCACGTAAAAGAAATGTTCCTTCAGGTCTTCCTTCAAGCAACCTTTCAGCTTCGTAACGGTCCATTTTCCCCCAATAGAATGAACAGGAAGTAATCTGCAAAAGATCAGGCACTAAGCAATGAATGTAATCAACTTGCGTATGAACAACTCTTTGTGTTACATCCAACTGAGAAAGAGCAGACAAAGCTGCTGACTGAAATAAAGCAGTGATATTGTCAACTGTAAGTTCTGGAGGAATTACAACTTGAATGTGAGGGCCAGGACGAAACCCTGGTGGAGGCTCAACACCCTCGGCAATTTCACGAGCTCTTTCCAGTCTTGCTCGCTCATCGCAGTCTTCTATAGGGTAATCTTCGGGATTGAATTTAGAAAGATCTATTACCGGGCGAGTTCTCAAGAAGCAATCCCTTTCTTCTTCTCCACTACTAGAATCACTATTAGCAGTAGATTCAGTTTTCCTTTGTTGTAAGGAAGCAGATCCAAAAACTACTCCTGCCCCAAGGTGGTGATCTTCAGTTCTTCTATATCCGGTGCAAACACAAGAATCACATCCCATATTTGGTTCAGCAATGTCGTTTTCGGACCCCGCAGCACTACTACTGCTCCCACCTTTGAGCCTAGCACAATTGAATCTCAATACCCAGGAATGATTTCTTTTCTTTTTCCCACTACCACCAGCCACATCTTTTGAGACACCTACACATTTAGGTGACAGCTTGTGTCTTAATGATTTAGAAGAGCACAGTTTCAAGTCATTATTGATAGAACAAGCCTGGCCATCTTGTGAAACTGAAAATACAGCAGCAGCAGAATCGGGAGCATTTTGATTGGCTAAATTATTCGGTAGGCCAATAGAATTTCCTTGTCTCAATTCAGATAAAACTGAATTACCATTATCTTCTGAATGTCTAGAACTCTCTGAATTGTTACTATAAATATTCTCAAAATGATCATCAACTCCAAAGTTGGACTGGTTGTTACCATTGCTATCATGAGATAAATTATTCTGTTCTGAAGCATTAGGACTCCCGTTATTAACGTAGCAAGAAGAGTTACTTCCTGTAACAATATCATTCATTTCTTTTACTTCCATTGTTCCAAAAATCCCTTTAAGGTCACTTATTCTTTGGCCCATTATTTTCTCAACACAGGCCTAGAACTTTATGGCCAATGCTTAAGCTAATTAGGCCAATGATTCTAAACATGTGACAGCCGTTAAAAGAAACCATTTCTTCAAAACATGATTCCCATAAAATATTCTAAATTATACCTTTATAATGGTAAATAAAGAATCCAAGTGTGCAATCAGCCTAGAACGCAGAAAAACCATCCTATAGCCATTGTCGAGATGGGTGGTCGTGCAGAACACTTTTGAGAACAGACGAACTTATACACTGATATAATTAGATATTTTTTGATCAACACTTGTGTCTGTGAGTTTAAATAACTATGATGTGTCCTGCACTTTTAATATCACTAGTTGTTTACGAGAACATAACAATTTCATGAATTTTGCAATTGACAAGTATAGAAAACAACACAACAGCCATATCTTTTACGTTCACCTGTGATTCCATTAAAGCACGGCCCAAAGAATTAGCGAATAGAGAAATTATTAACCAGTACAACATGCATTTAACATATATGTATAAAAAATTAGGAAAATTAATTTGCAAACAAGAAATACATTGACAACAGATTACATGTATTAGCGAAATACGTAAGTCTATTATTTGACTATGATCAAAATAGTATATTAAATTAGGCAAAAATAGTAAATAATTGACTATAAGAACAATAAGTAAAATTGCAGTAGTGCAATTGATTTTATAGTGAAATCATCAAAATTATTCTTAATTAACAAGACATTATTGAAATATACACGGTTTGACTACTGTTAAAATTTGCTCCTCAAAGGCTAATTCTTCTGCTCCTTAAGGTTCCGCTCTACCTGAGCCAGAATGCCGCCTCGAGCCCGTGGTCGTAGCAATAGCGAGTTTTATGGCAGCAGAGGTTTACCTGTTTACCTGTTTACCTGTTTACCTCCTGAGTCCTCGCCGTAGTCTCGTAGACCAGGGAGCCGTCACATCTTCGTTTTTCTTTGTTCATGTCACATACTCTAGGCCTAGGGTATGTTCGTCAGTATATTCCTGTATGCTGTAGTAGGGTTTATCAGTCAGGTATTTTTTGAGCTGTCGTTCGAAAGTTTTAGTGTTGGTTATTTTTTTTAGACTTTCTGGGAGAAAGTTGTAAAGTTTTGAGCCCATGTAATGTGGTATTCTACTAGTTTTTTTTAGTTTATGTCTATGTTTATGTTTAAATTGTTCCTGAAACTATAGGTTTGGCACTCTCTTTTGTCTTTGGGGGTGTTATTTTTTATGAATTTTACTATTTCAAAAATATAAAGAGATGTCAGGGTAAGGATCTGGTTATTTGGAAAGTAGGTTCGACAGGATGGTTGTGGTTTACGAGAATCGTGTTTCAAAATTAACTAATTAAGATAGATATTGACCCTTTCATGCAAAGCTACATGGAACTACAATACACCTGTAATGAAAACACGTGAAAAAATGACTAAGTTTTACAACTTTTTACTTATTATTTACTGACGGAAAATCCTTTTTTAAATTTTTGACAACGTCAACAACCCAGAGCAAATCCAACCGTATTTCCATTTTTGAATATTGAAACGAACAAAGTTAACGCTTACTTCAGCCATTTAGTCAATGCTCAGAAATAAGGGATCATGGTGTGACCTTTACTCACTCATTGAACTGGAACATGCACGTAACTAACATTTGTAACAAGGCTCTGCAAATCCTTGGCCTCCTTTACAGAGTTTCCAGAACCTTCACTGATCTCCAAATATTGAAGCTCTTGTATTGCTCCCTTGTGCGGCCCCACTTGGAGTATTGTAGTGTGGTTTGGTCTCCTCATCAAAAATACTTATGTTAGAGATAGCGGTTGAAACAAAATAAAATAAAATTGCGGAATTGACAATTAATTACTTGCTGAGAGGGTTCGCAGAGCTACTAATACCTTGTACAGCAGTCTTGGTGTATTGCGGTGTTCCTCTGCGATGTCGGGCCATGGTCGAGGGCTGAGCGGGCGGTACATCAGGCGGCGTCGGCGTCGTCATGTGGGTAGACGCAGCTTCTGTCTGTCATCTCGTAGGCGGTGGCGGATAAATCGGGAATCACAATGACTGACTCGATTGTTACAAATTACTGAATATATTGATATATTAAATAAACAAACTGATTTAAACTTAATAACAGATACGTGAAAGAAAACATTTTAAATTGTCCATTGAGTAGCGTTGGCGCGGTCAACTCGATGCGTCACCGGCCGTGGCTGGAGTCGGAGTGCGCAGTGGAAGTGGAGGGGGGCGTCTTCATGACGTCGGTGGTGGCAATAAGAGAATTAGTAGCTCTTTAATTAAAATAAAATGGTAAAGTACCAAACATTCCCCCCACCCAAAATGTAAATTTTGTAAAATGCGAAAAAATTATAAAACAAATCATCAAATGAAAAATCTTAAGAAACTATGTGAAAACATATGAAAATATTTGAAAACATATGAAACCATATGAAACATGTCTGCGGTTTGTCTAGAAAAAAGTTAAATTATTATGACTAAAACAACATTAAACGGTTCAATTCATGGGCAAAGAAACTAATTTATTTACAGGGCGAGTAAAAATACCTTGGGGAGTTTTTATCTCTACTACTCTTACTACATTATCTTTTCCTGGCATAATCCTAACTATTCTACCTAAGGGCCAAGATAAGGGAGGCATATTAGAACTATAGATTAAACAGAGGTCTCCTTCTTTGACATCCGTTGACTTGGTGTTCCATTTGGGGCGTTGTATTTGAGAGTGGAGGTAATCCTTGGACCAACATTTCCAGAATTTTTGAGAGGCTTTGCTAATTAGCTTCCACCTTGTGAGAAGATGAGGCGGTGCGCTGGAAACATCTTCTTCAGGTCGAGATAATAGACATCCACCGATGAGGAAATGGCCTGGTGTGAGACAATCAAAACCGCCATCAGGAGATGAGGAGAGTGGACACAATGGTCTGGAATTCAATACAGCTTCGATTCGGCAGAGAAATGTTTGAAATTCTTCGGCTGTGAAGTGATGTGTATCAAGAATTCTCTTCAAATGGTGTTTTGTAGACTTTACTCCGGCTTCCCATAATCCACCAAAATTTGCTGCGTAGGGAGGATTAAAATTCCATGTGATTTCTTGTTTTGCCAAATGTTCTGAAAACTGTTTATTCGAGTTCTTAAGCACTTCATATACTTCATGGAGTTCTCTAGCTGCACCAATAAAATTTCTTCCTTGATCTGAGTATATATTTTGTGGTAGACCTCTTCTTGCAATAAATCTATCAATAGATGCCAAACAGGATTCCGTTGTCATGGAATGAACCAATTCTAAGTGAATCGCTTTCACCGACATCCAGACAAATAAGGCAATGTAACACTTCGATAGCCTTGCATTTCTTCTAATACTTTCCTTAACAAGGAATGGGCCAGCAAAATCCAATCCTACATTAATAAAACATCTGCCTTGCTGAAACCGTGATGGTGGAATATCGGCCATGTAAGGTTGTAACGGTTTCGCCTTTAACTTGTAGCATGACAAGCATTTAAATATGCGTTTCCGTATTAAGTTGCGAGCACCAGGGATCCAGTAACGGCGCTGGAGCAATGACTGTACTAGTTTGGGGCCACCATGTAAAGAATAAATGTGATAATGGTCACATAAAAGTGTTGCCAGATGACTCTTGGGAGGTATTAGATAAGGATGTTTGGCTGATTATGGTAAAGGAGCATACCTTAATCGTCCCCCCACCATGAGGGTGTCCTGAGAAAGAAAAGGGGATAAATTCCTTAGTGCAGGTGAGCATTCTTTACCTTGCTTAATTAAATTAATTTCTGTAGAATAGTGGTGTTGTTGCACTATTCTTATACACAACTTTAAGGCTTCATTTCGTTCTGTGGCAGAGAGTGGTCCGCTGCGCTTATCACATCTTTGTCGAACGTTATTGATAAATCGTAAGACATATCCAATAACATTTTGTAGCTTGCCTAAGGTCGAGTAGTGGCTCATACGATCATACAAATCATTTTTTATAACGTTGAGGGACAAAACTAAATTTTCGGAGTTTTCAAGTTTTAATTGAGGTCGCTCTGGTGTTATGTTGCGATGAATCAGCCACGTGGATTCATGTTCAATCAAGAAGGGAGGTCCATGCCACCATATGTCAAGACTAATCAGTTTTGATGGCATTAAATTTCTTGTCCCACAATCAGCTGGGTTTAAGTCTCCCGGGATGTGATACCAAGAATCAGTCGAGGTGTTTTCAAGTATTTTGCATACTCGGTTGGATATAAAAGTTTCAAGGACATGTGGAGGAGAATTTATCCAACCTAACACATTCATAGAATCTGAGAACAGATAAGTTTGTGTGATTTTGAGATTACGTATTAGACTTTCATTGGCTTTAATTAAGCGTGAAAGTAACAAAGCTGCGCTTAATTCTAGGCGGGGATAGTTAGCGGTTTTAGCGGGGCAACCTTTGTTTTTGACTGGATTAAATTACATTCAAATTTGTTTTCATTAAATTTAACTCTTAAATAAAGAGTGGCGCACATACCAATTTTTGAGGCGTCTGAGAATCCTATAAACTGAGCGAAAACATAAGTGCTTAGGATGTTACGTGGAATGAATAATTGTGATAGTAAAGGAATTTCTTGGGTGATTTTATTCCACTTACATTCCAATTCTGAGGGAAGAGGTTCGTCCCATTCAAGTTTATTGGCCCAGATCTCTTGTAGTAAATGTTTTAAAGTAAACACTACAGGACTAATGTAACCATTTACATCATAAATTCTAGCAACTTGAGAAAGAACGTTGCGTTTGGTTGGAGTTCAATCGATAGGGGTGATGGCATATCGAAAACAATCAGTTGAAGGATCCCATTCAATTCCTAGGACCTTTATGGATTTTGATGTTCCAAGAGAGTGTGGGGTTTCCCTGTGATTTTCTGGTATTGACTGTAATACTTCGTCACTAGAACTTGCCCACTTATGAAGTTCAAAGCCGCCAGCTTTTAACATCCCAGTTAATTCACTATACAGTTCAAGGGCCTCATTGACTGATGCAGCACCACACACAAGATCATCAATGTATATGTTATCTTTGAGCGCATTTGCGGCTTTAGAAAATTTGGAACCTTCGTCTGTCACCAACTGTTGTATGGTTCTTTGTGCGATGAAAGGACTGCATGAAACTCCAAAAGTTAATCTTCGTAGTTCCCATTCTTGAACTGGACCAGATGGGTCAGAGCGCCAAAAGATGTGTTGATATTTGCAGTCTTCATCGGATAATCGAATTGCTCTGTACATCTGTTTTATGTCACAAGTCAATGCGATGCGGTGTAGGCGGAAATTAGTAATTATTTTTCCAATGTCTGTTTGAAGTTTAGGTCCGGTCATAAGGGACTTATTAAGTGACTGGTTTGTACTACTTAGCTCAGATGCATTGAAAACTATTCTAAGCGGAGAGGAAGTGGAAGATTTCTTAACTACACCGTGGTGAGTTAGTACATAAGGGACTGATTCAGATGCCAACGCTATATGTTCTTGGTTGATATAATCTTGTAAGCAATGTTTGTAATTCTCTGCAAGTTCTGTATTATTAGAGAATCGAGTTTCAAGGGAGTGGTATTTGCGCAGGGCTACGTCTCGAGCAGAACCTAAATCAGGAGGTTTGCCATCCTTGAAGGGCAGTGAGGCTACGTAACGACCAGTTTCATCTCGATAAATTGTGGATTTAAAATGATCTTCACAAGCTTGGTCTTCTAAGCTAAGAGGTTTAGGAAAGTTAATTTCTTCTAATTCCCAAAACTTTTGTAGTAGCTGATCGGTTTTCATTGAAACAAAGAGCGAGTTTGATTGCTTAGCTGGTGACGCAGTGGAAACATTTCCTAATGAGACCCAACCAAAAATAGTGTGGAGAGCGGAAGGTTGGCCTTTAAGTAGCGGGAATTTGTTAGTCATTATATCCGTAAAGGCTTGAGTGCCGAGGAGCATATCTACTTTTGCGGGGCAGTTGAAATCTGGATCAGCCAGTAATAAATGGGAGAATTCCTTTTTAATGGATTCCGGAAGCGGTGTAGCAGGAAGATCAGAAGCGATTTGCGGTATAACAATAGCATCAAGTTTGAGACAGTCATTATGCTCATAGCGGGAAGCAATATTGCATGACACAATATTTTTAGCGGTAACATTAGCGGAGTGGCCTATGCCCATAATATCAACTGAGCATTTCTCGAGAGGTAAGTTCAAACTTTGTGCCAAAGATCTGGTAATGAAATTGACTTCACTACCACCATCAATAACAAGCCTACAGTTTTGCCAGTTACCAAAAGCGTCTTGAATTAAAACTTGAGCGGTGCTTAAAATTACCATATTGTGGTTGGTTTTGCGGTTCAAACTACATGTTAAACTCTTGGCGGGTTTATCTGATATTGCGGGAGACACTGGGTTAGCGGTTGCGACATTAACATTCACCTTTGAGACTGAGGCGTTGTTAGATGTAGTATTTGCGGGCTTATTATCATGTAGAAGAGAGTGGTATTTTTTACTCTTACAGTGCCTGCAACTTGATGTAGATGCGCATACTGTGAGCATGTGTGTACCCAGACAAGCGAAACATCTTTTGAAGGAGCGCACTGTATTAAATCTGTCACTAGGTGACAAAGCTAAGAACTGTTCACAACGAAAGAGTTGATGGTTGCTGTCTTTACACATAGGACACTTAAGAAAGGATGATGACTGCTGAGTAGGCTGTACAATTTCTGACTTCGGCTGAGTTATCATTAAAACTTTCCGATGAGAAGGTGTAAGCTGTTTTGTGGTAGCGGCAGACTTTGATGAATCATTGGTAAGCTCATATATTGAACATTGAGCTCGGAGAAACTTCAATAAATCGTCAATAGTAGGGAATTTGACCGATTTAATGTCTAACTCAAATGCCTTTCTAGTGTTTGTATCTAACAACCTTAAAGCTAGTTGTAAAAATACAAAACCTGACAAATCAACAATGGGTAGAGACTTTAACGCTTGGACATTGATATTAAACAAATCAGAAATGAGTCTTAAGCTATTTAAGCTAGCATGCTTAATTGGCTGCTGATCAAGGATTTTATTCAAATAATGTGTCGCTAAAATTCTAGGATTAGTGTAGCGTTCAACTAATGTGTCATAGGCTAACTGATAATGTTCTGGATCAAAAGGTATACCTTCAATTAAATTCAAAGCGGGACCTTCAAGTAAGCTCTTTAGATAACTAAACTTTTCAATAGGAGCTATTGAGGAACTATGTATTAAATTATCATACAAAGACTTGAAAGACGGAAATTGATCTAACTGACTGCCAAACTTATTTATGTCAATTTTAGGCAGTTTAGGTTTCACAACAGATTCAGCTTTAGCTTGAGATTCAGGAACTACATTCTGTGGAGCAATAATCAAATCAAAGGCTGACTTAATCTCATAATACATAATATCAAACTGTTTGCTAGGGGCTGCAGTGTCTATCACTTCAATAGGCTCATCTAACTTTTCGTTATATTCATCAATTTCCTGAGAAATGTCTTCAAAATCTTTATACAACTGAGATAATTCTGAACATCTAGCTGTGAAAACATTTTTCTTATCGGGTAACTCTTTAATTAAATCATAACACAATTGTAATCTTACAAAAACCCTTTCTCGTCTCTTAACACTTTTATTAAGTTTTTTCTTAATGTCACCCATTTTGAAACAATATTAATAAAACTATAATATTTTTACACTAAAGAAAATAATACGGTAACTCAAATATTAGATATAGAAAACGAAAATACTAAAATCAAAACATTGAAATGTAAACAGAGAGTCAACAATGACGTTTGGGCAACAATATCAAGGTCGATCTATTGTCAAGCGAAACAGCTGATCGATAAAAGACCGGAAAGTCCAAAATATCACTAGCGTCTGGAGAGATCGGACTACAATAGAATTAAAACCCGTGTTATCGCTGCTAGACAAGATAGAAAGCGCCGATAAGCGGCAGACTGCGGATTTAATCCTGCTTAAAAACTTATTTATCTGTTTTGCTTTAACATAAAATATTGCTTATTACAGACATGTTTCATATCATAAACCCAACACAAATTAATTAAGCGTTAAATGGACTGTAATAAAGCGGATAATAACAACTTTTATAGGTTTTACTTATAATCCAGCGCGTCTAGGACCAAATGTTAGAGATAGCGGTTGAAACAAAATAAAATAAAATTGCGGAATTGACAATTAATTACTTGCTGAGAGGGTTCGCAGAGCTACTAATACCTTGTACAGCAGTCTTGGTGTATTGCGGTGTTCCTCTGCGATGTCGGGCCATGGTCGAGGGCTGAGCGGGCGGTACATCAGGCGGCGTCGGCGTCGTCATGTGGGTAGAAGCAGCTTCTGTCTGTCATCTCGTAGGCGGTGGCGGATAAATCGGGAATCACAATGACTGACTCGATTGTTACAAATTACTGAATATATTGATATATTAAATAAACAAACTGATTTAAACTTAATAACAGATACGTGAAAGAAAACATTTTAAATTGTCCATTGAGTAGCGTTGGCGCGGTCAACTCGATGCGTCACCGGCCGTGGCTGGAGTCGGAGTGCGCAGTGGAAGTGGAGGGGGGCGTCTTCATGACGTCGGCGGTGGCGATAAGAGAATTAGTAGCTCTTTAATTAAAATAAAATGGTAAAGTACCAAACAACTTAATAGAAGAAATTGAAAATGTCCAAAAACGCTTTATCAGACTGGCAGGAGTGCGTCTTGGTTTCAGATATATGGATGTCCCTATTGACGAATTAGCACACTTATTTAGCTTACCTGCCCTGGAATCTAGACGCCAATCCCAGGATTCTATCTTCTTATTGAAAGTAGTGAATGGCATGCTTGACTGTCCTGATCTCCTGCAAAGAATAGACTTTCGAGTTCCCTGTGGCACCAGATCTAAAGCTCTATTTATTCAAACATCAGTCTCCACATCTTATAAGGCCAACAGCACCATAGTACGAATTCAACGCCGAGGAAATATGCTGGCAGATCAAATCGACCTATTCTGCACTACACTAACTTCTCTCAAGTCTGCACTTCGGAAGCTGCAAGTGTAGTGGTGGATCCTGGTGTTACAGTGTTTGGTGGTGCCTCTAAAGGGCCACACCCAATTCGTGTTGTTTCAGTTATTTTTAGTTTAACACAACCACATGCACGCACAAACAAGCACATATTACAGCCCGTTGCACGGTAGAGATGTTCGATATTTTTGTTTCGGTGACAAAGTCACCGATATTGCTCTGTCACCGATATATCGGTGACAAGGCACTCGAGCAATCGGTGACAGCAAATTCAGTGACAGGCGCAGAACACCACCGCGCAGGCACCCAATCCGTTGCTACACAACGTCACCGGTCGCCGCGCCGGTTACCGATTGGCTGACGCGTGGTCACGAGGCTGCCTTCGCCTTTGCTTCGGGCCACTTCGCAATGGTTCGGGTGGAATCGGGCACTAGCACGTTGGCTCTGTCACTGATCTCCCAGCAACAGCGCCAGGCCCAGGTCGCTGTCACCGATCGATTTAATGTAGAACTTTTGGATTCAGTGACATAAAATATCGGCGACAAAGCGGCCAATCAGAGGGCGCGATCTGATGGCTTCGCTGGATCCGTTAGCGTTACGATATTTACAACACTGGTTAAGGGTCGCATCGTAATGGAATCCGAAATCATATAGACTCGAAAATCGCTAACGTCGTGTATCTTTTTAACAGTCATTAACAGTAATTTGTTACTCAGATAATTTTGTAACTTGTCACCGAAATAAAAATATCGAAAATTCATTTGCTCAGTGGCGCGACTGCCGCAGAAGCGGTATCTGGTTCTCCCCACCACTCGCGGCTTTGTCACCGATTTTCCTGTCACCGATTGAAGTCACCGATATTTCCTTGTCACTGGAACTGAAGTCACCGATATTTGAAAGTCACTGGATCGCACATCTCTATGCACGAGACGTGAGACAGTCCGCGCATGAGGGAGGGGAACAAGGGGGCTGGGAGGGGAATGGAGTAGCAGTGGGAGGGGCAACCAACTGTGTACTAGCCTGGCTGCGCACATTCGCCAAATTGTCCTAGCTTTGATTTCCGTAACATATAACCATTAAACATGTTAGAAAAACCACAAAGTAATAATACAATACAGCTGAACCATAATTAAGAATAACGATAAACAGTTATTGATATTCAGTTGATTCAAATTCAATGTTTCACTGACTATTATTGAGTCAATGTTTTTAGGATATTTTTAGCGAACGGCAACTGACAAGAGCTAACAGCTGACTGACGGTGCTGCACTCTAGCGGCGAGTGGGCGCGCATGCGCAATTGCCTCTTTTGCTCCCGCGCATCTAGTACACTGTCTCGATCACGTCTCGTGCAACCAACTGTAACACACAAAAACACGTTACATTTCACATTACATTCATTTGGTGGTGCCTTTAGAGGGCCACGTTTGTCATCGTGATCTGACAAACACATTTTTCCCTGCATTCGAGTGTGAGAAACCTGACTACTGAAGTGCATAGTGAATAGTTGAATTTGAATAGTTGGTGCATTTCTTTTACTGTTGTTTTTTGTTATATAGTTTATTTTATTGTTATTTATCGCAATTGTTGTTATTGTTATTTGTCATCGCAATTGTTTATTGTTGTTATTTATCGCAACTTATTATTGTCAACCACAATATGGAACCTCATTGTTGTTATTATTGTTTTCTCTATTTATTATTACTATTTATTGTTGTTTTTTTTATAACTGTATTAATATTTATATGTTTGTTTACCTTTGAATATTTTGAGTTTATTGATGCACTAAAAAATTGTAACTGACTGTTAATTAATTTTAAGGAATTATTCATTTGTGAAACTCTTTTGTTGTTAAAATATTGGCTAAGCCGTTGGAATGTAAATAAATAAATAAATAAATAAATAAATGCTTCGGCAAGGAAATTATGGAAGCATATAGTGAACTTCGATGTTGCATGGTTCCTTAAAACCTTAGCCTGTTTTTACAAAAAATAACAAAAAAATAGCTGCCTTGCCTTGCCTAGCCTAGCCTGCCCATCAGCCCATCTCCATCTGTTGCTGTTTTCGTGTTTTCATTTCGGGTCGCGTCGCGTCCATCATATCAACAACATAGCAAGGAAATTAAGGTAATCAGCATAATATAACCATATTTTTGTGTTGCTCTACTGATTGATTGTTCTTTGCCTATTTGCTTTCCCCAAGTCAGTAACCTTTTAAACCTAAGTTGACCATATGTTTAATAATGAATTAAACTAAGTTTTAGTAAATGTGTTAGGCTGTTAGGAAAGCGCCCAGAGTAATGAGTGAGTAGAAGGTGTAGCCATTAGCCATAGTCAAATGTATGTAAATTGTTTGGAATAACTAAACTTAGGCCTAGAACATTTTTATCATCTCTGACGAAAGTTCGGCTATTTGATTTTTTCATCAAATTTAAAAGCTTGCAATTTTCAATTGAGCATGGAGTTCCTTTGATTCCCTATCTTCTAATTGAAGGGGTCAGTGGATGAAGGGGGTAGGCCTATGTAACAAAAACCTAGTTTTGAGATATTTGGCCTCAAAGTTTTAATGTTAGAACTTTTTTAGTATTGCTTAGAAAAGGTTGAAATTTTAGTATTGTACGGCTATATGTCACAGTTTTTCACTGCAGTAAAAATATGTTTGAAATTTATTATTTTTTATATTTTATTAATAAACAAACATATATAACACCTTTTCCCAATATAAAAATTATATGAATCGGTTATTGAATTTGGAAGAAGGGGGTAAGTAGCAGTGTGGTTTAAGATAAAACACATACATAGGCTACTGCAACACAATACGATTTAATCAGCGTGAAAAAACCACTTTACATAAATATAACTTAGGCCTATTATCATTGATTGTTTTTTAGACTTATATTCATTGATGATGTGCTGGTAAACTTACTACCAGCGATGATGTATTCAGTGTAGTGGAAGAAAGGTGTAAGTTATGTAGCATTTAGTTTATAATTAAAGTGGATGAAGGAGGTAAGTGCACAGTAAAAGTGTAACATACCACTTTCTTCCACTACAATATTATCTATTAGTGTGCACATACCTCCTTTATCCTATTGCTATCTCCATAGCAACAGGAGTTAGAGAGCTAGGGTAAGTGCCAAAAGTTAAGTTGTCACATACCTCCTTCATTCACTGACGGGTAGAGTTTCATATAGCGCCTACATTTCTACCGAATGAAAATCGATACGATACGATCGATATATCGCATCGGATGAAATATCGACACGCAACATCGGATGAAGACCCCTTCAATTCACTCCATATCAGGATTATTCCTAATTAGGCTATGCTGTTAAACTGTAATTTTGATGTGTTAGGCCAGCTGCACACCAAAACGGACGCGACGTGACACGACAAGACAAAGCATATTACAACTTCGCGAACAAAGGTAAACACTTATTATTAAATGGAATACCCATACACTATAAAACTATTTTATTGTCTTCGCTCGCAAAGTCGTAAAAGGTTTCATCGGGTCTTGTCGCGTCGTGTCCGTTTTTGGTGCTGCCGGCCTTACAAGTAAACTTAGGCTAGTTTGTTGAAGTTGCCAGTTTGCTTTGTTTAAAAATTAATATTTACTGTTTGTTATAGGTTATAAATGGAGTACCGTACTGGTAAACCAACTTAGGATTAAGTAAATTAAAGGTTAAAGATGGAAGATGTGCAAAATGATGGAGAAGTCACCGATATATATGATCCAATAGAAGTAGGCGTGGTTGATGGTGGGGATCCTTATATTGAATTGGCCGGCACCAGTGAGCTCCAACCCACTGAAATCTCCAAAAGAGACCAAAGTAAAATTGAAAAGGAGCCTATAATTCAAACTTCTAAAATCTCTGGAAGTGACAAAAATCCAAATCAAGAAGAGTCTGAAATACCAACCAGAGACAGGCCTATCACTGAAAGTGACAAAAGCCAAATTCAAGAGGGGCATGCAATTCAAACCTCTGAAATCCCTAAAATTGATGTCAGTCAAATTCAAGAAGAGGCTGAAATTCAAACTAGGCCTATTGAAATCTCTGAAAGTGACAAGAGTCAAATTCAAGATGATACAGAGTGTCCTAGTATATCCCTACAGCAAGCTTTAAGTTCACAGTAAGTACTGGTGTCTAATCTTAGCCTTAAAAACCCCTGTTAAACTTATGAAACAAATTTTTAATGATTTCCTTTAGAGAATGTAGTCCTCCTATGCTTGGCTTAACTATCCTAATCAGCGAAGCTAGTATCCATATGTGTTCATCATATGTTTCTGATATAATTCAATATTTTAGGCCTATTTTAACTAAATCATTGTGTCATTTACCTGTTGGGTAAATGCTCACGGTTCTCACAACCGTGTACCATCCATGATTCCACCACAAACAAATCTAGTGCTCTCTAAGCAGCTTGGATATCTGGTAGGATCAATTTCTTTCCTTTCCTTTGTCCTCTCGCCAATATGTACAAAGCACAGCACTCAATTGCCAGGACTTCTGATTGGAATACTGTTGCCATGCTTTCTAAGGCCTGTGAAATGCTGGTTGTATTACCATACACTCCTAGCCCTGATCTGTTGTCTTTAAACTCTACAATTCAGGTAGATTTTATTCTACCTTGTATTTTAAAGCCTACAGATTCTTATACTTTATACAGATTAGGCTTCCATCTGAATAAAATTCAAGGTATGCGCTGATGTGTTGCCTATATTGAGCCTTGAGCCTAATCTGCGCTCTCCTAAAGCAAGTTGGTAATATTTCTTAAAGTCATATTTTTTACTATTATAACTGGGACTATTTATTAGGTCCATGTCCTAGGGAACTTCTTTAATATGAACATGTGGCTTGCGCCACTATTGCACTTAATTTCACCTGCTACCCACTTTTAGGGCTGAGCTGCCCTTACTTATCTCTCTGTGTTCCAAGTGGGAGCATATCGAGTATGGTACTATTCCCAGCACTGCGGCTGGGCAGGATTTTGTTGCACCGTATGCACCCCTGTGCATACCAGTCTTAGCAACTGTTGCAGTTAAGACATAAGATGTTTATTGGTCATTTTAGCGAATTTCCCTAGGGGGTGTGGCGAATATCCCTATAGGGAATCCGCTATTACGGTAGTAGCCATGGTAAGACCTAAGCCCAGGACCACTTTATTTTTTCATTTTGAGGAAACCAGAAGCCAAAAACACTATTCGAATAGTGTTTTTGGGTTATGGTAACCTCAAAATGAAAAAATGGTTTCATATACATGTCCCACTTTTCGAATGGTGGTTTTGGCTTATGATGACCTCAAAATGGTAGTATTCCGGGCGCCTCACCGGTTTACCGGTGACTAAAAAAGACGATAACTGTCGTCTGCTAAACAATGCAAATGCCTTGTTAGCAGACGACAATTATCGTCTTTTTTAGTCACCGGTAAACCCGGTGAGGCGCCCGGAATACTACCAATGAAAAAATGGGTTCTTTTATATACATGTCCTTTGGTAAGGTAACTGATAACTTTTGATGGGGACCTCCAATTTCGATGAAATTTGGTATGAAGGTGTGAGACCAAGTCTATTTTCATGAGTTCCCGAACCAGCATTGTCGGTTATGGGAACGGGATTTTATGGGGTTTCAAAGGGGCCAAAAATGGGTTTTTGGCATTTTTGGACCTTAATTTTCAAAATTCATCAATTTTAGCTGAAACCATTTAAAAGAACTTAAAAAAAACAATTTGGTATTTTGAATTTTTATCTTAGCGTAACTGGTTACGGGGAAAATCCAAAATGTGTTTTCCATGTTATTCTAATGGAAAATCAAGAAAACCCTTTATCTTGCTTATTTATTGACATGATTAAATTTGGTATATACATTATCTAGATAGGGTTTAACTTACACATGCTTACAAAAGCCATATTTCGGCAAACCTACATGTACTCACTTCCTTGGGGTTTATTGGAAAAAAATGAAAAATTGCCAGAGCTTGATACAATTTTGTGTTTATATTCACTGATTATTGATTAACTTAGATTTTCTAACAACACCTCATGGTAGCAAACTTACATACTCGATCCTATGGTGTTTTTATGGGGAAGTATATAACATAATGGATAGCCTCTGGATCAGTGACGGCTCGCCCATAAGGACTCCCGGACGCCGCCCCCCCAAAGAATTTATTAAAAAACCAAAATAAATAAATTAACAAAAATATTATTATAAGAATATTTAACAGAATGACAATTGTATAGGTCATAAGTTGAAGATAGAAACAGATCGTACCAAAATAAATGAAAATCGACGACAATTGTGGCTCTAATTCTATCGCGGCCGGCTCGGGCCGGAGCGACGGCCGCCGGACGCCGGACGCCGGCCACGGCGTCCTAGCGCTCTTGTAAAATCAAATGGAGACGCGCATATGCGCACCTCACTCACACAGGCACACACAACGGCTGCTTAATGCAACGCTCTGCCCGGCGCCCTAGGCTGCGCGCGCCACTGCTCCAGCCACTGCTACCAACCGAGCAGTGCCAAAAATGTGACTGTAAGTACCCTCGCGTTTCAGTTGTCCGTCTGGGTTCTTTTGAGCGTAATGTTGTACGTGTTGGTGTATGTTGTGTTGAAATAGTGAATTATATAGATTTGTGAGGAAATGTAAATGGATGATAGTGAAATGGGTGACGTTGGAGATGAGCAACATTTACACCAGGTAAATCGTATAGTAGGTAATAGAATGGGGGAAAAACATTGAATATTAGAATTGTTTTGTAGAACGCGGGGATTCCAAGGCCCAATTTAGTTTTAATCAAATACAAAATTGAACAAAGAGAAAAAATAGTTTTAATCAAAAGTGTTTTAGAAATTTATACAATTAGGCCAATTGGCTCTGTGGCTGTAAAATTACAAACTCGTTTTTCTGTAACTCTTGCTTGATTATAGAGATTCAGGATCTTGACAACTGTTGGTGGTATTTCAGAGATTAAACATTTGAACTAAAACGTTAAGAAATATAAAACGAGTGACAAACACAGCAATGCGTGTATAGAATTTGATTAAGTATTTGGAAGGATTGACATTAGATTTGCGACATTAAATAAAACTAGGCCTACAAAATGTCTTGAGAAATGACGATTTTTTATTTATATTTATTTATTTATTTTTGGTCTGGATTTCGTTTAGCAAAATCATTGACTATGTATTCATTGCAAAATAATCCCAATATGTTATGTGTCCTTTAAAGTCAATAAAACAATTGATTGTGTTAAGGCTTTCAGGTACTATAAAGAATTTAAATCTGAAGTACAAAAAATAAGATACTCCCCTGAACTGGATTAGTCCAGTGTGTGAACAATAGCGTAACTGAACCCAGACGTAAACATGGTTTGAAGACCGGAAATATATTGTCGCAAAGGAATGTGACATCCTAACTTCCGGGGTACGTAGCGGACCGCTTTCAATTCTTAGAACACACCTGTCCGCGGCAAAACTATTTCAATCTGATTTGTTTCCTCAATTCAAAAACATGTCACAAAAAAGAAGTAGGCCCATGCATTTAAACGTATTCATATCTTATACTCTAAAACAAGCTCCATTTGTCCGGGCAAAGTTTTTTTTCGCTCCAAGGATTTTTGATTTTTTAATTGAATAGGGGGGTTTTGGCCACCAGAAATCGATTGGAACTGGTCCCATGTCTGGGAAAAATCCGGTTTTCGCGCTAGAGCACTTCAAAGATTCCATGTTATCCTTATGGAATTTTATTAATTGAACAAAAATCAGCTGATAACTGTAGATATAAACCAATGTGTTACATCTTTAACCTGTAGTTTAAGAAAATTATACCAAAGTGCAGCACCCGAGCGAGTGAGCGATACTCACTCGCTCGTCTTTAAAACGGAAGAGGGCGAGTGAGCGGAGCGAACGAGCTTTGTGTTAGAACGAAAGTAATAATTTTATCGAGCATAAGCTCGGTCCCCCTGGTACTCAATGAATAAAATTGACAGAAAACCAATGCTTGTTTTAGGTTTAATTGACCTAAAAATGTCATCTCTGTTGTACATAACTGATAACTGCAGGGTGATAACTTTTCATCAGCAATTGTGATACAGGTATTAAGATTTTTAGGCTATATTGCAATTTAATTCACATTTGTGATCGAATTATATCTGTTTGATGGAGTAAATATTATTTATGACACAAGAGATAACCGTTTTTCCTGAAGAAGAGACATTACTTATCTTTACTTTCGTAAATATAAATAAAATAATCATAAGAGCCCCTCCACCGTCCCTAACCACCGGCCGCCACTGCTCTGGATCATAAAAATTAGCAAAAAATGGTTATGTTACCTCTATAAATGATCCAATGTAGTTGTAATATCACTACAGCTGTTTCGTGCTCTTCATGAGCACATCTTCAAGGTGAAGAACTCAAATTTAACACATTTCATCTGTGGGAGAGCTCGTCAAAAAACATAAAAAGTACATAAAGTTCACGAGAAACTCATTCAATATTTTAAAAACTTGGCCAAGTAAACCGATTAGCATACGCGATGCGGAACCGGTAGTCAGTAGGTCATGACTGACGCGTGTTTATAACGGAGGCATTCACCCCCTCTCCATCACCTGTTGTCTTATCAGGGCCCTTCTTTTGATTGGTTATATTCAGGATGCGGATGGCGGTGTTGTATATAATATTTTATTTGAATGACAGCTGCTCGTTTAAGATGTGGTCAGGGTGTTCTCTAGCTGCTCTATCAGGGTGTCTACTGGTCACCGAAGTCACCAAAAGTCACCGAAAGTCACTGATTTTAGTTAATGGTCACCGAAGTCACCAAAAAGTCACTGATTTTTCTTGAAAATGGAAGAAAAGTCACACATTTTTAGTATAAATTGCGAAAATAATGCGATTGCGAGCAAAAGTTTTGCGACTTTAACAATTTTTCCTTAACATTTTCTATCTTAGAGACGGAAAAGTCACTGATTTTTAACAATTATCACCCCAAAAAGTCACTGATTTTTATATCTCTTTGGCAGAATACACCCTGTCTATAGATCTCAAACTCCTCAATAGTATCCATGCGTCTCTTGTTGTTGCAAAAATGCATAACTTCCAAATTTGTTTCTATGTTTGTGTAGTTATATGGTTATGGCTTGTGAGATGGTCGGCGAAAGTAGATTTGTATCCTTTTGGGTAAATGTTCATTAAATCTGGCTTTAAATGAGCGAGTAGTTTGTCACATTTTATTTTTCAAACACCTGTGCCATTTATTTTACTATGGGGTTGTTTTTGGGCTGTTGGGAAGGTTGAATAGTTTATTAGATGTTCCGTTTTTTTAAATAGACTTGGTCTCACACCTTCATACCAAATTTCATTGAAATCTGAGGTCCCCTTCAAAAGTTATCAGTACCTTACCACGGACATATAAAAGAACCTATTTTTTCATTTTGAGGTCCCCATAAGCCAAAAACACCATTCGAATAGTGTTTTTGGCTTCTGGTTACCTCAAAATGAAAAAATAAAGTGGTCCCGGGCTTAGGTCTTACCATGGCTACTACCGTAATAGCGGATTCCCTATAAGGAAATTCACTAAACCCCATAGGGAAATTCGCTAAAACGACCAATAAACGTCTTAGGCTATGTCTTAACTGTAACAGTTGCAAAGACTGGTATGCACAGGGGTAGATCGGTGCAACAAAATCCTGCCCATCCGCAGTGCTGGGAATAGTACCATACTCGATATGCTCCCACTTGGAACACAGAGATAACTAAAGGGCAGATATTTCAGCCCCAAATATTTTGTTTATTAAACAATAACAGCCATAGGAAATTTGCTAATTACGCAGGTCTGCTGCTACAAGGGTGTTATTATTTTCATCTTGACCTCACTGTCAGAGGGAACCGAGGAATAAGTTAATAGAGGACCTAACCTAGAAAGCTGCGAGTTTCACCGATGAATGGTAAAATGAAGTGTTTGACTATTTAAACCCTGAAAAAGTCAAGCTGGTGACCTTCACAAGGAAAAGGGGATCTAGAATCTCCTCCCAATGATAAGTGGAAAGAGAGTTAAGGACGTAAACGAAACTAAGTAGGAACCATATCTAGGAGTATTTCTAGACCAAAAATTTAACCTGGTCAAATACTTGGATTATGTACTCCCTAAAGGAACAGGAGGCATGGATACAGGAGACATTTGTAGAAGAACCTTTGGAAAGAAACGGGGTCAAGGCCCCCGGCTCACATATTTATGAGGCCATAGCTTTGACAATAATATACATTAACATGAATAGACTTCTCATAGCAGGCGTGTTTGAAACCTGATTACAGTGATGCTATCTTCTGCGGCTGTTATGAAATACTGATTTTAGTTACCAGCTGTTGTATTTATTTACTTCTTGTTTATATTCATGCTTTGTTTACCTTTAGGATTTTCCAAGGTTTTTGTTTCCATCAAACTTAAAACCGATAAAGATTTATCGACAAGTGTGCGAGGTGAGGTATATGCGAAAAATGTCATGAATGAAAGTTCTGTGCGTAAGTGGTGTATTCAGTTTATAAATGGCCAAACCAATGTTCATAATGAGCAGAAGAGTGGACGCACGAGTCGGACGCTTCCGATAGTTTTATAAATTGAGCTATTGTGATGGAAAATAATTTTCATGTAATTCCAGAATAAAAACAGGTATCTATGGCTTCTGCATCTCTAAATTCACCTGTCAAACGGTATGTTTCTGCAAACTCTCTGACCATACTTATGAAAATGTAAAACTTATTTGTTATTGACAATCTGTGCACTGACATCTTGGTTGGTCATGATGTAATGAAATTGCATTCTTCGATAAACCTTAATTTTGGAGGAGATAAATTACCTCTGTCAATTTGAAATGTTGCTTGTGCTTCTGTTGACCCATCACCCCTTTTCCTTAATTTATCACCTGACTGCAAGCCCATTGCAACCAAGTCTTGCAGGTATTCTAATGATGATGAAAAGTTCATCAGATCTGAAGTGCAAAAACTCCTTCAAAATAGTACAGGGTGATTAAAAAAGAATGACCTGATTTCAGAAACTTATAATTGTTTCAAAAATTGTTGCACACAAACAAATTTTACATCAAATTACTCACAGAAACATCAAGTTTTTGATGATGTACTACAAATGTTGTATGTGCCCTCCATTGGAGGCTCTGATGAAATTTAGACGATAGCTGAACTCATCCCAAACTGTCCACTAGATGTCTTCTGGGACTGTAGCTACTGCTGCTGATATCCTGGTTTTAAGCTCCTCGATGTCACGAGCTAAGGAAGGAACACATTAACACGTTAACACGTACATACATTACACACGTACATACACGTACATACATTACATACATTAACACGTTCTTTTACGTATCCCCGCAGGAAAAAGTCGCATGGTGGTATGTCAGGTGACCTTGTAGGCCAAGAATGCAAAGCCGTGTCTCGCTTTCCTGTGCGCCCTATCCAACGTCTGGCCCTTAACCTTGGTTTGGGACCAAAGTTTATGA
The DNA here is from genome assembly GCA_030545055.2 of Neoaliturus tenellus. NCBI lineage: Eukaryota > Metazoa > Arthropoda > Insecta > Hemiptera > Cicadellidae > Neoaliturus > Neoaliturus tenellus. Next base: position 87,169,926 of record CM061536.1, read on the forward strand.
CTGACGTCACACCCACAGTTAGCGCTTATATAGATATCTAGTGGCGATTTTCTAAAACTCTAGACCACCCTGGTTGTAGATACTGCATTTTCAGTGGCGGTAATGCGATACTATCAATAATATCAAAAGTTAAAATCGGGTCATTCTTTTTGAATCACCCTGTATAATTGAAGAAGGTTCATCTCCCTGGTGTGCCCAAGTGCTTGTTGCCAAAAGCTCATTTTATAAAAAGCGATTAGTTACGGATTACAGTCAAACTACAAGGGCTACTCAGAAAGTGTGGAACGTTTCCGTCTTACGCCGCTAGGTGCGCGCGTATCGCTTATATTAGGGTTTGAGAGCGCTCGGGGCCTCAGTGGCTATCCAGCCGTGACACTAGGAGCATCATCGCGCTGCCTGTTTTCTTTATATTTAAATTAAAAATGGCCACTCCTTTACAAAATACCGCCAGTTGCAAAGTGCAATCTGTAATACGGTTTTTGTTGGCAAAAAACTTAAAGTTAACACTCCTACGAAATAATAAAAAATAAAAAAATGTGATGTAATCTGTCAAAGTTTTTGAAAAACCTCTAAAATTTTCTAGCATATCAAACATTTCTGACCAAGTAATACACAATTTCGTAGCTGACTAACATTGCAATTGATAGAGTGTAAAAGATACCATGTTATAAATTAGTTAAATTTTAAAATTAATTGATGTAGTTTTGATTATAAACATTCTATGTTTATGGTTAACAACTTCTCAAAATTTTATAATTTGCCATCAACTCTAAATATTTTAAATCACGGTTCATCTGAAAAGTGTTGCCCTGTTCTATTGAGGGCACATGACGCTCTCATACCAAGGCGACGTCAGCCCCTTACCCACCTGCCTATAGCTACCGATGATGAGAACACTTCCAAACTCATCCGTCTGAGGAGCACATCTCTTTACTTACACCATGCCTTTCTATTCACGTACGTAGCCACCTCTGTTAAATCATAGACTGGATACAAGTTGAATTAGCTGTATTTTGAACTTTGTTTATTTATAAAAGCAAACAACAAAAAAATTCAACCATGCCATTCGGCAAAGCCAGCCTGTTGGCATTAAAGATTGGTGCCGTTCCATTGCAACTTTAAAAACCTAAACTTCATCAATTTTTGGCCGAAACAACTACAGACCAAGCCCATCCAATGACAAAAAAAAACTTGAAAATCTGTATAAATTAGCAAATGTGTAGACAATTTCTGAAAAGTTTTAACAATTAATTGATCATTAAATTAAATTGCTCATGATGTTAAACTTTAAGAAAACATAAAAATTAGGTAATGGTAGGGAGAATCAGAACGTTAATAAAACAATTCAACTTCTTTTTTTAAATTAGTAATTATTAATAGGACTCTAATTTGGAAAAACCTAACTTAAAATTACGTAAGCGGTCCCAACACGGGCCTTTGGGCCTCTTCACACACCCCCCTTAAATCTAAAGTCTACTGACTAGCTGACCTAAGATGGAGTTACGAATAGGTTAGCAAAAACAGGGCATTGTTTAATAACAATCCTCCCCATTACAACAATCAAAAATCAATTTCTGATACACGGGTAGTAAACAATAGACTTACTAATACTGCATTAACTTTTGACTGACATTGACAGGATTGAAATTTTTTAATCCTGATTACTCTTCTGCTATGGGGCCGTCCATAAATTACTTCATCACTTTTTGGCCATTTTTGGACCCCCCCCCCCCCTAAAATCATTCCACCATCGTAATTTGTCTGATCCCCCCCCTAAAATCATCCTACCATCATAATTTGTCTGACCCCCCTCCCTCTCAGAAAAATTACATCATTTTTAACAAACGTCCATTTTAAGTAGAAATAATGATTGTTTTCGTCAAAGCAACTTAAATTCTATTCTTTATTAAGACTATCAATCAACCTCATTTCCAGTACCCCATTTTGGCGGTAGTTTGTTGACAGAACTTAAGAACTATTCAAACCAGATATTTTCACGATGACGAAGAATGCTACCTGATAAACTAAAAACATTGACCAATAAAATCTGAATTTACCTTCAGAAATAAAGCCAAAATGACTTTTTCATGGAAAAATAAACTATTAAACAACGCCTAAAAATAGTCTAATGTATTTTCTTAGACAATTATTTTATAATAGTTGAATTGTGTATGAATTTATCATTGTTTTACTGTCAAAATGTTATATAAAATATCATTTTTCAAATGACGTCATATCAAAGCAGACGTCAAAGCCCCCCCCCCCTTTCTCATCACCTTACCGTCATTTTAAATCTGGACCCCCCCACTATTTTCAGATGACGTAATTTATGGACGGCCCCTATAGAGATAATTCACAGAATTTTACATGTCAATTTATCGGTGCTCGGCGATATCCGCCGTTTGGCAAAATTGTCAAGTTGTTGACACTGTCTCTTCTGATAATGAATTGTCATAGGCCTATGGCTTTTTACAGAATTCATGATTGGAGATGTATATTGACAGTTGGTGCAGAAAGAGAAGTTACAGGCCATTGCACGAGACGTGAGACAGTCCGCGCATGAGGGAGGGGAGCAAGAGGGCTGGGAGGGGTATGGAGTAGGAGTGGGAGGGGCGGCCGACGGTGTACTAGCCTGTCTGCGCACATTCGCCAAATTGGCCTAGCTTTGATTTCGGTAACAAAATAACCATTAAACATGTTAGACAAACAAAAAAAGTAATAATACAAAAAAGCTCAACCATCATTAACAGTAAATATAAACAGTTATTGATATTCAGTTTATTCAAATTCAATGTTTCACTGACTATTATAGAGTCAATGTTTTTAGGATGTTTTTAGCGACCGGCGCCTGACAAGAGCTAACAGCTGACTAGCGGCGCTGCACTCTAGCGGCAAGTGGGCGAGCATGCGCAATAGCCTCTTTTGCTCCCGCGCATCTGGTACACTGTCTCACGTCTTGTGCAACCAACTGTAGTTTTATAGTAAAAGAGAAGACTGTGTGTCTTACAGAATTTCTTTTGTGCTTGAATTAATCTTTATAAATATTACTCTTACATATGCTTAATTTTTTCCAGGAAAAGAAAATTATTCAACTGTCTGATTTGCGGAAAAAAGTTCAATCAAAATGCTGGTAGATACAATCATATGAAAAAGAAGCACAATGTTTTAAAAGGTGAAAAAACCAATATTCAGTGTTTAGAAAAAGGCTGTTCCTTCAAATGTAGTTATAAAGAGAAACTGCAACTACACTTAGTTGAAGAACATGGATTCGTCATGGACATAAGACTCGAGACTTTTAACAACTATAGTGGTAAGTTTTTTCAAAATTCTAAGTATCAAGCAAATTTTATAAAGCTAGTTTTATAATTTCCGTAGGTAGATTTCTTTTTAAACTGTAACTTAATGGAGCCTCATATGATTTTATCTTACAATAACTTAATTCTTACCTAGTTTTCATCTTCCACCCCCAGTTTAATTGATATGATTGTTTTAAGAAGAGATTGTCTTTGGTAAGTCGGTGTTTATTACCAACTGGCATCAATACTTTACTAGAAATTTAATATGAACTTTTTGTTTAGGTATTTATGCCTTTAGTAATTTGTGTAGGTATGTGACAAAACTATTGAAAGTAAACAACATTGAACCAACAACTTACTTTAAACCTTATAAAATAATATTTCACAAAATGCAAAGAAAATTACTTTTTTAACTACTAGGCCTTACATGAAGGTGACCTTCTCTGGAAGAAACTTTTCTCGCTGGTAACCTTTCTGCTTGATAATACTTTAAAATTTATGTTAGGTTAAGTAATAGATAATCAGTTACCACCTAGAAGCGTTACCTGCTTGACTGATTGTGAAGTAATGGCATGAAAAGTTACAATTCAGAAGGGATCACATGTGATGTGAGGGACAAGTTTTAGGGGAATGCGGCCATCATCTACTCTGCATATCTCTTGGAAATTTGATAACTTTTTAACTTACATTAATGTATTAATTTTTGTACTTATCAGTTTATGGATGGTAATATACCGTTCTCTTTTAAAATTCATACTATTTCTCGCTAAGCAGAGATTTGGTCAAGTTTCCGTCTGTCCTCGACTACTTACATTTATCTTGGACTGCAAATGTCGGAAATGTTTCTTATGAAATGGGGTGAGGCATACTTGGAACAGCAGTGCTGGCAGTCATAAAATTGTGAAGTACTACACAAAACAAGATTATTCTGGAGGATTCCTACTCTAAACGACCTCTCAAATTGTCTTCTGCCTCTATAACACTCTTACAGTGACACGATACTAAATATCAAAACAACATTAGAGTATATTCAGAAATATATTTGAACGGATAAAATGTAGGTCAGTGAAGAGGTTAAGTGCCAACGTTGTGTAGTTAATTAATTAAGAGTCTTATTGTGTGTAGCAAATATTAAATGTAGTCAATTATTGTAATGAAATTAAATTGTAGCTTACTTAATACTTTTTTCATGTTATTAATAGATTTTCTGCGATGGAAGGAAGGATTTGAAAAACAAGAGAAGACCAGATTTGTAAAGAAATCAGGCTCAAGATCAAGAGAAAAGGGTGTTCGTGTCATTTACTTCTATTGTAGCCGATCAGGTACGTCTATCAACAATCATGCTGCCGAGAGACAGCTCATCAAGAGGAAACTCACAACCAAGTCAGATCACCACTGCACAGCTTCAATCACGGCCTTGGAGCTCGTTAGCGGACATGTAGAGGTGAAGGTTTGTGCCACACATTATGGACATGACACGGACCTCCAACGCTTGCGACTTTCAGACACGGACAAAATTCAGATTGCTGAACAGCTGATAAGAGGTGTGCCTCGTGATGTGGTTATTGACAATATTCGATCAACAGTCAGTTCTGAGGTAGACAGAATTCATCTCATCACAATGAAAGATATAAGAAATATCGAGAAGAAATATGGAATCCAAACAAAAAGCGCTACTGAATTAAAATCAAATATGACTAGTAACATTAGCAATTGGGTATCATTAATGAACCAGTCTGAACATTCCCCAGTGATGTATTTCGAAGAAGAAAGGAGCGATGATTATGCAAACTATGATTTCACACTTGTTTTAATGACAGTGGGACAGATTGAAATGGCCAAAAAGTTTGTAAATTCAGGAATATTTTATATTCCTACCTATGCTTCAAATAATAACAGGTATTTTGTATATAGTTTGAAGGGGAAAAACACTCATGAAATATATATTGCTACTTTGATAGTCGTAGATGGATCTAACGATGTTTCACCCATAAGTTTCATGATCACTACTAATTTCAATCAAGATTGTTGTAAGTTATTTTTTGATTGTGTGAAACAAAAGTTGCCTGAACTCAAAGCTAAAGTTGTTTTGACTGATGACAACTCTGATATTTTTGAGGCATGGACTTCTGTATTTGCAAACGACCCGCCTGAAAACACTGTGCACTTGTGGAGTAATCGTTTTGTTGACAAAGATTGGAGGGATAACTTGATTGTCATACCAAATGAAGAAGTACAGACATCCATTTATGAAAAACTATACTCCTATTTAGAGTCAGATGATGAGACACAATTGTGTAGCACCCTCAAAAACTACGTTGACAAAGAACTACTTACCAATCCTCTGACCATCCAATTTGGGACCCACTTTGTACTAAAGTATCTCGGATCAGAACGGTTTTGGGCTGGATGTTACGTGAAGAAATATGTTGCTATCCAAGCTCAGTTGAACATGGAAAATTTGAGTAATCAAATAGAAGAAGTTGTTGACAAAAAGCATGGAGAAAAAACATTTGTTGTTGGAACAGTTCAGGATTTACTTAAATTAATTAGTGAAAACCAGTGCCAACGACAAGCAAAAGTTCAAAGGCAAGTACAAGATTTGCCAAATCATCATAGAGGTGGGTTAGCAATAAGTCCAGAATCAATTGTAAAGCAGACTGATACTTGTTGGAGAGTCAATTCAAGTAAAGATCCACAAAATATTTTTGCAATTGTTTCAAGACAAGCAGACTTATCTTGTGTTAACGAACCCTGTGTTTTGTTTTGCATGAAGTGTTGTGCATGTGCTCATGAGTTTCAATGTTCTTGTAGGTTGTACGCTTTTGATAAAACAATGTGTAAACACATACATGCAGTTGTTCAAAATTACTTTGATCAAACACACTTTGTAGCAGAAGAAAAATCCAAAGCTACAGAAAAAGAATTGGTTGTACTAAAAAGTGAGAAGTTTTGGGGTGGACGGAAAAGAAGAAAACGTAATACTGATAATGAATTGAACTCTAACCCAAGTGTTAAAGATGAGAACTTTCTACCGGTACTTGATGAAATGATACACAACAAAAAAAGAAAAAGAGGAAGGCCAAAAAAAAGTGAATGTTTAGAAAATGAAAAAAATAAGAAGGAATCTTGTAGTGAAGACAGTAAAAAACAACAAAAGACAAAGGTAACTGTTTTGAGGAGAAGTAGGAGATTCACACTTTTCAAAAGCAAAAAGAGAGCGGATCAGTCTAAAACGAGTAAAAATCAATAGATTTTACTTTAATCAATAAGTAAATTTCCTCTCTAAAATATTTTTCATATCATCAAAGACCACCCCTATCCCTCAAATATGATTTTCCATTGATGAATTCAGGATTTCAAGTCATCATTAATGAAACTAACTGTATTTCCATGATATTTTTTAATCCATGTAAATATGTAACTCTTTTGTAAAGGTTGTAATGAAGTGTATTTAATTTATGTTGATACGTAATATGTTTGATGGTGTATATATTAGTTTGATGTTACTTTATTAAATCTAATTTTATCAAGCATCCTAATTTATATAATACGAGGTGGCCCGTGCGCAAATTGCGCATTTTATGATTCTGTTGAATGTTATGTTCATGAATGTTGATTATGTAGTGACAGAGATCTATTTTTGTTTACTATCTGGCTTTTAAAATTAATCTGAAGGTAATCAGCTTTTAAATTACAATTCACATTAAAGAACTTGCAATAAAAGTTGGTGAACATTTTAAAGCGCCCTCTAGGAATAAATCAAAAGTGAGGGGGGGCGAAGCCTGAAACAATATGACCTTTTTAATTACGATTCGTCACTGCGCTGTATCCTAAGCTTTAAAATGACACCTCAGACCTCAGTCTTAAAAATCGGTTTAGTAGGTCGAGAGAAAAAGGGACGTAACAGACAAGAAGAAATAAGAAATAGAAATTCTTATTTCTCCCTTATAGAAATAAGAAGATAGATTAAAAATTGTGTACAAAATTTTTGTTTTTATTAGCGGATTTCCCTATAGGGAATACGCTATTACGGTAGTAGTCACGGTGAGACATAAGCCTGCGACCATTTTATTTATTTATTTTTTTGAGGTTCCCAGAAGCCAAAAACACCGTTTGTTCAAATTCATATATATGTATGTGTGTTGCCTGCGGCTCGATGGGGGCTCCGCCCCCATGCTTTCTTAGAAGTCGTCCTAATTTTGTAAATTAATAAAAAGTCAAGTATTAAACAGATTAGTTCCACCGAAAAACTGGTCCACCAAGAAAATAAGAAAACTGGCTGGGTAGCTGTGTGGTTATAGTGCTCGCCTTTGAATCCAAAGGTTGCCGGTTCGATCCTGAGAAAAGTCAGTAGCTTTTTAAAGGTTTGATTATGGACCCAGTTGCCATTTGTTATTGGGCTATTAATTAATGATGCTTTCTAACAACTGGTCGATGTTAGATAGTATCAAGACTGGGGTTTGGACCGTTCCCCATCAAAACGTTAATAATGCAACTGGCGTATATAGACAAAGAAAAAAAAAACAGCAATTATACATTACACATAATCAATAATAATAAAAAGCTTTGAAAATTGCCTATAGCTCGTTTTTAAAACAACTTTCTAGTTCCCCTTAATTCGTAAAATTTTGAGAATTGTAAAATCATAATCAACTATACAAGTATTTTTAGGTATTATGCTGTACGGAGGCTCCACCCCTTTGCCCCCTAATTAGTTGCCCCTATTTGTTAATTGCTGTAAAAATCACAAGCACTGGACAGGCTAGTTGAGGCCTCCGCCCCCCCCCCCCCTCATCAAGTTACATTAATGAAGAGCGCCAATTGTACTACATTACCAACATGTGTTGTGGCGGGACTAATTACCCGAAAGCGCCGCTAGACTGTGCCCCAATTCGTATTCCCGGAATATATATATTAGACTCAACTGCCGAATACGGACAATGCCCGAAATTTTTACCCACTCCGCGATATGGACGATGTGTAATACTCACATCGCGTAGAGAGCATTTTATTCATGCATTGGCCAAAGCAAAATACCCAGACCACGGAGTAGGTAATTGCCGAAATAAATACATTCTTTGGTGATTAAGTAAAACCACAATACCCACAATCCCATATGTGTAAATTTGATTGTCCACGTCGCGGTGTGGGATTTATAGTTTGCACAAAAGCCAAATAGCGTTACTCAGGGGCCAGACGTGTAGGTCTAGACGTGTTTCCCTCTCCACCCACTACTCCTGGCAAAGAAATAAATAAGAGTCAATGTTGGTGCACCTTCGTTATACACTACGCAAAGGGGGTTACAGTTGATTGCACGAGACGTGAGACAAACCGGCAGAATTTGTCTACATATGGTCAGGTTGTCTCCATCTTGTGCAACATGGTGTGGATTAATCATTACAATGATATACAGTTAAATCATTACTTAAAGTCTTTATTTCAAATGCAGGCATTTAATTTTCATTTAATTTGTTTAGACTAAAAGTGTTTCCATGACATTTGGCATTGCACTCTATGTTTGATTTAATGCATTTACCAAATTTAAGCACACAGTCCTTCTGTGGATGTTGTAATCTTATTATAGTTGGTTGCACGAGACGCGAGACAGCCCGCCTTGATTTGTGCCACAAATGGGCACCCTATTATAACAGCATTATCGTTATATCATATTGGTATATCACAGGAGAGATAGAGAAAGAGAAATGGTGTCTGCTCTTAATCAGTTGATCTCTGCTGTCTTCTGCATCGGTCACATTTGCAATGTTTTTGTTAAACAGATGATTCCTTTCAAATGGCAGCTTAGGCTACAATCCACTTTTATTAATGTTTATAATTAATCCTATATCCTATACTCTAATACGAGTAAAATGTATTTGCATGTATGTTTGCACACGGATCTCAAAAACGGCTCGAACGATTTTCTTCAAACTTTGCAAATAACTTAGTTCTGGAATAAAAATAATATAAATACAGGTCTCTAGGCCACGAAAAATCTTATTTATTTATAATCTCTATTTGAAACTTTAAAAATTTTAACATTGGTGTTATGGAGTTAAAAATTAAAACAAGGAAGTAATAAAACAGCTGACTAAACTGTCAAAGTGTAGACCACATGTTCCAGTAAATTTTAAATGGTACTACTGTACTGCATGATATAAATAATTCATAATTTTTCAATCAAACTCCATTCTGCTGATTATGAATGTTTGGTAAATGAAAGTCGCGTAAAAGTATAGAACAACTATTTTTTTAATTGCATTTGAATAATTAAAAAACCAAAGCATTAGTAAGAATTGTGAAAACAGCTGTTAACTAAATAACTAAGATTGATGTTATAGATTCAACCTGTGTTTGAACAAATATACACCAGAGCGCAGCACCTGTAGGCCTCAATTGAAACAGTCTGTAAGGCGAGTGAGCAAAGCGAATGAGCTCATCGTGAAGGCGAGTGAGTGGAGCAAACAAGCTCGTATTGAACGAGAAGTAAGCCTTTTTGCTCTGGGCATTTGACCGCACTGTCTGTAACTGATATTTCTATTGGCGTATGTTTGAGTTTATTGAGCAAATGCTTGGCCCCCAGGTACTTTAATATTATATTTAAATAAAAGTAAAATAATAAAGAATATTTAATAACAAATTTATAAAAAATATAATGCCACGAAATATTTTATATTTTATTGCAAGGACTACAAATTAGATATTCAAAAGCTGTTGATTAAGCAAAGAGATATATTGGAAATTTGCTGAGTTTGCAGGTTTTCCGCGAACTCTATATTTTATCAATATTATCTATATTTTATCTATATTATAATATTTTATCTATATTATAATATTTTTTTTAATAATGAGTGTATTTGTTATTTGTAATCATGACTTCTCATATTAATGTTGTTCTTGGGCAACAAGTAGTATTTTGAAACATATGGTTGATCTCATGGTTCTTAATAAAATATGATTATTTTAATTTTGTTTAAAGATAAGTTTTGCGATGTTTCTCTCACAGGCATAAAGTAATGTAGATAGGTTTTAACTTCTTTGTGCAAAATCATTGTATAGAAATTAGTTGCCTTAGTTGAAGCAAAGGAACTTAAGTTAATGTTGCTTAATACACTTAATCAAATTTGTTGATTTTTATTAATGGTAATACAGCAATTTTGTTTGATGCATATGTAGTGAATGGTAACTGATTTCAATGTGTTTTTATGTACAGTAGACTCCTTCTTAACCGGCCACCTTATAACCGGCCATTTTTTAAACATAACGTCTCTTAATAATGGCCACTTAAACCAGTTTATTTTCTCCTGAAATGTTTTTTATCTCCCAAATCAATTTCACTTCATGTTCATGTTGCAATTGATTTTACAAAACAATTTATTATGCGAACTTGAATAAACGGAAGTGAGAACCTCCCATGACGGGACTGGGCCATGGACAACCAAAATGTCGGATATCGGGAGGAGCAAATAAAATACGTTTTCTAGATAGAAAAATAACAATACAGTTCTGTAATACAACTTTATTGTACGCATAACACATTAATTGAAACATAAATATGTAGCCTATGATAACTGAAAAATGCAATATTTATACATATTGTTGTTATTTAAACAATAAAATCAACTTACCATCACCAACAATGAACTTTAAACAAAGAATTTTTATATTTGTGTAAAACAAATTTTAGTGTGTAGAATAAGTCTTTCACGTCTCGACAGGCTCAATAACGACAGGAGCTTGGGAATCACACATAGTAATTGGACACTAGGTCAGATATCGGGAGGAGTCTATGTTTAGATGTGTCTTTGTTTTTGCAATGGTATACTCGAAAAACGAGTTTATGACATCTTATTCCAGTCATGGAGAACTGTAAAGGTTTAATGGTTTAATCGGCTAATTTGTTATCAGGCCACTGACTGGTCCCGAGGTAGCCGGTTAAAATGGAGTCTACTGTATGTGTATGTCACAAATTCTAATTTGATACATTTTTGTAATTTTATTTTTATTTTTTATTTTATTTATGCAATTATTTTAATTAAGTTGTTTTAAGAATTGGAAGTTCCTTCTTATATTTACAAATTGCTTATGGTAGCAATTAAAGTGTGTATTTTTTCATATTCCAATTGTGGAATAATTTTCTTGTAAGATTCCTGGTGGTTTAATTATCAATTCTGGTATAATTAATCATTTAATGAAAACCAAGTTCTTAAAAGGACTCAAAAGAAAATCAACTCTAGTCAAATAACTGGCTGAATTTTTGCCAGATCACATCACATTAATTGTCTTTAGCATAAAATAATTTTAGCCATAAATTTGCTTTAAAGCTATAAATAAAAATATATTTTATAGTTCAGCAGTTGTTTATTTTTCCTCCTTAAAATCCTCTAGCAGGGTGTCTAGAGGTAGGGAAAAAGTAGGGAAGTCATGAAAAAGTCGGGAATTTTGTGAGGTCAAAATAACAAAAATATATAAGAATTTCACCGAATTTTATGGACTTAATTATTTTACAGAAATATGGGTGGTGAGCCTAGTTTTTTGGTCGGGAATTTCATTTGCAAAATTTGGTAGACACATTGTGTAGGCCAGCTAAAATAAATTATATACATTGATTGCTGTAAACTGCAATTATATCTACTGGATGTAAAAAAGTTTGTCCCCACCTGTTTAATTTTTTTATTTGTCGAGATAAACAAATTTCGTTTGGGGGGGTGATAGTAACTAAACACAAAGTACCTTTTGACGTTATCGAACATTTTAAGTCATGTTAGCGTTATGGCCAACCAGTAGTCGGTAGAAAATCTTAAATGTAAGCATAGGTTGTTATGTACATCAAATTAAATGTCTCACTTAGCAGCGTACAATATTGCAAACTAGACTTAAAATGGATGACCCGGACGGTAGGCGTTCAAAGTTTCGATTAAAATCACATGGGTAAAAATAAAAAATTCAATAACTTTCTTAATAATCTTCTTAGACCTTTTGACGTCTAATTACTCCAAATGCAAAGATGTTTAAAATTATGTATGATGTGACAAAAGCCAAAGCATATTTCTTTTAGACTTCATTGGGGGACGTCTCATAGAGGATGTTTAAATTTAAACTTCCTTAGCCTCTGTCACATCATACATAATTTTAAACGTCTTTGAATTTGGAGTAATTAGACACAAACCTAAGGTCAAAATGTTGAGTATTAAGAAAGTTAATGCATTTTTTATTTTTACCCATGTGATTTTAAAGGAAACTTTGAACACCAACCATTTATGTGCGGGTCATCCATTTTAAGTCTAGTTTGCAGCATTGTACGCTGCTAAGTGAGAAATTTAATTTGATGTTCATTTTAACCTATGCTTACATTTAAGATTTTGTTCTGACTCCTAGTTGGCCGTCCCCCTAATATGACTAAAAATGTGTGATAATGTCAAAAGGTAGGCCTACTTTGTGTTAAGATACTATCACCCCCCAAACGATATTTGTTTATCTCAAAAAATAAAAAAATTAAAGGGGGGGGGGTTACTTTTTTACACCCTGTGTATGTTAAAGTCCTGGTATTGATTGACATTATTTAAAAAGCTTTAATCTTTACAGGCTTAACCAACCAAGTAACACCACATTCTGTGAATGTGTTTGTTTTTTTCTTATGCTGTATCCTATCCTATTATTTGGCTACAATTTCAATTTAGTCTTGCAGCATGAACATTTCAATTGTCTTTTCTACTATATTGGCCAGGAGTGGTCTGGACAGGACCACCCCGAGGGTAATGGGCGCCTGGGGCGAGGTTTTGATCTGCGCCCCCTAAATTAATTAATTGGCCTAAATTGTGTGAACTGTAATATTAAATTGGAGTCCGAGGAAGCATTAAATTAGGTGCATGGATAAATTTCCAATGCGCTTAATTTAAATTTAAAAAAATTCACTTGTACTATAAATTTTTTTGACACAACCATTCGTTGACAACACATGGTCTGGGTCTGGTCCTGGGAGGAGCCCACAAAAACTAAGGGGCCTGATACATTTTTGGTCCCGCGACCAGATGCGGTCGAATTTCTGCTGTCAACTTCATTTAAAAGCATTGCAATAGCCTAACAGCAAAATTTGTTAAGTGTAGTTTTAAAAATAGATAGGTTAATTAATTCGTAAGTGTTATTTTAATACTCATTAAATTTTGAATTGAATCATAGGCCTACTAATATCGTTCTGCTTTACAAAACAAACTAACTTTTTTAGGTAAAAAAAAAAAACTTGAATTACTTATTTTTCGCAGGCCCTAAATGAGCGCTCGATCCATTTCATTTTCTTTTTTTAGAGCGTAAGATCAGCTGGCTGTTTTAAGCCTACATGCAGTCAATTGTGATGCTATCATGATTCACTTCCACTTGTTTTGTGAAAAAAAGGTTTATAGTTACAATTAACAAGGCCTCTTTTATCCAGCCCGTATTTTGACGCTTGGCAAAAGACGCTCGTAACCTAACTTCATTGCATTAGGTATTAGGAGCTGTTATACTCCGCGCCTGACGGGGGCACGCCGCGCTTCGTCTCAATGATTCGAGCAACAAGCACACTCAACGCGATGTATAAAAGGGGCCTTAGTCACTACTCATTTCCGACTGATAAATGTTTTATATTTTAATTTGAACTAATAAATAAAATTATTGAACGTATTATGAAAATTATTATTGAAATATTGCTTATAGAATATTTATTGTGCAGTTTTTAAAATTTTTGTGAAGTGTTTGAGCCTTTATAAAATGGGAGTTTCTCCTCGGCCGCGGCGCCCCCTTAGCCGTGGTGCTCGGGGCGGCCGCCCGGTCGCCCCGCCCTCAGGGGCGGCGCTGGGGCTGGGTTACACCCTGACGGTCGTCCCAGTGTGAGTGTGTAAAATTATGGCAAGCAGTTATATATCATCATTTCCACAAGTTTTGATTTGTGTTATAATTATATGTTTTTATACTGAAAATTTCATAATAGCTGAAAATGATAACATCCATTGCAGTGGCTCTAGAGCGGAGTACATGAACTTAATTTCTAAATTCCGGTCTCAAACAAATGCACCGCATGAGAAGTATACTCATACCTGTAGCATATTAAATGCCTGTAATCAATCCCTAATCTAATTAAAGTTTGTAAATTAAAAAAATTTAAATTATTTTGTAATGTAATGTGCAGAATTTAAAATTTTTTGCATGTGTGGCCTTAGGGGTTGTACTAGGTGAAATGTGTATAGTAAATATTGTTAAATGTTTCTTAAACTTGGGGCAAAAACTTAAGCATTTTCAAACTTTACTTATCTGCCATTTGAATCAGATAAAACTGAACCTAGCTTGATAATCACTCAGGTGGTAGGAGTATTCTCCCACTGTGTCTCAACCAACGATGTGTACTCCTCGATTGCTTGCTTCTCTTACGAGGCCGGTGGAGTACTTCCCCCACCACCTTATGAACGCCTGTATAGTGTATACCCCCCATAATGCCTGCAGTACACTATAGCCAAATCAAGGCGTGCAGGGACGAGAATGATAATGTACTGAGTGTACTCGACTGTGCTCGTCTCCGTTTGCCATGGTTTGCATCACCCATAGTCGATCTCGCCAGTGCTCCATCTGGAGTCGGTTTTTCGCATGAATCAAAGGACACGATCAATGAGCACGAATCAGCACACTCTTGCTTGTTTTCCTCTGTTCTGTTCCCAAGTTGGTGTACTTTCTAGGGGTGTATTTCGTGTATACAGCTTTCTTAGCTATCATTTTATAACTGCTTATTGTTAATGGAGTGGTAAAATAAAGTTCCTTGAGTATTTTATCATACAGAGTTGGTGTTATCGAACCCGACACATGAGCACCACAAAGATAAACGCAAAGTGGCAGATGGGATAGGTAAAAACTGAAAACTAAACCGTAAAGTAAAAAATATTTCAAATTGCCCAGATTGCTCAATCCATAGCTCCAAATACATTTTTTGCATTATTTTTATTACAAAAAAAATAGTGTCAATTTTATTGAAATAAATATTGGGACTCAGGTATGAACTTATAAAATAATTACTGGTAGTAAGTCACACTGAAATAAATTAAAAATAGATTAAATTTTTATTTATCATTCTTGAGTTATAAATAATTCTTCTTTAAAAATATATACAACTACTGTTTTTTTCTTCCTTTTTTAGCGAATTTCCCTATTACGGTCCTAGCTATGGTAAGACCTAAGCCCAGGACCATGATATTTTTTTCATTTTCAGGTCCCCAGAAACCAAAACCACCATTCGTTCATTTTATCCGTGGTACTGATAGCTTATGAAGGGGACCTTTTGATTTTATTGAAAGTACCAGGGGGACCGAGCTTAAGCTCGGTAAAATTATTACTTTCGTTCTCACACAAAGCTCATTCGCTCCGCTCACTCGCCCTCTTCCATTTTAAAGACGGGCTCGTTTGCTTCGCTCACTCGCCAAGCCGACAGGTGTTGCACTTTGGTATAATTGTCTTAAACTACAGGTTAAAGATGCAACACATTGGTTTATATCTACAGTTATCAACTGATTTTTGTTCAATTAATAAAATCTCCATAAAAATAACATGGAAACTTTGAAGGGCTCTAGCGCGAAAACCGGATTTTTCCCAGACATGGGACCAGCTCCAATCAATTTCTGGTGGCCAAAACTTCCATATTCAATCAAAAAATCAAAATTCCTTGGAGCGAAAAAAAACTTTGCTTGTATAAACGGAGCTTGTTTTAGAGTATAAGATTTGGTATATAAGAACGTGGTTTTAAAAGGGTCAAAAGCGGGTTTTTGGCACTTTTTTACCACAATTTTCAAAATTCAACAGTTTTAACCCTTTGATTATTGAATTTTCTACTTTAGATAGAGTGCAGCAGTTTGTACTGTGCTCTCATAGCAAACTGACTCACTAACGGCCTACAGTTTTCCCCGCCAGGAGAGCGCACCGTTCAAAACCTTAATACACGTATGCAGGCTGCCGGACATGATAGCTCAGATGGCTAAGTCGTTGGCTCCTTGGCCAGATGTCAACGACAGCGCGGGTTCAATTCCCGCTTACGTCCAAACAGCAACTCTTAAAAGGCAACGTTGGTGGGAGGGCCCACGTAAAATAAATGGTGGCAGGCTTGCGTGGCCCGGCTGCGGTTTTGTAGGATGGTAGGGCGGTAGCTTGTCCTCTGCTTCCCTTCTAATCACAATTGCTCAAAAGTTGTTGATAATTGTTACAGGTTATTGGTAAATCCTCAATATTTTTCATGAGTAAGGTATATTTTATGTAACCCCTGATATTTTATTTACTACAACAAGAAATAGTAAATAAAAACAATTTAAGATGTGGCCCCTTCTCGTATGTGGTCTGGGACAGTCTGCCCCATCTGCCTCCACCCCACCCTCTCGGTGACCCTTGCCTTAGCCTCCATTTTCAATGCTCGTTTAAATGTTCTTAAATGAGTGCTGGTTGAGTGTAGAGCGATAGTTTACTTGGTTAGTTTACCGAGTGATTTCACCTAAACTTTTGGCTTTAGCATTTGCTCGAACATTCTGTGATAGTGTACTGGTACCATAATACATATCAGCCAGCTGGACCACAAACAGAGAGCCTGCTTTGCATTGCAGCGCGATCCAGGTCAATACATCGTTGCTGGTCTCAACTGTTGAAAGAGCAGTCATCTTGTAAGTAATAGGCCTTACTTTCTTGATACTAATTTACTCCATGATATAGTATAAGAAACTTCAGATAAGCTGATATTACAACCACTTCTCATGGTGGAACCCAAAAAAATCCAGTTTTTGATACCCTCAATGCATGTGAAGAATGCATTAAATTGAATTCAAAAATTTATTACCAGTATTAATTATTTTGTCATTAGCAACATAATATTGAGCATTGTATATTGTTCATTAAATTAAACTTCACTACTGGACTTAAATTGGTTTAACATAAAAAATGTAGATTTTATGATTTTATGTTTTTACTTCACTAATGAGAAAGTTTAACATATCACTCAAGATATTGTCAAATTATTCTCGGTAAGGTCTTTGGCAAACATCAATAATTTCCATTGTTTTAGTTTAAGATTGAACACTTCAATTTTAAACCAACAATAATTTTATCAAAAAACTTACTAGCATTAAATTGCCATAGACCAATTTGGGTTGATATAAAGAAATAAATTGAATATGCCAAGTAATGATGGCTGCTGGCTCTGAGTTCCCAGTAATGCCAATTAGAGTTCTATTTTTAACCATGTATGTCTGTGTCTCTGTAGACCATCGTTTCATCTCCGAGGGTAGGGGTTAATAATACTACAGTGAAACTGGTAACAACTAAAACACCAGACTGTTCAAAAAATGTAATTTATTGGCAACGTGATGAACATAGAGATAAATTTTCACTTCAAAACTAAGCAAGGAGCTATTCTAAAGAACATTGGTAACTCTTAAGACAAATCAGTTGGAATTTGGAGGCAATTTGATGAAAGTGTTAGACCTCTCCCATTCCCATTGAAGTACAAGGCACAGCGCTTCATTACCAATACCTCCGGCAACTGAAAGGGAACACAAATGGCAATGGAAAATTTCCCTTTATAACAAAATTTCAGATCCCTTCACTTAGTTTACTGAAGTGAAAAATGTTTAAACATAACAATAGTAATAATCCTAATCTAGATTATGTACAAGCATAGAGATTCAATACAACAAATTTTATCAATTTACTTCCGAGTGTTGTAAAAATTGTATATACTATTTACAAGGAAATATATAAAATATCTGAGTAAAATAGCGATAATTTCTTTGGCTTTCGCCTGATCCCTGGACAGCCTTGTGTGTACTAGCACTGTGTTTCAGGATATCCGGTTATAAATCTACAACTCGAGACGTACAGTTAATATAAAACGATTTTCAGTAACAACACAACAAATAGGTAAAAACAAATCTTTGGTGAAGAAGACCAGGAAATATTAGAGACGAAATAAAATTTACAATTTTCAACAAAAAAACCTCCTGAAAAACCGACAGCGTAGTAACTGTAAACTTTAAATAGGCACAATCGCTTTGGATTTCTCCATCACACGAGAAGTGGAAGAAACAATGCTGGGGATGACCAACACTTAGAGTGAATATATTTGTGCTTGCATGACTAGAGCATTTTATATAAAACTTGAAAAATCCTTTCAAATCTGTTCGATACACTTGGTCGTAAACGGCTTCGTTCACTGAGCTCGCAACTGCAACGATCATCTTAGAGGAATTGTCTTTCGCTCGCAGAGAGCAATCAGTCTCATGACCAATGGCTACTGGCCGCTAGCCATTGAAGAAACCACCCATTGTATATTGTCTCTCGGACAGGGCATCCGTTACTATGTCAGTAGCTTGAAGAACATGATGGCTAATGAGATATTGACAAAGAGTACGAGCATCACCAGTTGTTGTCTGGAGAACCAGTCCTGCAACAATACAAGCATCGCATTTACTTTTTGTGCTTAAAACAAATAAGCCATAGTTTGGTTAGTAAGCCTTTGAATCCATGAATTGGCAACAAAAGGTTTAAAATACCTGCGAGTCTGTTGGGAACGAGATCCCTCGACACAAGCTGTTTTGGTCATCAGCTTGAGAAATATTTTTATTTATTTATTTATTTTTTCTTTCATAATTGCTTAGCAGTGTTAATAACCCACTCTTCTTTCCGCATTGCTTTGCCCTTTTAAATTGATCATAAATTTAACCCATGTTCTTTTTGTTATGGTTTTATAATTTATATTTTTTATCATACAGTCTCATTTGGCTTTAATGTTATTTGCTCTTTCTTATTTTCTTATTCTAAGACAGTCTACTTAAGGAATCGGTCCCCACGCACAGGCTATGCCCATGTGGGGACTTTCTCTTTAATGAATTTTGTATGAACAATTGTATAGTTTTGAGAATGAAGATTATTTGACTTTGACTTTGATAACTATGGCACTAGACCCAATTATTTTTCTAAAACCATAACAAATTTATACATCTATCAACAATTTGATTAAGATTTTGGCAAGTACTAATTAATTTACCTTAACACTCGGACTGACGAGGTACAACAGGGGGTTGGCACGGAGTTTTTCGGCTTCTTCGTTCATCCGACGCATCTCTTCTCTTCTGGCTGAGCTCAGTACGGATGCTTCCTCGCGTGACATAGGCTCCGCTGATCGCGGTAGACCCTGGAAGTCCGGCAAACTCTTCTTTCGCTGCAAGCTTGTGGTGTTGACTGGCATTGTCTGAAACACAAATAATTTTAAGATATTTATATTTTCAATATAAGAATACCTAGAGTCTGTGCAAAAAATCAGTGCTCCGAAGAATAAACTACATAGGTGGACTCTCTTTGGCTAAGACTGCTTACTTCGCCCTGGTAGAATCACATCTTAGATGGCATGGGGAGGAAGCTCAGCACACAACATGAACCAAATCCTAGTTCTTCAGAAGGAAGCCATAAGAACTATTGCTAACCTTGACCCTGTACAGGCTTGCAGACCAGCTTTCACCAACTTGGGAATACTCACAGTGGTGGCCCTCTACATACTTCAAAGCATAATGTATGTAGATGAAATAAACCTTTCAAGAAACCACGATCTACACCACTATACCACTCATGGCTCCAAGCTCGTCCTCCCGGTACACCGTACTACTCTGTGGGAGAAAAAATTCTTCCTATGCTGGCTGTAAACTGAAGAACCACCTTCCGGACCGCCTGAGAAACTTGACTGGCAATAAGCTGCACAAGGAACTAAAGAAGTGGCTAGTTGAAAGACCCTTCTACTCAATTAAAGAATTTTTTGAAGACACTGAAAAATAACTTATATTTTATGTATTTTTGACACTATTGTAATTCTTAATGAATTCACAATAAATAAAATTGTATTGTATTGTATTAGGTTCATTGTTGTTATTTACTATTGATTTTTTTTAAGTGTAAGTGGAAATCATAATCCACAACCCAGGGATTTGGTTTTATAAATACCTATTAATCCGTTTTGAAGATTAAATTAATTCATTGACTACCGGGTGAAGAACCGATTTAACTCAATTTATAAACTTTATTTATGTCTAACTATTTTATCAGGACATCACATGGGTGAGAAACCAAAGCACTAAAACTATGAATATAATACATGGTTCGTAATTCAACTATCTTTAATAATGGATTAAATATTTACGAGCCCTGGAATTAACCCCGCTTTCGTACTGATCGAATTCTTGCAAAATTAACTCTTTTTTATTGTGGGGTATAAAATAAAAATTAATAAATATTCACATGACCCATAAGTACGTCAGATATTCACTAGATCAAATATACAACAGGTTGTAGCACTCATCACAGGTATTTCAATATTTTGAACTGAAAGGGTAACTGAGTAAAATAAACACGCTAATCTTATAAGCGAATGAGCTAATTCCTGCTCAACTAGGAGAGTTGTAAGCAGAGCAAACGAGTTCATCAATCCTAGTGCTATATGAATGAGTTTTTCTGAGGCGAATGAGTGAAGAAAAATATTTCATTCCAGAGACAAGTGAGTGAAGCGAACGAGCTAATTTCGCAGGTGAGTGAGCAGAACAAACGAGCTCACCTGGAGGCAGATGAGCGAAGTGAATGAGCCAATCCTGTTGGTGAGAGCGAATGAGTTTTTCTCAGAGTGGAATGAACGAAGCAAAAGATTTAATTCTGGAGAAGAGTGAGCAAAGCAATCAAACTTGCCCTTATATTTCTTGAAATTTAAATCTTTTTATGCTTAAACTTTCAGGGAAAAGCAGGGGGTATAACTAGCTGAATAGTTGAATCACTATAAGTGGTTAATTTCTTATTTTCTATAAAAAAAACTAATTTTACACAAGTCAAGTGTCTTACTTGGCTTTTCATGTTTATTTTCAAATCAAGTTATACACTTATTGATGTATTATCATGTGTTGCTGTTTTAATGAAGACTCAACGGTCAGAACATAGTTCATCCAAGATGATAATTTAGAACTATTTTACTATTGTTATTATTTGGTTGCTTAAATTAATCAGGTGTTGTTTAAAAATATGTTTTATAAGGTTAACTATGAGGGGGCTATGCCCCATTGACAGTTCATGCCTGTTACTAAACATTGTGAATTGGTAAATTTTTGGAAGTAAAAGTCTCTTTAAACACTTGTCTAAAAAGCTAAGTGTTTAACTAATTTGTATAGAAGTGTGTGACAAATCAAGCTCCTGGTGGAGAGCAGATCCAAATAACTGTTTACAATAATAGCTGTCTACCTCGAGCCTTGGCAGCCAGCCAGCATGGCGCAACAATCAGTTCTGTTGTAAAACCACGGCATTCCACCTTTAAAATCGAACATAAACTGATTCTGTGATTTATCGTCAGTCCTGTTTCATCATCCCCTGTTCCACTGAGTAGTTTGATCGCTTTCTGCCAAGCGTTTGTAGAGGATATCACTCTCCTTGTTGACTACATTGTTTGCTATTGTTTAACGACATTCCATACCTCGATCGGCGGAGTGTTGATCCAGCTTTCGCTCGCCCGCCGCGCCATAAGGGCTGGGCTGAACATGAGGTCCTCTTCCTCTTCATCTTCCACCGACCACATCGCAGCGACTGGAGTAAATGAATCCGATTTTAGCTCTGAGACATCCTGGGTTCCCTCTCTACTTTCCTGGCTCCTTGCCAACTCTCCCAGCCATCTCCCCTCCTATACCCACTCCCCTCACTCCCTCTCTTGCTTTTCAACTCGACATTTCTCGTCGATCAAGCGGTTCTGGGAGTGACGGCACTCAGTACTTTCACCTTTTCTTGAATCTAGGGAGCCATTCTTGAAAACTTATCTTGAATCGAGGTGTTAGGTAAAAATGAGTTGTGTTATTGTGTTGGTTTATTACAATTTTATTCATTCAGATGTTATGTTTCTCCTTTTTTCTTGTTCTTATTTTCCAAAATTTAAAAACCTTATTTACAGCTTTAATGTATTATGGTGACAATTTGTTTATGTACCACAGAGAAAATTTAAATGAATCACATAAGTTTATCTTCTCTTTCACCTCATTTTGCAACTGCAACTTTTTACTTTTAATGTGCTCAGATCTTGTATCTATATTTACTAAACAAAACTTGAGAGTGCTTGATTCAACTCCACTTCCTTGTTGTTAGTTGATTGAATGAAAACTTCAATTCGGATGCTTTGACTTTCATCTTTAGAAAGGTAGGAGAACGCATGGTAATAAAAAACAACTTGATTTTAATTTTTGACGACTTACTTACTACGGTACTTAATCTAAAAACGTTTAAAATGTAGGTAATGAATCGTTGTTTAAGTTTTCAGACCGGAATATTGTATAGTTAGGCACTGAGTGCATCTTATCTTTGTGTGATTTTAACAATAAAAAAATGTATGTTGAATGAAGTTTGGATGAAACTTTAAGTAAGAAATATGGTTCGCTATATTATTTAGCAAAGAGCGTGTTCTGTACATCATAAGCTTGAGGAAGGCTGTACAGTATACTAAACACATCTATTTTTTTAATAATAATAAAATAAAATATTAAAATGGTATTTGTAAAAAAATATTTCCTGTTATTCTCAATGGTTAAACTGTTTTTATCTACATCCAATACTACCACACTATCAGGATCAACTCATTTAACTTTATCAGAGCTCTTCAGTCTGATCTAGTCCCGGACTCGTCTGTGCATCCGATGGCTGATAGCCAAAACTGAACAGCGATAACGTGTGTGCATTCCTCTAGAGTCAAGGCACAGAAATCTGGCATGCCGTTGACTCTTCACATGCAGTGATAAAAGGACAGAGTAGCTTTATGGAAAGTAGTTAAAGTAAGGGCTACTGAATGATCGTTGTTCAAAATATAATATTAGTCACAATGTCCTTTTCACCTACGTGAGTTTTTGCTTCTGTTAATTTTTTTTTTTTACTTGAATGTTTAGTAATTAATTTAAAAATAGTAATTAAATATTGTAATGTGAGCAATTCTGTGTATTGTTTTAGGCGTCGTTTGTTTTTTAGCATGTGGGGCAATTTGTGAATGTTCATTATTCAACTAGGTTAAACGTTTTAGTTTTTGCAAAAGTTACAGGAATGTGTTTGCTAATAAAATAACAATGTTGTAAAAGATTAGGTGTCACGATTTCCATATTTGATATACGGTAGTAAAAATAATTAGTTTAGGTATCTTAGATAGTTTATTTTGCTGTAATTTGAAAATAGTACTACAAACTTAAACCCATTATTACCTATCAATTTTTTTATGTTTAAATTAAACTAATCTATTATTCAAAACGTAATCAAAAGTTAGATGTGCCCTACCCAGGGGTGGACTGACACTATGAAAAGGGTGGTGGAATGGGTACGGGAGGGGCGCCACATATATATATATACATATATGGAATTCATATTATTATGTATATAATAAAGAACATTTATTATACATATTTCGACTATCATATAATTTTCTAGCAATTAAAATTGTAACCTTACAATATTAAAGAGTTTATAGTTTAATTAGACTTGAAAATGACATAGTTGATACATGTGAAAAAATATGGATACTTTGGTCTTTATTTCTAATGATTATAATAACAGAATCCCTTAAAATTTAAACAATTTACAATGTATCTATAGAAGTGTATTACTGTAGTTTGTAAAATACAGTAAATCAAACAAGTGTTAAAACAGTAACTTCTTAATTTTCAATAAACATTATAAACTGATATTAAAAATCAAACTAATGAAAGTAAAAATAACTTTACAATAAGCATTTGAAGGCTTTGTAGGCAAATATTTAACTTGTAAGAAGTAGTTTTTTATCTTTATCAAAACCAACATATTTTATTTACATTACTGTTTGTTTATATTGCTGACCACAAAAGTTAAGTCAACATACCAACAGTTTATACGTGAAGAAGTCAAATTGTTCACTCTTCTCACTCAGCTTGTCGATTATCTAATAATTCTTGATCTTGACAAGAATATCTCCCTCCATGTTCAAGAGAAATAAGGTCTGAAGGTGTGCATCAGTGAGTCGTGAATGGAACGGAGCCTTGTTTTGATATATTTTAATTTTGCAAAGGGCCGTTCACATGACACTTGGGTTGCTGGTAATGTCAAGAGACTTAAAGACTTTAAAAAGGTTCATGTACAGCATTGAAAACAAAAACATTGTACTCAAGTAAGACGTCAAATGCACACTTGAAGCAAGTATTTAATTTTTACCACTTTTACTCTGAATATACTGCAAATCGTTTGGGTCTCTTTATTCGTCATCATTTAAGTTGGAAACCAATTCTTCTTCCGAGAGCTCACCTTCAAAGTCATCGGTTGGTTCTGTTATGTTTACCGGCTTCGACAACTGGTGATGACATGGTGATTAAAATATACTAATTCCTCCTCCAGTTTCCACTCCTCGCAATCGGTAACTAATTCTATTATCCTTTGAAAGCTAGAAGAGTTAATGGCAATGCTGTTAAACCGCTTGGGATCTAAATATTTTAAATCTAAGCATAGATGACTTTGTTTTGCTGAAAACTTTTCGTTCATACATTTGACAGCTTGATCTGTAACACAGTTAACCCGCGAGGGGTTGTCTCATAAGCTTTGACAGCCTACGCCTACATAACAAAATTCATATTGTTATAAAAAAATGCCCATTGTGAAAAAAATCAAAGAATAAACTGAAGAGAAAAAAGTAGAAAGACTCCTTAACCCTCGAGGGGTCGTGCCGCTGTCTTTTCCACCGGGCGATAGGTAATTTTTTTTTTTACTTCTCAGCGTGGAAGCTTAGCGCTACCCCCCCTCCAGTACCTTCAAATGGACTCGTCTGCTACGCTATCGCGCATTCCCTCACCCCCTCCAACCGGCCAGTCGGCTGCTGTATTGCAACAAGTTTAGCTACCTGTGGTTTCCACCGTGCGCGACATCATTGTATAACATAATGATGTCGCGCACGGTGGAAACCACAGGTAGCTAACTTGTTTTCATATAGTATAATTTTTATACTATATGTTCATAGTATAGTGTTATAGTTCATATAGTGTTTTATTAGTTAATATTCTATGTAATATGTTGAATTGTAGTCAATAAAATGGAAATATGTACAACATTAGCATTTATTTATAAACCCGGTGGAATCCACCGTGCGCGACCTCTAAAGTGATATATTTTGCGCGACCTATCGAGGGTTAAAAACGGTTATTTCAAATCGGCGATTGCTGCATGTCCTCAATTAGGCCACGTCTCCTGATGAAGTTTCCCCCGGCATTTCCTTCTTTTTCCTACTCTCACCCCAGGCAGTCTTTCTTCTATGATGATTTCTTCCACATTTGGAACTGTACCGGACAAGTGTTCGATTTTGTTCGTTATTTCAGTAACGAAGACCTCTGCAGCTTTGAAGACATCGGCAAACTTGGACCTAGCACCTTTTAAATCCTAGAGGCGCCTTTTATCCTAAGTGCAGCTTACTAGCCTCAATGCTTGAACATAGTCAAGATCCTTTGTTTGCAGGTAATCTATAAGTGGAGTGGTGTGCTAAAAAATCATCAGGAAAGTCATTGCAACGAAGATTGCCTGGAAACTGCATAGTTTCTGCAAAATGAAAATACAGCATCGTTCCTAACCTGTTCAAATAATTGTCGATTTATTAAAATAATGGATTACAAGAGTTGTTTTAATATTTATATTCAAAATTGTACATATTCTATAATAAATACAAATATACACTTTGTGTAAGGTTTAACAAAATCATCTCCCTGGGATTACCTTTAATCGTACTACGTCGCAATGGTCGGCCCAGGCTGACAGCTGTTTTGCCGCCCAGGTTAGCCAACATGTCGAGTCATTGCTACACGAAAGAGTTCAAAGTTGGAGCAATTTATCAAAGTTGAACATTCAATTTATATGAAGATAAACGTATTATGTTCAAGTCATGAAGTGCAAACACATATTAATCGTTTTAAGAAAAATAAAAATTCACAAATATTGAATTTTCAAAAAATATTTTACAATTCCTTATAATGAAAAAACTTTGTCCTAGGGGCGCCGGGGCGCCTTGAGGGGGAGGGCGCACCGGGAATTTTCCCGGTGTCCCGGCGGCTCAGTCCACCCCTGGCCCTACCCCTGTTCTCTAAAATGTTTAAGACCAGTGTTTTTTCCTCTTTTTTTTCATAAAATCCAAATGAAACTAAATCTTTGTCTCAAACACATATAAAAGTGTTTTTTTATTAAAATTCTCAGAACTTGGGCTCAAGCCCAAATAGCTAATATGAAAAACTGAACAATAGTTCTTGGTCAAAAGCCAAAATTTATAAATACATTTTACATATGCATACATAGATTATGGTATGGCCATTCATAAAAAAATCCACCTCTCTTGGACCCACAGTACCTAGTGTACAAGACTGTTACCCAGTGTACAGTATTCAATATATTGATAATTAATGCTTATATAATAAATTAAGCTACTAAAACCTAAGTTTTATAGGGTGTCAATAAATCTTCACAATAATTTAACCTTAACATTATTCAAAGAAAATATCAATTTGAGTAATTATTTACAAATAACAAATTAAATGTACTAAATTATTATGATGATTTCATTATTTTACTCTTTTGTACTAGCAAGTTCTATTTGAAAACGTTTTTGTAGACTATCAATTTGACTAAAATTTAGTTAAAAACTTTCCAGTAATAAACCAAAATAATTGTAAGTGAAGTATTGAAAC
The DNA here is from genome assembly GCA_030545055.2 of Neoaliturus tenellus. Classification (NCBI taxonomy): domain Eukaryota; kingdom Metazoa; phylum Arthropoda; class Insecta; order Hemiptera; family Cicadellidae; genus Neoaliturus; species Neoaliturus tenellus. The sequence continues at coordinate 87,196,957 of CM061536.1, forward strand.
AAACAAAATTGATGACTGCAATTTTTTTCTTATAATTTAACACTAGCGTAATTTTATGATTTAAATTTATTTATTTATCTCTTGATCAGGATTTACTGTTAAGCATAAACAGCAAATACACTGTATTATTTTTCTTTAAACGTTATAGTTTCAATTCTGGCTTTATCACAGTCTAAGTTTAACCTATGTACTTAGAAAACAGAATTAGGAGCTTTAGAGATGTGTACTGCTCATGTTTGCATGGCAAGTTAAAGATCACTACTTAAATAAACGGTATCAGTTAACTGACACATACTTTCTCCCAACAATATAAAAAAGATGTTGAAAGCTTCAAACATTAATGTCTTGATGCCTCAGTCGGATAGCTACCGGCTGAGCAGCGCTCGTTTGACCCTTCGCGCGTCTGTGACTTTTAACAACGTACTGCGTTTACCACTAAACAAAAAATTTAATTTTCTCCGCAACCACTTGAAGTAGAGAAATAATTTAAAATACTAGATTATTTAGTTTTTTGAGCTTGATTTAATGGTGATAAGTAAAATTTATTTCAAGACAACAGCTATTTTGAAAATCAAAAAAAATTGATTTTTGAAACACTTTTTACTCTATAACTTTTGAACGCGAATTTTCTCGGAGATGCGGGTGGTGTCATTTTATTCGCCATTTTAAGCTTAATAAACCACAAAATTTTAATCAAAATCGTTAGAGCCATTTTAGAGAAATTTTGATTTTTCGCGTTTTTTGAGGGTTTTGGGGGTAAACTACCCTTAAAAATAAAAAATTCCAAAAAATGAAAAAAACGCCTTGAATTATCGTGGATTTGGACCTATGTACCAAATTTCATTAAAATCGGACCATTAGGGCATTCTCTAGCTCTGTTTACATCCTGACACACACACACACACACACACACACACACACACACACACACACACACACACACACACACACACACACATCACTCCGAAAACCACTTTTTTGGACTCAGGGGGAACCAAAATGGATAAATCCACCAACAACTCAAATTCGAAAATTTTGACGAAAACAATACTTTCTCCATATACTATGGTATAGAGGGAGAAAGTAAAAACAAAAATACATTTAAAAAACACTCCAGGGCCCATAACGGTGGTGTGATATAAATATAACTAAATACAAAATTAATCATGTGTAAGATAATAACAGCTGTTCTTAAGTTTATATCTTTTGTTTACATTTATAAAAAAACATTAGGAGCCTACTATTATTGTTAATAAAATAAATGCAAGTTTTTAAAAACTCAAATTTAGTTTTAATAATTTGACATGGTGCCGAAAATCCCCAGTTCTAAAAAAAAAGGAAAGAACTAGGAAGACAAGACATAACTCTCCATTTAGAACCATTGATGAAGAAGAAACAAATCCTGAAATGGTGCCTGAAGATGACTGTCCAATAAACGTCAAGCCCCCAAAACCACTAGTTGTGACTAGTGGTAGTGATATGTCAAAGAACTGGAATCTCTGGCTTAAACGATTTCGGTGGTTTGCTACTGCAACAAACCTAAAAAATAAGTCAACGGAAAAACAGATAGCTACTTTTATGTCTGTTATTGGGGAGGATGCTATTGAACTATACGAATCATTTAATGTATGTGATGATTCAACAGATTTAGAATCAATTATTTCAATGTTTGATTCTTATTATGAAAAGAAGTGTAATGTAATATACGAGCGTTTTATTTTCAACACTTTAAATCAGGAAAAAGGTGAAGTTTTCAATGATTTTCTTACAAAAGTGTTGAACCAAGCAAACAAGTGCTCTTATGAATCAATGAAGGACAACTTAATTCGAGACAGACTAGTATGTGGTATCGACAACAATAAAAACTCTTGGTTTTTAAGAAAATTGCCGCCAGTAAATAATGAAGATGATCCAATAAAAGAGACTGATTCCTATGAAGATCCTGTCCGTGGCGATACTGTCAAGCGGCCTTCCAGAAAAGTAAAACTCGCAGAAAAACTTAATTTATTAAGTAGGCTACTACTTCTCTGAAGAAAGGGAAATGTGATATAAATATAACTAAGTACAAAATTAATCATGTGTAAGATAATAACGGCTGTTCTTAAGTTTATATCTTTTGTTTACATTTATAAAAAAACATTACTATTATTGTTAATAAAATAAATGCAAGTTTTTAAAAACTCAAATTTAGTTTTAATAATTTGACAGGTGGTATAGTAGGCAAACTCGTTTGCTCTCCCCACTCTTTCTCCAGAATTAGTTGGTTCGCTCGCTCATTAATCAATACAATATTAGTACATCTATTATGTCATTATATCACTCTTTGGTCCCCTGTGCCATAGCTTTGGGTTAAAATAGACCGTGCAATATCTCCTGGTTGTTGTAAGAAGCGACTTAAAGGAGGTGATCGGCACAGGCTGGAAGGTCCTGGGAGGGGTCATTGTGTTGCAGGGGCTTATATGTGCCTCCCACTGCCGATGGTCTTTACTTTCTGGGCAGCTCTTGTACTGTATTTCTCAAGAATGATGAAATAATTTGTTCATAACTCTATTAAAAAATAAGGGTATTTTTCTGTGCTTAATCATGTTCCTCAAGAGAATACTGAACTCCAACAGCACAATAATCTAACCATATAAGCCATTTTTGTGTTCACAGAAAAAGAAGCACTTTTAATCCTAGTGCTGAAAACTAAACTTGTCTTGTAAATGTTTTCCTTTAGTCACAACTCTGAAATTTCTAAGTCAATTGGACGGATTAGGTACCTTGTATTGTGTTAAATTTTTTAAAGATTAGGGTAACAAATGCAACACATTAACATCGTGGGATGGTGATGAGTAAGGAAGCCGGTTAAGGCTTGGAATTTTAAAAGTATAGTAGATTTTAAATAAATCAGTAATAAATGCAAACAATATACGTTTTCAAAAATGGTAAAAAAGCAATACATTCATATCAGACGTTCTTCTTTATGATTAGACCTAGGTCACTCTTGATATATATTTTAGTGATGTTTGAAATCTTGTGATTGAAAAACTCATGTTACACTAATGACAAATCAGGAAAAAAACATTGTCATTATTACCTTAGGCGGTGGCGGCTCTTTCCTAGCGGCTGCGACATAGAGCGACTCAGTCCTGGCAGGCTTGCCCAGGGGCGAAGGCACCATGTCTTGTCCGAGGCCGCGTTTCCGGATGATGACGTCCTCGAAGGGCGGCTGGGGACTGGTGGGGGAGTTTGGCACCACATAGGCTGGCTTGCCCGCCCCTACTGCAGCGCCGTTGCCCGCCACGGGGGCGGGGGTGGTAGAGCGGGCTAGCGACGGTGCCCGAGGGGTGGAGGGCTCGGGGGGCAGGGGCTTATCAACGGATGACTGGCGACTACCGGCCAACCGACTGGCCGCACGACTGTAACGGTCCACACTGCTGTCTCGACTGGGCGGTCTCTTGTAGTGGTCAAAGTGATCGCTCATCGCCTGGAAAATAATAAGTAAAATAACCAATTAAAAAAAGACTAGTATACGTGTTGCTCGAAATCGAGCAATTTATTTAAATACAGTACAAATGTTACTTTAGCCCTAAATCAATGACATCCGACCAATCCAATAATGTGAATATCTTTAATCGCCAATAACTACACGTATTTACAGCTGATTATTAACAGATGTTTCAAATGCTTTATTCAGTCCCCAATGTTATTTAAATGGGAAATTTTAAGATTTCAATGTTGGATAGCGCTTTTATTTTTAGTCCGATTCTTATCAGTTTTTGGCGGAAACAACTACAGACCAAGCCCTATCCAACGACACCAAAAACTTGAAAATCGGTTGAAAATTGTAGGAGGAGTTCTTAAGACAAAAAAACCCTTAGCGTATTAAATAAGTATAGATTAATTGTAATAATTGAGTCAGTGGCGTAGTGGTTATAGAGCCGGACTTCATAATATATTCTGCCATGTTTTAGCAGCTCATCTAATATGATTTACGCACAGATCAATAGTCCATGTGGATGGGGCAAAGTAAGATAAAAAGGGGAATGCCATGTCATAATACTGTAAGTTTGATGTCAATGAGCCTTTGGCTAGTTCATAGTTTAGAAGGGATAATACCTTAGAAATCCCCTTCAAGCGATCAGTCCCTATGTCGGACAATTGAAAATAGTTCAAATGAACAATATCTAGAATGGTCACAAAAATTACCAAAACAAATAATTGCATAATTAAATGTATTGTCGTAAAACCGAAAAACCCTGATAATTCTGGTCTTTGCAGAGTCTTGTTATTTTTAAAAAAATGTCACGTCTACAGACAGTCAACAGTCATTACATCAAACAATGACTACGTCTTAAATGTTTTGTAACTAAGAAGAATGTTACTGAATGTAACAAAGCATTTTTTTCCTTTAACATCAGTAAATCGACTACACCTGCAGACGTAAACGTTCTTAGAAGGAGAACATTTAGTGTAGTAGAGTGCTTCTACTGTAGATTGATTTATTAAAACTTATCATAAGAGTGGCCCTTTAAAATAAAGGTTTGCAATATTTAGAATATTTTTTAAGTTTAGGTTATTTTCCTACCTTTACATCTTCACTCCAATCTGGCATTTAAAGTTAATCCTTTTTCATTTTACTTACACAGAGGAAGAAGGTAATGTCCCAAAAGTAAATACTGGGGGAACTAATCCTTCAGGGATATTCATCTCATTGCTATATGACCACTTAGAATGTAAAATGTATGATGTAATCAACTATTGGACACTGACTAACCACCACATAATTAACATTAAACACATGTGTGCCTGGATTTTTAACAGATAAGAGCTTCTTGTTTCAAGATAACTGACTCTGGACTGCCCTTTATTTAATTTGCTTTGAGGCTAAAAATAAAAGCTTAGTTAAAAAAAAGAAATGTTTATCCATTCATCAATACAAACAAAGCTTGTCTATCAAACATTACTTTAATTTAGGTCCGAGGAGTACTGAGATGTAATAGACAAGGACTGTCTCATTAGCGGGTAAAATGTTGTACCCATTACGGTGCGTCACTAGCCAGATAAAAAAAGAACAACTGGTGTGTGTTACCCTTATGGATATCAGATGGATTATCACCTTCGTAAACCCACATGTAAAAAAAAACCTTCAACACAGACCAGCGTCAACTATGGTTGACGCAAACATCAACTTTATCATAGCTTCTCCTGAGGAACCAGTTTATTTTATTGACTAGATTCTTAAGAGTCGGTCTACAGGGATACCCAGTAAATATTCTGGAGTGTTAGTATCCACGTGGGTATCTATTTTTTGTAAATTTGGCAGCATTGATCTGTGGTTAAGTTTCATTCAATAAGCTTGGTCCCAGGACAAAGTCAGGTCCGCAAGGACGGTCTATTTAAGACAATCTTGCGTCAACTGTAGTTGACGATCGGTAGCGAATGTGTTAAGTCACAAGTTTGAATCAGAAGTGGCATCAAAGGACAGACCTTTTTTTCCGCAGTCCTGACTTTCATATTCTTCTATTTTTACTGCAAAAATACCTTTATTTGTCGAGAAATGTCTTTACTATTTATCCTCCACAGTTAAATTTAGCACATTCACACATAGATTTGAACTTATTTCCGTATGATCTTCATCAGATGATCATGGTCCAAAATCACATACAGATTGTAATTTTCACTATGAGTAGCCTCATTATTGAGCAACCACTTAAAGGTTAGTTATCTTTAGATCCCTGTAGTAAAATAAAATTTAAATAACCAATTTTGAATGGTAAAAAGTTTTTGTAAGAGGTTTTATATTGTTTGATCAAGTACAGAGAAGTCACATGTTGCTCTAGTAAAAACATAAAAAATATATTCTCTTCTCAGACTTATTAGCTATTATCAATTGGACTTTCCAGATACAAATTTTGTTCACAGATTTCAATTTAGTCTCTATCAATATTTTATTTAAGACACTGACAATTCAATAATATAATACATTATTTTGACAGGTCAAACCTATAGTTATACTTCACTGACCTGTTGGAAGTTGTAGCCTGGCGCGTCCCCCGATGACTGAACCTGCCTCGAGTTCCGCCTCAGTTCGTTCCTCGGATATTGGCCCTCGTTGCTGGTGGACGGGTTTATCCTGTGTTGTTCCGGAACGGGGGTGGGAGGCGTGACCATCTGTTGAGGTAGTTTGTCTTGACTCTGGTTCTGTTGATATGATTGTTGCGCCTGCGAGTAGTTGGTTTGCGTTTGACTGTTAGGTGGCGTGGATTGGAATTGTTTTTGGAATTGTTGCTGATACTGTTGCTGTTGTTGTTGGTACTGTTGTTCGGCTTGGTATTGTTGTTGGGCTTGGTATTGTTGTTGTTGTGCCTGATATTGTTGTTGTTGCTGTGATTGGAACGTCTGCGGTGTTTGGTTGGGGTACTGCGCTTGTGACTGTGAGATCGTAGGCTGTGATGTGTTAGGGTAGTTCTGTGTCGACTGGTACTGTGATTGTTGGCTGTTTTGCGATTGTAACGATTGTTGCGGTTGATACGATTGTTGGGATTTCGACTGATATTGCGATTGCGACTCGTACTGTGATGTTGTGTTAGGATTTGATGGTGGATTTGATATCGAGTTCATTGCTGACGTAGGAACATTAGGGTCTGTTGAGGTGGTGGATTTTTGTAAAATTGATTTAGACGGCTGCATGTCTTCTGGTGGGGGGCGGTATTTTGGAATTTCTCTATTTCTCAGTCTTTCCAGACCTGAAAAAATGTACATACTGTATTAGATACCTATAATATAATTTAATATTTAAATTAACCTCCTGATTGTTTCTTTATTTTAATAATATGCATGTTTTTTTATGTGTCCCACACTTATGTATCTTGTGGTGTGATTCATTGCTGAGAAATATATAATCTTGTTACAGCTACCTTCAATGTCAAAATGACTGAAGATAGAATTATTTTCACAGCACTTTATATTATTCAGATTTTTAAGAGATTAAATATGACTCATTAATAAAATATATTAGCAAAATAAGGTACTGGTATAGTAAAAACCAGCAAACTCGAATCCCCTGTATGTGGAAAATGGCGCTTGATCATGTGCCTCATGACCCCACTGTATTGCAAGTCACTGGTCGTTAGATGCAATTCCATCACACGTGCGGCCGCTTTTCTCATACAACAATCATTGACAGACAGTTTTACAATGTTCAATCGGAATTTTCAGTGATTTAATGCTGTGATCACTTTTCTGCGGTCTGATTGACATCGAGAGCTGTGTTACGCAATGAGATTGAGTAATCAAAGGTAGAAATATGAGCTCCAGAAAAACCACATTGACATAAGTCTATGGGAAATCACTGTGTGTGTTATACCTGGACACTTTTAGTGTACTGTAACTGTTACCATCAGGCGCCAACTTAAGGTATAATAAGGTTTTAAGCATGTAACTTATAGCATACCTACATAAAATTAAACGCTTGATTACTCCTCTGATACCCATTTAGTACTGTAGTTCAAACTGTACAAGGCTCGCCTGGTTAAATAATCTTATTTCTTGTTTCATAACAGGGGTTTTATATGTACTAGAAATCGCCTCCTGGTCGAAATTCGACCAAAATTTCATTTGATCTCCACTCAAGCAGTTTAAAAACATTTGATAACTGAAACATCTGTTCTTCCTGTTTTTCGAGCAGTTGTTTTTTCAACAGATGTCTAATGATTCAATCAATTATCCTTTCTCCATAAGATTAACATTGGAACTTTGAAAGCCTGTGGGGCATAGCCCAGGAGTCCGATGTGAATTAGAATGGGATTCTGTTCGACTATAACTTTCTAACGGTATGCGCGGATTTCTCCTACGATAAACACGAGCTGAGAAAAAAGGAGGAAAAGAAACATGCTTGCCTATTAATATATAGATTGAAGTGGAATCTATTTCTTCCTATGGTTTACTATTGAAAAATATTGATTGTGGACAAATCTCTTACATTTTTGTTGGAATTTCCATCAAAGTACTTTCAACCCACATTATGAATGATATTTTTCATTAAATTGTACTGAATTTTTACATTAATAATGAATTAGGCACAAATCATATAATTTTTTTTCAAATTATCTTCCACTTTCTCAGTTGATTTGAGCACTGTTGGAGGTTCAATAAACAATCAAAATAATGTAGTAATATTTTCACTATAACTGATTTCCCACACCAGAACTGATTTCACCACCTGGTTTCCCCACACCAGAGAGAAAAACGTTTTTTTCCAAACTTAAAGCTGATGTTGAAAACATTAAATTTGCAAATTTGATTACTTTCCACGACCAGCTGACTCTTTAAACAGGGTCATTATTTACTAGACAAATAACCAATGGCTTGTTAATTATTCAAATTCAAATTCAAATTCAAATTTCTTTATTCATGAAAAAGTACAGAGTACAACATTTGAATAGTGTCAGGATAAATACATAAAATATTAATATTACATTATTGATAATGCAGTTCTCCTAAAGATTCCCAAAGTGCCACCAACCTGGTTGGGTGAACTCCGGAGCGAACTGCTTGGCGACAGTTCTCGCTATCTCAAAGTCCTCGCGGGCCTGCTCCGCCGCTATGTCCGCTAGCTCGGCTTTCCCGCGCGCCGTCGCTGTTCTACAACAGCCGCAGTTTTAGGCAAAAAGTGATTTGAGTCAAACAAGTGGATTCCCAAACCACTGTGCCCTTCGGGAATGGAAAAATTGATTATTAAGAATACACATCACTTAAACATGTACTAAAACATATGTGCTAAGCAATTCCTGCTAGGCAAAACCAATAGATGGACTGTGAGATCGTATTAGTCATATTAGCTGCTAACTGGCCCAAGAAACAGTGATAATGACTGGTTACGAGCTAAACTTACTGAGTTAAGGCTGCTAGAGCCAGGTGTGATTAGTGATGCACAATTACAGCACGATGTTAGAAAAAACTGAAGCTGTGAGAGCATGGGCGGATTTAGGTCAAAATTTTTGGGGGTGCCAGCTATCCTAAAGTATGTATCTGTGTATGCTCATTCAAACACCAATATCTCAATTTAAATCACAGGTTTTAAGGCCTATCCCAAGTAGGTTAGCCTAAAGCAGATTAGGTACTTGTCTGTTATACATAAGCCAGCTACTTTTTCATGTTTTCTTGAACTGGGATCTTTAACAAACACATAAATTAAAAGAAAAGTATTTACTGAGCATTGTGTAAAAATTTCACGTTTCTATGTGTTGCTGTTTATGAGTTCTGCTTCCTTATACTCAGCCATGCCACCGATGATCGCGGCGAACGCTTCTCCGCACGCAGCCGCGACACTGGGCCTGATATACGTAATCAGCCAAGTTCACAGCGCGCTGTTTTTATTTCTATTATTGATATATAGTTCAGAAATACTTTAACTCCCTCAAAGCAAATCCCACGGTAGCGATAAGTCATACGAAAGACCGTCTAGACAGCTAACATAACTAACTCGCGGTCTTGGGAGGAGATGCGATCGCCGCTATCATCGGTGACATGGATGATAAGCAAGCACACTTCAAAAACTATAAAACTTATAACATGAAATTTTCACACAATGTTCGGTAAATAGCCTTCTTTTAATTTATGTGTTTTTTTAAAGACCGTGGTAATTCAAAATAACCTGAAAATAAATATGTAGGGGCTTGTATGTAACAACCAAATACAGCTTTTTAATTTATTGTTTAAAAACCTAAAATTTTACTGTAGCTTATTTTTGTTGAGCTCGGTTCACAGTCTTTATAATTTGCAAATTTATCATGAAAACCACCCGAGAATATTGATTTTAACCGTTGCTAGAAAAGCGTTTGTAGAATCTCTAATGGGTATTTATTGCTTTTAAATGAAGATCGTTTGTTAACCTATATTCAACCCACAAGCCAATTTGATTTGTTTAAATAATTTCCGTATGAAGGAACTAATATAGGAGAAATATGAAGGAAGAAATATAAAAATGTCCATAAGAAATTAGATTAAAAGTAACATTATTTTATTCATAACGTACTGTGAAAACTTTGAAAAGAAAAAGGGTAGGCCTATATCAAAAGATTGTTTTGTTTGTGAGTTGATATTGATTACTGTATTACGAAAGTCGTTTAATTTTTCATAGTTATAAAAGTCTCTTTACCAAGGCTTATTATATTCGTCGACCTTTTGAAAGATTCAAGTCTACAAGTAGCTAGCTAAATAAGTTAAAATAACTTTAAATAACTATTTAAATAAAAAGTAGGGCTATTACACACTGCACAAACTAATAACCAAATTGTATACGGACCACTGAGCAACGATACTACAACTGTCCTGTATAGTCCACAAAAAATAACTATACCTCAGATGTACATATTCTGGGAAATTAAGTCACCAGAGGTAAATGACGAGAGGAGGTAGGGAGAAAGAGAGCGTCAGAGCAGGGTCGGTAATCGCTTTTGCCGGAAACCGTGCAGTGTAGGTCTAGTTGACCAGAAACGTCGTTTAGCGTCGCTAACACATTATGCGACCGCATTATGTTCAAAATATAGTATAACCGTGTTTTTAAATAGTTATTTCGATTACGCCACTTGACTGCTTACATCTTGCTTGTTAAAATGTTTATTGTCCAAAAAAACTTTTTTGATCCAGTACAAAAACATCATTACAAAAATATAAGAGAAATTTTAAAAATCATCAAAAATCAGGGGGTGCCAGGCACCCCCTGGCACCCCCGTAAATCCGCCCATGTGTGAGAGGTAGCAATGATGGATAGAGTGAATCTTTAATGTGAGGTAGTAGAAAAGAAATAAGATGTTTTAGTGTAGTATCTAACATGTAATTGGACCTTTCATTCAAGCACTATCATTTACTATCATTCTTTTAAAGGTGTTAATGATTCTACATAGTATGGTTCTTATTACTATCTAGAAATATAAAACTGTATAACTGTATTATTTCTAAATGTAAATATTTGTTGATTAAATTCGTAACAAGAAATACTGATGGTTTACATTAAAAACTATATTAGAATCACTTGTTTTCTCTTACTACAAGGCTTAGTTTTTATATTTGATACTCTTAGAATTTAGTTCCCTTTAAAAAACGATAAAAAACTGGTTGATTTAAATAACTCTCAAATAATTATTATTCAGTTGTAAAAACTATACCAAATCATCTAACTTTTCTGATTTACTGAACACATTTAAAGGTATACAGATTCCCCCAACCAAAACTCAACCCTTCTACTTGATATTTTATTACATCATGTATGTGCTCTCTAGTCAAAACAAAAACAAAATCATCAACAGGTAAAATCATGTTCAAACGTGTGTTGGATTTAACACGTTCAAACATGTAGATTTCTCATATTTGAACTTATTGGATTCATCAAGTTCGTAAATGTTGCGTTTATCAGTTCAGTATTTTTGTATAAGCCTATATAATTTTACTGTTAGAAAGCTACCTCAAAGAGATAAAAATATAGCACCTTGATATGGCGATGTCAGCCTTTTGGAGAGCTATCTTGGAGGCACGTTGGGCTGCGTTGACGGCTGCGTCTATCCTTTCCCGGAACTTCGCTGACCGGATGAGGAATAAATGTTTTTTCTTTTGAGAGGTAATCAAAACATTGTTCTTATATTTTCCTTCTTCTTTCGACCCGTCTCTGAACGTTGTAACACCGTAACCATACTTTTTGTTCCCGAACCACTCCCCCTCGTATCTAAGCCCATCGGAACGTTCACTTATCCCAAAACCGGATCTTTTATCGTTTTTCCACTCCCCCATATAAGTCTCAGTAACACTAGCGTCCATATGTTCATCCTGGAAGCACGTGCAAACAAACATGTTAAAAAACAGATTATTCACTCTCTAGTTTATTTTTTTATTATATATAGCATAGGCATGTATTATAATATAACACATATATAGTGAATAATGTACTTGGCCATTTTAAAAGGATTGGTTTAAGAAAATAAACACTAATTTTATGACTTTGGACTTACATTGAAATGCCACGTAAAGCAAATATTCGAGGGACAGATAAGTATGAGTAGCATGGTAGTTGGGTTTGGGCATAACAATGTCCCCGATCTAATATCAGTAATGAATTACAATTACCACCAATCAATTTTGCGTAACAGTCTGGATAACTTACGTAACTAACACACTAGGACCTACATAAGTTTTAGCTTTTAAAGCTTAAGCTTAGATTGAAGAAACTGTAGTACAATCATCTTCTATAGTTTGTAGTTAGACATGTAAATTAATTAATTAAAATACTTAAATAGGAAAATTTTAATGTAGGCTTTTCCCGCAACTTTTTCTCTACCTATTCATGATTTTAAGCTTCAATTAAAAAAAGAATATTTACAAAAGAAAGTTAATGAAATAAGATTAAATGTTTACTAAAATATTTTGAAATGGCTCAGTATATAAGATCACAATTTAAATGTTAAACAATTTGCCCATCATTTTAAGGACTTTAAATCATAAGAATTTTTTTATTTAAAAAAAAATGTGTGTCCTGAATTAGAATTTGATTCATAAATAAATACAATTGATAATATAAAACCCGGTTCACACGAGCCTCAAAATACTGTGCGTGCACGCTGCATAGATGGCGGTGGCCCCGCTATACATGAGCGTTTATGTGTGTATCACATGCATGCTGCTACAATATGATGCTGCGTTGACACAAACGCAAGACGCTCGTGTGTTCCGGACCTAAAGTAACTCATTTGACTATGACTAGAGATGACTAGAGAGTTTTTCTCAATACATGTAGGGAAATTAAATGCACAGTTATTTAGCAAAAATAATTTTTTCATGTACCATACGGTAACAATAATAATAATGAAATTTTTCACTTTTTTTATTAGCATGATACATGTTGTTTGTAATCAGAAATGAAAACAAACGTCTACAACACTCAAAAATATATTTACACTTATACTGCAAAGAATACAGACGGTAAATAAATGAAAAGATGGATAATGGCAATCGATTTCGACCGGGCACACCGATCATCATCAGGCCCAAAGAGAGAATAAGAAAGAAGAGAATTTTTCTTTTCTGACATTTTTCAACACTGTCAATTTGTGTATTATAGGCTACGTTTCCTTTCTATGCCCTTAAACTTCAAAAATGAAAAAAATAGAGGATAATGAACTGAGAATATCCTTCCATCAATGCTCCTTACTGCATTTGACCTCCGTTGGTTTTCCAGATCGTGGTGGAAAAAATATCTGTTTCCCATCATTATACAGACCAGGAATACTTGTCATGGATAGATAGTTTTTGCACTTATTAACAGAAAAAGGAGCAGTATATTCAAAGAGTTGAAAATCATTTAAAAAATTAATTGTGTTTGGTAGATTATATTATATTTAATTACATAAAAATTCATTAGGTATTTGGTTAGTGTCTGGAATGAATTTCCTTTTTTATACGGTTAGTACTGATGGTATAAAAGTATAATTTAGTAAATTCAAAATGTATTACTAAATGAGAAAATATAATTAATTATTTCTCAACTATACTATCAAATGCCTCAAACATTGGAACAGTCTTTAGTTAGGTCATTATGTAGTACCCTACACATAGTGATTTCTGAAGCACCTGAAAATTCCTACTAATAAAACTGCACTGAAGATCTAATTAAAAAGATTTTAAAACTAAAAATAGTAAATTCACAAAAAAATAATTTTAAAACTGCTGAAGGAATGCTGCTTTAAATGATGAAGGAATGCTGAAGGAATCTTTAGCACGTGTGAGACCCAAGACTCAGTTGTATGATGGTGTGAGAGGAGATTTTTCAGCAGAAAGTAAGCCTTTTAACTATGCTATTCATTGACTACGTTCATAGCCTGCACATCCAGCACTTTCAGCGGCTACAGGTAGAGACTGTCAGTATTGGGGGGTCTCGCGGATCAAAAATTCATCTTGCAGTGCTTCATCTGCTCCCACTTTGCGCCTTCGTTTTAGGTCCGATAAAATGGGAGGGGTTTTAAATTAAAGATAAAGGCTTGGGATATTTGGTGGGCTTTTTAATTTTTTTTATATTTTGAATCCATACTAAGCAATATAAGGTTGATCTAAAGTTGATCAGTATTGAACCATTATAGCTTATAACAAAGTCAAAAAGCAATCCAAATAGCCCAAGTTCACATCTTTTATTAACAACCCCTCCCACTTTTATCCGACTTAAAATAAAGGTGAAAAATGGGAGCAGGTGAAGGACTGCATGACGTTCTGAGAGCAGCCCTTTAGTCCCCTCTTAACCACTGCTTTTCAACTTTTTTATATTCTTAGGAGGATTTTGGGTGGTCAGAGAAATATTCTGTTAACTTCAGTCGTTATGTTTATTGTCTCTCTAGTAAAAGTTGTTGCCTCTCACCTACAGCTCAACAATTTGCCCTAGGGAGAAGATGTGGCACTTTAATCCCTTGTAACACAAATGAGCACTTTACCCCCTTGATACACACCTCTACTACGAAGCTGGCGTTGGAGTCGGTGTGGACGGAGCCGCTGGTGACACCCGAGTGGGACGACTCGGTGGAGACCCAGGACGCTGACGAGCCGGTGCTGCGGATGCTGCCGCCCGACGTGCCTCGCTTCTCCAGGTCCCCCGTGCTGCGCTGCTTGCGGATCTTCAGCCCCTGCGGCCAATAGAAAATAGGCAATAATATTAATAGGCAAGCATGATTCTCTTCCTCCTTTTTCAACTTGTGTGCATCGTATTGGAAATCCCTGCATACTGTTAGACAGGTACTATTCTGCAAATTAGCAGAATCCCATTGTAATTCACTTGGGCCCCTAGGGCTACGCCCAAAAGACTTGCAAAGATTCATTGTTAAACTTATGGAAGAAGGATAATAGATTTAACAATTAGACAGCTGTTGTTAAAAATAAATGATAGTATATCAGGAAGAACAGATGTTTTACATATAATAGTGGTTTTCATCACTTGGACGGAAAGTGCTTTATTTTGTGCACAATATCTTGTTTTAAAAGTTAGGCAAAGTCGAGCTTTGAAATTGCGATTAAGAAAATAAGAACACTTTCAGTCCAAGTGATGAACAATGTTCTTCCTTTCATCATACTCCAGAAATATAAAAATAATAATGAATTTTAAAAATAAAAATAAAAATTTCAATGTGCTTTTTACATTTAGTAGTTAGTTGGTTTCCATCTTAATTTTAATACTCCTTAAAAACAGCTGAATAGGTTGAATGAATGAAATGCCAATATCTATTGCACTCAAAACTGTTGTAATCAAGTCATTTTTTGTTTTATCCTCATTTGTTTGTGTCTAAGACAGACAAAACTTTGGAGGTTAGCATTCTGGAAAAATTAACACATGTTTTTTCGGTGCAATTTTAGAAGGCTAGGATAAACTTCAACTTTGGGACTTACTACAGGCCAGAAAACATCTGTTGTGTGTGTTGCGAGATAATTTTTTTTACTAATTAGTTTAGATTAACAGACATTCTAGTCGTATTTCCACCAATTCCACTCTGGTACTTCATGCACTATTTTTAAAACAAGCAATATTGTTACCAGCAAGATTTTTTTTCATTCTAGGATTTTTTTGTTTTAAAAAGAGGGTTACAAGGAATTAATTGCAGCTGACCCCATGACTGAAAAAAAATCCAGTTTCCAGCCCTTGAAAGCGACCATTTGGACCTTTTTTGTGTAGTAGTTATTAAATTGACAAAAATCAGGTAATCTGTATTAATAAACCAACCTGTTACTTGTTCAAAATGTGTAGTATTATTAAATTGACAAAAATCAAGTAATCTGTAGGAATAAACCAATCTGTTACTTGTTCAAAATGTGTAGAAGTTATTAAATTGAGAAAAATCAGGTAATCTGTATGAATAAACCAATCTGTTACTTTTTCCAAATCTGGTCACTAAATTTAAATTAGAGAGCAAAACCTTGTGGCCTGACAGGTAAGTGAATGATCTCATTATGAGCTCATTCACCATCACCATGTTATTGTACAAAAAATCAATTATAAAGTGAAAAGTTCGCTCTATTGGAATAGACAAACTAAAAATACAGTATTTGAACACTTGTCTACAACTTTGTATTTAACAATGCAATAAGTATAAAAGAAAAACAAAAAATTTTAAATACGTACCCTAAAACATATATAAAATTCACAGATGCCCCTCCACTATTTAGTTTTGCAAACATGACTACAGTATCTAAGATAAGATTTACGACTTTTTCATTTTTCGGCTATGTTTAAAACAAGTAATGTGGCCATCTTAAACTCTTTCAACATCAAACATAATAAAAAATTCTAATTTTAACATTTTTTCAAAGATGAACATTTTGTTCCGAAAAGCTCTAGAGATTTAAAGATCATTCAATACCTCTAGGTTTTTAAAGATTTTGAATGCATATTGCTAAACTGTTTAGGATAATTAATTGATTTTTTTATCTACAGGAAAGACAGTTTGAGGACTAAACATAAAAGCGTTTAGTCTTTTGTTGCTTTCTTAAATAATTTAGGCCCCATTGTATTCTTTGTTATAAATCTCTGACATTAAATATAGACAATACGGAGAGTCTTGGCTGGATGGCAAGGGGCCATCTGAGCCTATCTATAACTTTTATCCTCTGCTCCTCATGTTGTATACATTGTGAATCATGTACGGTACACAGTTTAGAATATGGTTTACACACCGCCATAACAAGTTTCATAACCAGAAACAGAGAGTTGGTTAAGTTACCTAAAAGTGGGCTAAATTAACATAAGCAATAAAAGCCGTGTTTAAATAAGTAAAGTTTGAGCAATTAATATTACTCTTGATGATACTTTGGTTTTGGTCTAAAATATTTAAATTACTTTCAAGTTTCAATGGTTTTATAATTTACTCCTGCAAGTCTTAAAACATACAGAGAATGGCACTAGCATTTTAGCCTAACGAATAGTTAAAGTAGTGAAACTTGTTTGTTAAAGTATACAGAACTAATGAAAAGTTGCAATATGATGGCTGTAACTGGTCAAAATGACGGCTAACGGTTTAAAAAAGCGTTTTAGTACATTATATTCACATTAACGTTTTTGTCTATTTTAATCCAAGGAATCACCACAGGGAGTTTCGGAAGAGAGTTTCCGAACACTCTGTATAATTTTAATACTTAATTTTAATCTTTTTTATATTGCACTGAAATCAAAAGGCTATTTAATAAATAAATGTTTTACAATATTCGCTTTTAATTTGCGATTAGATAATGGAACTAAAGGAGGGCATTAAGTCTTTCTTTAAATGTATTATAGCTCTGATTAAAAAAAGAAGAAGTAGGGAACCAGTGTCATGTATTTCATCTATATAATCATGTATTTCAGAGTTTGTATCACACTCCGTAGAACTTTGCACGATCTTCAAGTTCTAAGTACTAATAGTTTTATATTGCTTGTCAAAATGTGTGCTTGTGCTATAATATAAAGGGTTGGTACATGTAAATTAAATTGGTTCCTGTAACTCGATTTTTTAACTGCCTCTCAGAACACTTGGTGCAGGATTTGTCATTTAATTTTGAACTTTGTTTGCACTCTCTCCTTTAGTAAATGAAAGAAGAATTCAGTTATTGACATGTTGCTTGTTTAAAATAAATTATTTTTCAGGTAAAAACAAATGCTAGTAGTGTAAAAAGATATTTAATACAAATAGACATGGAAATTGGTGGATTGTCGCCATATGTTGTTGTTTATTGCGTTGACAAAATCTACGCGATAATTCTCAATAATCGTAAGTTCTCAGAGCTTCTCTATGAATGTTAATACCCCCGTCGCAGCAGACCTGCGTACTTAGCGAATTTCCAATGGCAATCTTTACATAAGTGTACATAACACATTTAAACACACACTATAAGTCTTTACGTAAGTGTGATATCAAATTTCATGATGATCAGACATTTTTTTCGATACCGATCTTACTGGTTTAACGAACTCATCCAAGAGAATCTAACTTTACATGCCTGTACCAAATTTCATGATGATCAAACGATTTTTGCACTAGTTATCGTGTTCACATGCACTCAAAATTTAAAATTCTATTTCCCATATAAGCTCATGTTAAATTTTTTAGTAAATCGTTATTTGAGCAGTATTAAATGTGGTACCGACAAATAATTACTACGTATCCAGAAAGTACACATAAAAAGCCACAATATAATATATATAATTATGTAATCGCAGAGGTGTCCCTACATCGATACAAACGGCAGCTCCCATGGAAACGATAGTAATAGCTTATTTATAAAGGAAATTCGCTAATATCTCGGTAACCAGTGGACGTAAAGCAATAATTAAACATACCAAATTGTTTTTTTTTCGAGCTGAATCTAATGGTGTACACTAAAAGGTAATCAAATAAAAATATCTATGTGAAAAGTGGAAAAAACCACTTTTGAGGGGTAAAATCCCCCACTTTCCCTACTGAAGCTAGGCCGATCTTACTGGTTAACGAACTCATCCAAGAGAATCTAACTTTACATGCCTGTACCAAATTTCATGATGATCAAACGATTTTTGCACTAGTTATCGTGTTCACAAGCACTCAAAATTGAAAATTCTATTTCCCATATAAGCCCATGTTAAATTTTTTAGTAAATCGTTATTTGAGCAGTTTTAAATGTGTTACCGACAAATAATTACTACGTATCCAGAAAGTACACATAAAAAGCCACAATATAATATATATAATTATGTAATCGCAGAGGTGTCCCTACATCGATACAAACGGCAGCTCCCATGAAAACGACGGTAATAGCTTATTTCTAAAGGAAATTCGCTAAAAGGTTGTGACAGACAGACTAGGCTACCATATCGAAAGGCTTGATAGATGAAGTTATTTACTGAATGTAAACAGTGCCATATGATAGAAAGTCTATATGAATAAAAAAGATATTTAAAACTTATTTACTGCAGTATATAAAAAGTAACCTAAGTGAAGGAGTTTCAATTTTTCTTTACAGCCTACCCAAAATGAGAAAAAGGCCTTAGGATTTACCTACAAGAGCAGAGAAACCGCTTCCGTATTTTGGTGTAAACAAGGATTATATTTTGAAGGATTTCATAATTAGACTAGATTTTAGGTTCCCACCCTCACGCCACATTTCCCTATCAGCTTAGTAAATTCTCCTTAAATTAAGAAAACTTCGTTAAGATTTGGAAAGGAAAAGCATACCTGATAGTGAAACTGAGATAGATAATATTCATAATTGCTTAAAAAGTTCAATATTTAAAATCCAGTGCTGGGATCTTCATCATATCTTGCGTGATACTGCCGAAAATCTGATGCAAATCAAGTTTTTTTTTATGTAGTGTACTCTCTTCAGCAGCTTTTCATCGTGAGGCTGATTTCCTTTCCAAACCCTAAAATAAGTGGTCCAACGGCTCTATAAGATTATTTTAGATGCAATGTACCATGAACTCACAGAAAGTATGGACTTCTTGATGCCGCTGGACTTCTCCACCAGGGAGCGGCGGCGGACGGGCGGCTCGTCGCTCCTCGCCTTGAGGACGAAGCCGCCCCGGGAGTCGTCCATCTTGCGGTCCCTCTCTGCGGCCGCCTCCGCGCCGGCGGCGCCCTCGTTGCTGCGGAGCGAGGTGAGCGAGGCGCGCAGGGTCTTGTTGGGGCGGTAGTGCGACGCGAGACCGAACGGTGCAGAGGCCCGCACGCCGTACCCGTGGCGCATACCTCTCAGCCATTGTCCCTGATAGGTACCTACAATCAGACAACAGCATATAACGTAACTATTTTATTTATTTAAATAGGTTGGCAGGTCTCTTTTTGTCTCACTTTGCCCTGTCCACAGAGACCATTTATGTGTGCAAACAAAGTAAAGTAAGTGGCTGAGCCGCTACGGTATAGGAGATGGTACTGATAATGTCCTGGGGAATGGAAATTCGATCCCACGACATATCACATGGTTCGGAAGTCCGGCGCGCTAACCACTACGCCATCAACTTCCAATACACTGGATAGGTAACTGCAATAGGTTATCCGGTAGAAAACATATTGTACCTACAACCGGGCAGGAAGTAGAGAATATTGTCCCTGATAAAGAATGTGCGTGCAATCAAACAGACGCAACGGAGAGCATAGAAAATTTTGTACTTTATGGGTGCCTACAACCGTGCAGCCAATAAGGGTATTGTCGCTGATATGTAACTGCCACCAGAACAGAGCAATGCCGTAGTCAGGTATCTTTCCACGGGGGAGGAGGAGGGGTTTGGTCAGAACAGGGTATTTTAATTTAAGTCATTATAAACATAGGCTAGTACAAGCCTAGTACTAGCCCAGATAGCATTTTAGTGTTGTGACAAGCTTGGAGCAATGTTGTCACTGACAAGCTTTAAGGTTGTCGTAACATTGTCAGCGGCAAGCATGTAAGCTCGTAACAAGCTTAAATTAACTTTACGCCAAGGTTGTACTTGACAAAAATTGAGGGTTACACAAGCTTGTCACACCCTTACATGTAAGGGTGTGACAAGCTTGATTATAAGTTTTGTGCATAGTTTCTATGTAAAGTTCGCGCCAAGCTTATAAATAAAAGTTTATTTAATGTTGCTTTGTAATGCTGAGGCAACATTAAATAAACTTTGAGTAACCTTTAACCGAGGGTGGTACAAGCTTGTTGGAAAAGTTTGTATATGCTGTAATAGGTATTGTTGTCCCAACCTTGCCCTCAAACTTACATTAAACACACCTCTGAAGGTCTCACAAAATTCATTGCGATATTAATCACTTTAACAGTAGTTTACCTGCACTTAATTATTCAAACATATTTTAGTTATAAAGTGTCCCAAAAAATGTGTTTTTAAGATAATAATAAATTTCATCTGCACTAGCCAATTATTTGTGGTAAAATTGTTCAGCGAACACAAAAAAATCAACAAACATTTCTAAAGAACAATCACCTACTATATGTTTTGTATTGGAGATAAATACTAACAAACAAATGTTGGGCAGAACACTGTTCATCCATTGTGAATGCGGCTATAGGCTTGAAAAATAAAAAATTGCCACAAATTAGTAATTAATCAAAGGAAGAAACTTGTCATCATACCAAAATAGATTATTACGCATGATAAATTTAAATTAGATGCATTGAAGATGCTTTAAAATCCAATACAAATATTGCACTAAATTCATTAAACACTCATAGTCTACT
Source organism: Neoaliturus tenellus (assembly GCA_030545055.2). Lineage (NCBI taxonomy): Eukaryota > Metazoa > Arthropoda > Insecta > Hemiptera > Cicadellidae > Neoaliturus > Neoaliturus tenellus. The sequence continues at coordinate 87,218,140 of CM061536.1, forward strand.
TACACTAAACAGAATGAAATTTCAAAAATGATTTATACAGTCAATATATTAGCGACAAGCAGATAAAGTTGTTTAAAACTGCAAACTACATTTAGTATGGAATTAATCTAAAGCCCATTAATATCCATCCAATTGTATTGTCAAAAAATACAAATGTTAAAAAACCACAATGAGAGATAAAATTCTTTTAATACTAGGCCTATTTAGCTGTACTTTTTCAAACAAACAAAAAAATAATAATCAAGATTTAATTAGGTACTTTTAAGATTCAAATCTTAATAAATTAAGATTTAAGGTATTTTAATTTTTAAGCTCTAATAACTAAGCCGACTGGTAAAAAGTAATTACAAAAATTAACAAAAAAAAAATTTAAAAATAATGAAGAAACTAACTGTAAACAAAAACACCTCCTGATGATAAAATAAACAAATACACCGTCATTTAAATCTTTAAAACTTAAATTTTCATCAAAGAAAACAGCAAGTTAAATTTTTGTAAAATTCAGATAGTAAAAAAACAAAAAACAAATTTTTTTGTAGTATAAAACAATGTTGCATATGAGAAAAGTGAACTCCTTTCTTACTAAAATTAAATTTAAAATTTAATTTTAATATAATTTATTTATATTAATTTAATTTTAATATAATTAAATTTAAAAAGAGAACAAAATCTATAGAGCATCAACATTACACTTAATGCGGCATAAATTGTTAGTAAGCAGATAAACCTCAACAATAATACTGTTGTATGTAAAATAATCTACATGCATATCAAAGATATACATACATACGTTAAAGAAAGGAAAAAAGTAAAAAAAAAAAAACTGTGTTGAGTGATATTTACACAATATATTTAGAAAAATGTACAAAAAGCAACACTGTCTCCTTTAACCATCATTCCATCAATAGCCACGATCATCTAGTGCTGCCCCTGGTTCTTCTGCGGGAAAAGATTTCTTCCTATTTTCCCTGGGAAAACAATACAAAAGAAATGGTTAGTCTAAAAGTATATTTTTACTTGAACAGTAATTTACACACTCTTATTTTAAAGTGTCTTTCAGCACTTAACAAAACTATAAATTATTAAACTTGACTGAAGTGTAAATGGCAGTAAATTAACTTTAACCCTCTGTCGGGCATTAATTTTAAAACAAGGAAGTGCCCTCACGAAGGCATACCTACAGATAAAAAAATAGACGGTAATTGAATAAAACCATTAAAGTGTTGATAAAAATGCAAAAAAGCATGATACCGTATATGAATTGTCATTATTATTTAATATAGTAATAATAATGATTGTAACAAGTTAATATTTTTTGTATTATGAAAAAATTACAAGTAATAGAAAAAACTTTAAAAATATGATATTCATTATACAGTAGAACCTCGATAGTTCGACTATTTGTGGACTTAAAAGGTGTTGAACTATGGAAAAGTCGAACTATCGAGGTTCTACTGTAAATATTTATTAATTAGGCCAATAGTAAATGAAAAATATGTAAGTTGTACTGTCTTAAAGCATCATCTTAAAGTTACCATAAAGTCATGCGAGTAGGCTTTCTATTAATGGTTTTCCACTTTGATCCCTTACAATTATCTGGTTCAAAATAAATGTGCGGTCGAAAGACAGAATTTTATTTCTCGCCACAAGGAAAATTCCCTCAATACCTTCCTGAATTCTCCGATTTTCTTCTCAATTAGATGATATTTTAATTTCGCCCTTAAAATTCAGAGTAGAAACTAGCACAGATGATCGTGTTATGTTCCCTACTTGCCATTGGAAGGGATTCTTGTTACATTTCTATGATCTCAAAAGTCTAAATTGGAATATTTGTATACGAAAAAGCAAAGCATTGGATTAAAGTGACATAAGAAATTAAGCATCTAATGTCTCAGTCATTTTGATCAGTTGGATTCTTGCCATGGGAGGAACGGAAAAAATGGAGACTTAAAATATGCGTTTTGACCGCTCATTTATTTTGAACGTGGTATAATAAAAAATTTTCCAACGTGGCTCGCAGAAAATTTTTATTCATTTTCCTGACTTTCACTGACCATTTACCATTGGTTTCCCTGACTCACAGACTTTACTGAAAATTATAATACTACATATTCACCAAAAAACTATTTCTGCTTAGGCAATTTAAATACAGAAAATCCTAAATAAATGTAGTAACAAATTGCATAAAGTTAATTCTTCAAAAGTGTGGTGTTCTAAACAAGTTTCTTGATTCTAATTTCTTGCATCTGGTGTAATTGAAGTAACCGTACGCGGTAAAGGATATACATTTTCTCATGATGTTGGTATTGACATTTTTTCTTGGAGAAAATGGATATTGCTGGCAGGCGATTTTTAGCCGGCATGAATTTTAAATGATTAGGTCCTGTGATACAGCAGCTTGCATAACTCATCTTACCGAGTTTGAATGACTCGCGACACATTTTACAATAAGCAAAAGTTGCATCTAATATGTTGGCATCAAGCCACAATTTCTTAAATTTACTTATGTAGCAGCCATTGTACAGCTGATGACTAATCAAAAGAAAAATAAGAAAAAGATAAACAAATAAAAATATTCTACACAAAAATTACAACAATAAATTGAAAATTTATAAAAAATAATTTTTCATTTGAACATTTGTGAAATATCTTGAAAAAATGCGACAATAGTCGGGGTTACGGCCGGCTGAAGCATTAAAAACTCCCATTCAATGCCATAATTAGATAGGATTTCCCTGACTTGCCAGATTTTTTTGCCTATTACCCTGACCACAATTTGTTTCCCTGACTTTGCAGAATGTGGACACCCTGTAATAAAACTTTCTGAATTGAGTTTTCAAACAGCTGATGTAATAGCTATTCGTATATTAAGAGTTCATAGTATGTGATTGTCGCTCAAGAATAATTATAGATGGCCTTACAAGCATTAGCTGAAACCGACCAAACACTTTGAGAGCAACAAAGAGTATTTGTGCTCGTAATATACATAAGATTTTTCCTATCACCATACTTGCAAAGGATTAAATTTCTCACTGTTTACAAAATATCATAAAAGTAATGTTTGATTTTCTTTTTGAACACAAAAACAACTATCAAACATAACTTTTAACTAAAAATAGGAATTACTCAATGATAACAATGAACAACAGCTATGGTGCGGTTTGTAACAACAGCTAGTTAACCTTAAATACGTATATTTGATTAAGTGTGCAAGAATGTCTTTTGCCACTCTAGAGTGGACATAAAATGAAAAGCGAAAATGATCTGTTTTGCCTACTGTTTATATTTGTGACAATGTGATTATATTCAGTGAAAGGAAAAGATTGTTGGAGTTTTGATCATTAAGTCTTCACTGTAGGTATAAAAAGCAATTAAGTTAATTAACATTGAACCCAAATACAAAAGAAAAAAATAACCTTCATAGGCTATTACTTTCAGATTAAAGTTACATCGAATATCAAGATTAAAAGTATAATTGACAAAAATTTATTTACAAGGAGTTCATAGATTGTGAAATTTCTTAAATTTAAAAAGTAAAACTTTGCATGAACAGAAAAAAGTACTCTACCTTCAATTCTCAAAAATTTTGGTTGCATGAGCCAGTTTCTCACAGACTCCCGGATCTGGCTTTCCTCCGCATGCTGGAATTTTCGCAAGCAAACATCTGTAAAAATTGTACAATGTTTTAATACAACATCTAGATCATCTGCACCAATCAGGAGACAGCACACAGGAGTCAACCACACACCAGCTTTGCTGGTGCATATACCTTGAAAATTTTCATGTACAGTACTTAGGCTACTTGGACGAACTGTAGGGCAATGCCCCAAGGTTGCACTGGTGATTAAAGTTGTTAATACTGTAATTAGGTTTGAAAAGATATAAAAAGTCTCCAGTTCATAATTTTTATGTGTTCATAAGTAAAACTGACACAAACACTAAATATAGTAATTTTTATATAGTATTATATTACTGAAGTTAGTATTTTTTTAATACGAAAGAAATGTATAGTATGATGTTAAGGCTTTTAGAAATTTTGTTCCAGTTTGTTTTGTTTCTATTAACTAAAGTAGGCTACTTTTCCTTAAAAAGGTTTTTAACAACGTAAAATTTGCTTTTTTTTATTTACATCTGTTTTTATTTTTTTAATTGTGTTTGTTATATTGAATTAAAAATAAATTTATTCATGAAGTATACAAGATATGCATTGAATTGCATCATAAATTAAACTAAAATATAATTCAATAAAAATAACAATGAAATAGAGCAATGAAAACACTGTAACTCTTAAAAACAGTACAATTTTTTATTAATCAAATATTTTTTTTAGTTTTCACTGCACCAAGCAGCTACTTACTTAGGCCTTCATCAGAGAAATTAATCAGATACGTAGGTCTGTAACTCTGACCGAAGCAGAGCATCACCTTTAGGATGAAATTTGTTTTAAATGGAATAACCTTTGTTCCTATGGATTAATTGTGACAAAGATAATTAACGCAAAGTTAAAAATAAATATTTTAAAGAGGATTTCATTTTTAAAGAGAACCTTTTCATGTTTGACATGGCCATGATGGTAGGGCTTCCCCACGCTTTGAAAGGCAGACAGCGAACACCAATGCATTAGGCAGGCAAAATCCGGAACTCGAAAAATGGGATCCAGTCCAGGATGGTAACACAACGTGCTTTGATTAAATCTGATTAAATGCAGTTTTAACTATGTATGAAGATGTACACGAACCTTCCAAATTTCTTTACCGGTATCAAACAAAATGCATTGGATGAGAAGTATATTTACGTTATGTATATAGTCAATGATAAATTGGAATTTGGCCGCCCCAACAAAACTTTTAGTTCCCACACTTGAGGGATTTTCCCATACAATTTACTCGCTGATGCGACAGTGATAACATCTGAACATCGTGTGAAATTAGCGAATGTTTTTAATGTTCTTTATCTAACTTAAGTTGTGTGTTTGGCATAAAGATTTATAGTGAGGGTCCAGTCTTCATGAAAGTATATGGTATTTTGTTTTTCTGGGCGTTTGTGGCTATCCCGTGGGTCGGTTCCCAAGCAGGCTGCATGCTATTTGCAGCGTCAAACGCACTGTGCCACTCCATCAATTTGCATAGTCTTTCAATTTCAGTGTTGACTCACCGAAGCAACTCTGAGTGTGAAAAATAGAACAGGCCTATAGTGAAAATAATATTATCTCACGCAAAGCGATGTGTTATCACGATTTGACATCAAATGTAAATTATCGTCCATTTTTAATGTGGGTACGAGTCGGGTAGGAAGGGGCGGCAAATGTAACCTCGGCCTATGGCGGCAAAAGTGCTAGCGCCGGCCCTTGTTACACTGCTTACACATTTTTATCACAATATATAACCGTGCCACCATTTCCAATAAATAAAGAGTTAGATTTCTCTAGCACATTAAATTTTGTATTGCTTAGCATTCAAGATATAAAGAAAAATTTCTACCTTTGAATCTTCCTGAACTTTGCCGCATAAGCCTGTCACTCACTGCTTCTCTGATCTGGCTTCTCCTCGGCTATGCCTGAATTTCCGTATTAAGGCAATTGTCTCTGAACAAAATATTAAGTAGGCATATAGAAAAAGCCATAAGTATTCCAACCAAAAGTTTCATTGATAACCTAACCATGATAAAATTAATAAATAGGTTGGGAAGAGCAAAATAATATTTAGGTTATAGTTGGCAACAATTTCCAAATTTTAATTTATATTTTCAGGGAATTCAAGCTAGGCTAATTATTGAATTTAACTTGTTATTATTGATTCCCATGATTTATTTATGACGAAAAAAAGAAGGAAACGAAACATGCTTGCCTATTATTATATAGATAATCAATTTTTTCGGTATGCGCGAATTTTTTCCTACAATGCACACAAGCTGAGAAAAAAGGAGGAAACGAAACATGCTTGCAGATACAGAATAATACAGATTATAGAAATTTTTCCGTTTACAAAGTATAAGTTAGCCTCTCAGGCTTAGAGCACTTTACTAGGTGTAATGTCTTTCCTAAAAAAAACTAAATTTGAATTTTTTTAACCAGGCTAATTTTTTTTGCAGAGTGGTCAATTTATAGGCCTATACATAGAAATTGTTTTTCAAACCAATAGAAAAAAGTTTTTTTAATTTGAAAATTGTTACCAAATTTTAATAACTTAATGTATTAAGAAAAGACCAAAAACTGGTTGCAAATTGTTCATAATAAAATTACTGAAATGTTAGTTTCTAAATAGGCATTGTTCACAATTCCCTCAATTCACACTTAACCCGGTCAACACTAAGATAAACCTTTCATATAATTAGAGCTCTGAAGTCATTATCACAGTGCTGGTGGCTATAAATGTATCCACAGAAGCTGAAGTAATTTTTACTAAACTGGAAACAAATTAGCCTACAAGTAAGTTTTTCAAAAGTGCACCATGACATTAACCTAAAGCATCACTTTACACTAAAGTAGCCTAACATATTACATTTCTTAATTTCAGGATGGGAAGATGGGTCTTCAAAAATGCTTAGCCGATAATCTAAAAAATAAATAAAAATAAAAAATAAAAATCCAAACAGAAATAATCCCTTTAATGCTTGGATCGCTTTAACCACAAACCAGCTGCACTTCCCCAGAAGCCTAGTGGAACTATTGAGTGAAAATTATCGATCGATTCAATCGATATATCGGTCGTATTCAAACGATAAATTACTGTACGGTATCGTATCTTTTTAGCAATGATTTTGGTAACTAAGTTACCGGTAATTAAAAATTATAAACATCAAACATGATTAGGTTCAACATAATCTATACAATCAAAATTGTAACAAAAACACATTAACAAAATATCCAACCTACAACATGATATGAAAGCAAACATCCCTCTTTTTCAATTACTGGGATATACACTTTTTGTGGCATTTAAAAAAATGCAAAAATGGATCAGCTCCCGACATGTTAACGTTTCTTTTATAAAGGTAATCAGCTAGGCCTAGATTGTCGGATATGTTACATTAGTTACTTATTTGAGTCCTGTTTTCAATGAGTTTTTGTGACACTCCATAACGATTTAAAGGTTTTGGGTGTTGACAGATGTTATTGGATCTTTTCAGTAGGCCTACCCGATATTGTAATTCATGTATTAGAGATACGGTAGATTCAATTGAACATAGTTTTCAGTCGATATATTGATCGATAATTTTCATTCGATAGTTCCACGGGGAGTCTGCAGAAGTGTAGCCCACAAACTTGAGTTTTCAATTAAGTTTTACTAGGTTAGACTTTTCAATTCCTTTTAACTCGGCTTATCCAAATATAGCCTACCTATGGTAACTCAAAATTTCTGCCAGATAGTTTCCATTATAAAGCCTACTATTCTGCTTGAATTCACCATTTAGTCCTGGAAATATGAAAATCCATCTCTTCTGTATGTTGAGGATGGGAGGGGGGGAATTACAATAGTTTACAGGACACCCTGGTCCTCCCGATTTAAGTTTGAATTGTGGCAAGGCTAGGCCTACTCATGACCTATATCCAAGACAAAGATAATCTGTAAATTAGAATCTAGGACTAATTTATAGGTATAATGTGCATATTCTTATAGGTTAAATACACCCTATCTAGATGGAGTTGGCTACTACATTTTTGTTAAATGTAATTAAGACTGAAAATTCAACTTTCAAAGTTAAGGTAAGGTATTGAAGTTTTGTAATTATGTTTCAGAATTATTGTAAAAATTAGTGTTAGCCCTAAATGTAAAATTTTAAGTAGTCACAGAAACAAGAAGGCCTAAGCCCTAAGCCTTCAGCAAATTTGGTACCTAACTTATCTTAGTGTGAATTGAGTACTTACATTACTTCAAAGCCTAGGAGCCTCCTTCTTCATCGATGGCCAGTAGTAGTAGACTGGATGGATTGTGTCACAATTTTAAAAATAAACTGGCAAATTTAAGTAAAACTAATATTTAAAACTTTGTATTAACAATTTCACTATTTGAGTTTGGGTTTGGGCGGCAGTGTCGGCACAGACAGTACACAAGAAAACTGAAGGTCACGACGAAATTAAATTGAAGAACCAATAATTACGAACAACTAATAACATAAACAAACTAAATTATGTGTCACTATAAAATAACTCTAGATAATTATACAACACGAAGACAGCAGGAGTAGAGCTAGATAGATTTCGTATTATTTAGAAAGGTTAGTTGGAAAATGGCGGCTCAATGACAATGACGGGCGGCTGCGATGCAGGCGCAGGGCAAGAGGGAGAGAGAATTGTGGGTAGGCAAACCTTACTGAAAATGGTTTGTCAACTTTTACGCTACGCTCGCATTAACCGCCCCCAACAAACGCAACGCAAAACCCGTTTCAGGCAGATTTCCTGCTCAGTTGAAACATGAAAGTTTTCACGTCGAGCGTCTGACAATGGTAGAGCAAAGTTAGCCGTAAGCATGTGTGCTATCTGGGAGGCCTCTGAACAAACTCAGAGTGGCTAGAGTAGAGTTTGTGGCGTTTTATAAGTACCGTATTTACTTATCAAATCCGGGGGAGGGGTGGTTTAATCTCTGCCCCCCCCCTGTCCCCTTTGATACAACCTTGGATCAGAGGATAGAGAATATTGTCCCTAATCTATAAATATTAATAATAGGCGAGAATGGTTCTTTTCTTCCTTTAATCTCAGCTTAGGTGCATATAGGTGAAATCATCCAACAGTGTAGGCCTCAGTCCAGATCAACTGAGTTTTTCGTCGATTTTCGATCAGGCGGCGGTCTCTAGTATGACTAATTGCAAGCAGAAACAGCGGGTAGAAAATGTTACATGTATGCTACAGATACAGCGAGTCCTGCAGTCATGCCAGAAGTACCGAGTAACGTACTCTCATGAGAAATTTTAAGACGCATGAAAACCTAAGCTCTATTTTTTCCCTCTGCTTTGATGCCGGCGCCGGCGCGGCGAAAGGAAGCAGAGGTTCGTTCACTCGGAACAAAGTAGAGTATCTATAGGCCTAAAACACGATGGTATTACAAAACTATATTTTAAGCTGTTACCAAATGGCATTTAAAAACTTTTATTTATAATTCTTCATCAAAATACACGGCATGCAGTGCAATGGAACAGTAGTATAAACTTTCTGGTGAAAACAGTTCATATAATCATAATTACCGTACCATGGACATAAATAACAAACATACGAAATTAATTTATTAATTTGTATGCAAATAAAGTAGCAGTAACTCGTACTGAGACATTAATACCACCAACATTAATTTATGTTTTTCTTCTTTCTATACATAAAACTACTCGCACTACAGTTTAAAATATTAATTCCAGTGTATGTTTAAACCTTAATGTGCCAGTGTTGATGTTTTGCAAGCGACCTTCGTGGGTACAAGGCTACGATAAACCACTGTTAAACATCATGAGGGGTTTTTGGGCTTTCAGAGAGCGCTTAGGGTTGATACAAATAGTGTTAATTAATTGTAATCTAAAATAAAATATCCGTTCCCATGTTAGTTTCCTTCTCGTTCAACGATGCATTCAAAGGACAACCTTTCTTTGCTTGAAAAATCCTGGCTGAAATGGAAGATACATAAATTATTTTTACTTCCTCCCCCCTATTTAAGATGTATAGAGGGTATTGTTAGTTTTTGTTATTATTTTTGTAGGGTAGTTAACCCCCAAAACCCTTAATATCGGTTAAAAACAAAATTTTTCAAAAGGCTCTATAACGATTTTAATAAAAATTGCGTGGTTTATTAACAATAAAAAACAAATAAAATGCCACACCCGAATCTACAGAAAAATACTCGTATTCAACAGTTATATAACCTAAAATGTTAAAAAAAATCTATTAAAATCTCTCAATTTGAAATAAATTTTACTTGTCACCATTTAAACAAATTCCAAAATCTGATCCACTGTGTGTAGCAATGCGACACTAACGACTGAACCATTTATACATGTTGGGGAATGAATTATTTTTTTCTGTTATTAACTTAAACTAGGTATACAATGCAGTTGTCTGCTTGCAATATTGAGCGGAGCGACTATTTTTTAAATCAATAATAGCAAATGTTTTATAGGTAATTCAAGTGAGCTCGTTCGCTACGCTCTCTCGCCGTCAGGGTTTAGCTTGTTCGCTGCGCTCACTCGCCATTTGGGTCAGCTCGTTCGCTACGCTCACTCGCCGTCAATTTAGTTCGTTCGCTGCGCTCACTCACCTTTTGGGTCGGCTCATTCGCTGCACACACTCGTTGCCAGATTTAGGTTGTTCGCTGCGCTTATTCGCCACAAGTCGGCAATACTCTAATAATTTTTGATTACCGGTACGCAGGTTTGCTGCGACGGGGTATTATATGTTAACAAGATATTAAATAATGCGTTGTCCAAGATTTGCACCTCCTCTCCGTAAACGTGGCATTTCATTCACGTACAAAGGTAAACAAACCACTAAAATAAACAAAACAACAATTTCACCTAAAACTACTGTATTCCCAAACAGCTGATAGTAACAGTCTGCAGTTAAATTTGATCCTTATAACAGCTGTATAATCAACACACAGTAAACAAAACAAATAAAATATTTCTCCTATTAAAATAACATGGTAACTTTAAAGGGCCGTGGGGAAGAGCCCTTATGTCCGATTTGGACCATTTCAGATTTATACCTTCCCATAGATGGTTACTATGACCGAGCAAAATTTCATGAGGATCACTCCAGCCGTTCAGGAGGAGTACTTGTAAATAAAAAGCCAGAGTGTAGTATAGGAGCTTCGCTCGCTTCGCTCGCTCCGCTCAATAAGCCATATTAACCTAAAATTAAAACTCTTTTGGGCTTTTCAGCTTATTTAATTTGTTTTACTTGTAAATAATGTCTCTGATGAAGGTGGCCAAAGATACCACCGAAACTGTAAGATTTAAAACAAATTAAATAAGCTGAAAATAAAAAAAAGAGTTTTAATTTTAAATTATTTTTTTTGTTTTATAGTTATAGTTAACTGTTAAATCTAGACTTACTTACTTCACCCTCGAATATAAGAACATTTCATTTACGTCCATAGTGTATATAGTCAATTGAAATACACAGATTTTTTCCTCAGTGCCCCAAAACGTGTATATTCCACCCAGAGCTCAAATTCGACATTGGGTTGATAAATACTTTCTCCATATAGGCCTAACCAGCCTTTTATATGGTATCGGGGGAAGTAAAAACTAAAACTATCTGGTTATTTTCGTAATGTTTATAATTTGTGGTTTGAAGCTTTAAAAGCGATATTATTACGTTTAGCCCCATTCCGAATGATTTTCCTTAAAATTTGTGAAAAACACGCACAACCTGCAGAACACGATGAATGGATTCATTCTATAAACCTGATGACCGAATTCAATGGATTTCGTGAGAACGCCAATCACATCAAATTGTGTTTCTGTATTTCATTAGTTCACCAATGAAACGGACATTCGTTGATTACCAATGCTATTGTTCTACACTCGTGCAAAATTGCATTGCAATCAAATCATTGCACTCTAAATTATTCTGAAAAAAAGCATTTGAAAGCAATTATGGGTTAACCACGTGTCACCTATTTCTCGGTCGAATTACAGTAGGCCTGTAATGTAGTGAAGATTTTGTTTAATGTTTTATGGCCTCAGTTCGTCTACGTTATCAACATTTTTTGGCCTTTAAAAGTATGAGGAAGGACCAAACTTCTTTTATCAAAAGACTCTAAATACTGCAGCAATATACACTAACGTGAATAGAATTCTCAGCCAATGCTATTTAGTTTGATACCAAAATTTTGAAGTTTTGTGTACGCCGCACCAGAGTTGCTGCAATCTATGTCGTTATTACTGTATTTAGCTGGATTTACTGTACTGCAAAACCATTTCATCACAAAATAAACAAAAACCTCCGTTAAAAATGTTTCATCCTTGATTGAGAAGAGTGGTAGTACTGATTTTCCTATCATATGACTCATTACCAAGTACGCCACCGAGGATCCCGCCACCGTATTGGTTTCAAAAACACGCCTATGATATGAGCATCGACATATATCGTAGTATATATCGATGGCTATGAGAAGTCTATTCACGTTAGTGTATATAGTCAATGATCAAGGATCGTGAGGAATTGAGGAATGTGCAGTTACTAACATGTAGATTGAATGTACGTAATATTAATTTCTTAAAATCCAGGCTTGTTGTGTTTTGGCTTTAAACTACCTATTGAGTTAGGTTGCCAGTTCAATAAAAGTATTAAAGGTATTAAATGTTTTGGTCATTTTAGCTTCCTAGATAGCAATAAATTTGCAGTGCCGCATTTATAAAATTTTGACCAATAATTTATTTATTTATAGACAACAACATACATGAAGTACGTGTTTTAAGTCGTCATACAATAATAGCTAAACACAACAAGAATTTTTAATCAAGTTTAATTATCTTCAAAGAAATCTTCAAACGAATATATCATTTTTTGCACTAGATATAATTTTAATTCTTTCTTAAATTTCTTGAAATTACTAATGTTGGTAATATTACAAGGAATGAATTTGAGAAATTTTTGCCAATATAATAAGGACTTTCTTTGGAATATTTCAGTTCTATGGTACTCTTGTTTGCTTTCTTTACGTGAATAGAATACCATAGTAAAAAAAATAGAATAGAATAGAATAGAATTAGAATAGAATTAAAAGTTACAACTAGGCCTACATTTATCTTCCAATTCAGATTTTTCAGTTCTTGACAGACATATTGTTTCATAAATATACTGCCCAAAAACAGTTAATATGTAAGTTGAACAAAATGAGTCCTGCATGAATTATGTAAATTCTTAATTCTTCTTTAATTTTCTTAAATTCTTTGTATAATTTGATATTTTTAATAATTATAATAGAATGTTTTTGAAATGTTAGTATTTTTAATAAATTATTTTTGCTAGTTGCACTATACAAATGTATACCATTCAAATGTGAGTGATCCAATCCAAAATAAATGATTTTCAAAACTTCCTGACTGCAGTAATATCTCATTCTCTTTAATACAAATAACCCAGAAAACATTTTCTTGCAAATTCCGTTGATATGGATGTCCCATTTTAAAATTGCAGTTCAAACTTAGCCCAAGAAACTTTACATTTCGTTGAAGATTGTATTTTTTTGTTCATAACATCCATATTTAAATTATCGTGTTTATTTTGGATAAAGTGAAATTCCATTATGTTTGTTTTTACATAATTCAAGAGAAGATTCTTATTCGCAAGGTAAATCAAATTCATTTACTGAGCCGTTAAGTTTGGTAAACAATTGGCTAAGTCACTTAAAGCTAATAGGCCTAATACTAACTACCAATATAAGACATTAAATTTGTTGAAATGGTATTAAAATTATCACTTAATTCTCGACTGATTAAAATTCTTATATCATCTGCGTATATACAAAATTTTGGAAAATTTTTCTGGGTAAATTTTGTGTTCAATGTTGACAAAAATATTGATTACTGTCAGCCATTAAAATGTTAGATAACGCGTATTTTTAACAAAGGCTTTAATGATTGCCTACATCTCGATATAAGTAAAAAATCAGTTGCTAATAAGAGAATAATTTTATTTTATTTACAAACACTAATATTCCGCCTAGTCACATACTTAATATGAAATTTTTCATTATTAAATCATAATAAGCGTTTTTGTTAATACTCTCCACTAAGACAACCAAATTCCATGAAAGTAAAATCAAGAGGCAAGTAGAGCATGTGAGACAAGTAGGCCTAAAAAGCCCCTGATTAGTCAAGGGTAGGCCTATAGATCGCTCTTTCAGGTAGCAGCATAACAAGTTGTGCCCTCTATTTATACCCTCAAATTACTACTGGATTCTTTAATCAAAATCCACTCAACGAATGAATATACAGTATATTCAGGGTGTCCCGGAACTCTATGGAACCATTTTGTATATTTGTTCCTTACATCGCGACAAGAAAAAAACATTGTACAAATAATAAGGGTCAAAAATGCTTCGCTAAGCCGATAGTCACCATTTTGTTTTTTACACATAAAAATTTTATTTTCGTAACCGATGGTTGCATTAAGTTAATATTTGGTATGAACCTTTACCTCACAATAATGCCCATTGTCAGGAAAAAAGTTAATGTTTTCTACTGTACAAAGCCGTAGCCAGAAAAAAAATTTGGGGGGGGTTTGAGTTCCGCGTAACTATCAAACTTTTATTTTAACGCAATTATTAATAGGCTATAATATAGTGTTAAAGTAGATTTTTGACGTTTTAAATATTTAAATAGTAGCCTACTTATATAACTACAATAATAAATATTATTGGCATTCAAGAAAATAGAGCATTGCTTATAATATGAACTAAATTCTTCTTTTTATTGAAGCTTATTGAACTTTAAACAAACATACGATTAAAAGTCGCTAAATGTCAATGCTAACAATATCACACCTAAAACTGATCATTTTTCAACACAATACAAAGCACAGTAGCCTAACTATATTATCGTTATCAGCATATTTCTACTCGGTCTATAATAAATACCCTGGGACCGAGATTTTGCGCTCGGGGAAACTTAAATAATTTTTCATAGTAATAACAGTAACAGGCAGTGCCCTAAAATGCCAAGTGCAAACTTGCTTGTTTCTATTTAAGACGAGATTGTTCGCTCCGCTCCTTGCCTTTTAGACTGTTTTTAAGTAGGCCTTCGTGTTCTGCACTTTAATATATATTTGTTGAACCACATTTTGAATCCTTAACACGTGGATTATATGTCTATGGTTAACAGTTGATTTAATTAATTTTTAATGTTTTAAAATCAATTACAATCCCACAAATTGCAAAGTTCTTTTATCCTTTCACCTAAATTTTATTTACTCATAATCACCAATATAAAGTGCGATTTAAAAAAAGGTAAATTGTATTTATTATAGTAGCATTCAGTACTATATAATTTACCAGTAACTGGCTACCATTCAAAACAGCATCATGTTAAAACTCGAACTCACGGTCTGTTCTTTAACAGTTGAGTCAGCTGTTTTCATTATTTCTTTGCTTAGATATTTAACTCAGTAAGTAAGACCAAGGTTCAAAGTGTTACATAAATTGAGGATTATGACGAAGTAAGATTTTCCCTGACATTGAGACCTGAAATTTATTATTTTTTTTATCTCAGAACTAAATAAGTCATTTGCAGATTTTTGGAAAATCGTTAAAAGCCGTCTGTTTGCATACATACACACTTACAAATATACCTTACTCGTATAAGAACAGAGTAACTTATAAGTTGGTTGGTTCATAAAAAAATAAACTAAGGTATTTTTATATCGTTCTGTCCCTCCTGTGAATTTACATCGTAGGCCTACTTCAGTGCTAAACCCCTCAGACGGCTTTGACCACAAGAAAAATTACAAGAAAAAATATTGGCTTGTCTTCTTCTTGTCTAACCATATAAAGGTTAAATCGAGGGCGGTTGATGCAGGAGCAGGCAAAATAAAAATATATTTTCACTGTTTTTGTTTTGTTTTACCTACTTACTTGTTTTGTTTTACCTACCTAACTGAGCATTTATATCGACCATGTCAATTAAACAGACGGCACAAAGCTATATGAAGACTAACTCAAAGTTCACTATGTAAAACTAAACTGCGCAGTACGCACACAATCGGCACACGTTCTGATTCTGATGAGGGACTTGACATGCTAAGGTTATGTCAAATTCCCGCTCATTCGTTTTTACACTCCCCCGTGAACCGCGATCATCCCTACATTTTGGCGTGAACTACGACTTGAACATTGTAATTAGACAAATAGGTATTTTTTACTTTGTTTTTAAGTTTGTTCCTTGTTAATTTTCAATTTTCAAATTATTTAACTTTCAATTATTTAATTTTCAAACAGTGTACTTTTTTTATGGAAAAATTCGACATACTTTTTATCGGCTGTTTTTTATTATTTGTGCCAAAATTTCGGGGGGGGGGTTTCAACCTCCTGACCCCCCCCACTGGCTACGGCCTTGCTACTGTATATTTTCAAAATGGTGGAAAATTTAATTTCTCTATCTCAAATATCTAAAAATGGGTAAATTTTATAAAAATTTTAGAGGTGAAGAAAAGTTGCCAAATTAAATTATATAACCAATCGTACCAAGTTTGTAAGGATCTCATAACAAGTAACAGAGTTATTGTGATTTTTGTCCATAAAAACGTTGATTTTTCATTATTCTTAATGCAAAGTAAGGCATTTTGAACAGAAAAATCGTAATAATTCCGTTATTTGTTGCCATATCCTTACAAACTAGGTAGCATTGGTTAGATAATTTAATTTAACAACTTTTTTGTGACTTGAGAATTTTTATAATATTTAGCGATTTTCCGATATTTGAGTTTGAAAAATTTAAATGGCCACTATTTCAAAAATGTATTTTGAAAAATTTAACTTTTTTCCTGAAAATGTACATTGGTATGGTAGAGATTTATATCAAATATGATTTGAATACAACCGTCCGTTACAGAAATAAAAATTATTATGTAAAAAATGGCTGCCTAGCGGCTTAGGGATGGATTTTAGACCCCTATTTGTGCGATGTTTTTTTCTTGTCTCTATGCAAGGAACAAAATTTAATATACAAAAGGGTTCCAGAGAGTTCCGGGATACCCTGTGTATATTTCTAAAATTAAAACCTAATTAAAAATTTAACCTTTCTGCGAAACACAGTAGCAGTTTCTAATCAAAAGGACGGTCATAATTGAAATAGCCTATATTCTTAATCAAAACTTGTTAAAGTGCAGAATAGGCCAAATAAAAGTTTTTTTAATGTTTAATCTATGATAACAATTTTGTTTAATTTTACGTTTATTTTGAGATAAAAGTCATTAAGTATGTAGCCAATACACGCAAATAAATTTCATATTAGTGGAACCTCTATTGGGAGACCTGACTATAACTGGGGTCTATATGAAGGAATAGACCGATAACCTTAATGTCATACATTCTAACGTCGTCGTAAACGTGTACATTATCAAAAGACTTAAAACTAAAGGTTAGTAAAGGATTTGGATGGAATATAACTCTGTATAAGTAAATAACAATACATAATTAAATTATCTCATGGTCATTGGCATTGTATTCAACCAAAATGATAATACTCTTTCGGCACGGTTTCATTTACACTAAAATTGTCAAAATGTATGCTAGTGTAGCGGCGGATAAAAGAGAGTGATGTTTAATTGGGGTTCTACTTTACACATTAATCTGAATAAAAGGCTAGATGGAGATCGGCGGTGTATAATAAACGTGCCAAATAAGTACATACTCACTACAGTACGTAAATTAATTAAAAAATAATAACAGAATCATAAAATTAAATTAAGAAAAACGCAGTTTACCAGCCCAAAATAGTTTATTACCTAGAATTTTTCATCTCCCCCAATGGTAGAACAATACTTTTATCCAACTCTTAACTCGCACCTAAATAAAGATGACACTCATTTGTCACAGCACCCAAACATTGCGGTTGTGGGGGAGGGGGTGGAAGGAGGTTTGGGGGGAGGGGGCAGTGTGTCAGGTCGATACCCCCACCCTACATACCCCTCATACCCCCAACCACCCCCATACCCCTATACCCCCAACCTCAACCTGATATAAACACAGTCTCCACGCATAACCATATGTTACTGGGTTGTAAGACCCCCTTCACTCGCCCCTATCAAGTTATGCTGGTGCAGGGATTTTAACTTTGCTGTCGGCAAGTAAACTGAAATGGTGGGTTTATCACCTGGTGTTGAAAGGAGGTATTTTTGATATTAAGTACCAGGGGGACCGAGCATATGCTCGATAAAAATTGTCACTTTCCTCTTTAGAAAAATCTCGTTCGCTCCGCTCAGTCGCTGACGAGGAGCTCGTTCGGTTTGCTCACTCACTAGTTCAAATTGAGCTACACTTTGGTATAAATTTGATGAACCACAGGTTTAAAATGTAACATACTGGTTTATTTTCACAGTTATCAGCTGATTTTTTGCTCAAGTATAGAAGTTTAAAAACATTCTCCATAAAGATAGCATGGGAACAATTTAAAGGCTTTAGAACAAAAATCGGATTTTCCCCAGCCATGTGAGCTACACCAGTACAATCCTGGTAGCCACAACCCCCATTCAACCATAAAATATATAATCGTTGGAAGGAAAAATCTTCGACCCTGCAAACAGCAGGCTACTTGTTTAAGAATATCAATACCGGGGGCCGAGCGTTTGCTCGGTAAACTCAAACAGTATAATATTCTGTACAGTAATGTCAGTTACAGACAGTGCGGTCAAATGCCAGTGAAAAAAGGCTTATTTCTTGTTCAAGACGAGCTCGTTCGCTGCGCTCACTCGCCTTTCAAACTGTTTCAATTTAGGCCTACGGGTGCTGCACTCTGGTGTATATTAATTTGTTAAAAGATAGTGTAATGCGTGTTTTCTATTTATTTGGTTTACAGCTGTTTTCACATAGAATGAGGTACAATTAAAAAATTATAAATTAATTATATCAAAAAGTAGTAGTATTTGTAATTTAGTAACTTGATGCCAACCAAAACCACATGTTTATACTGGAACACGTGGTCTGCACTTTAACAAATGAGTCTTCTGTTTTCATTATTTCTTTGTTTGATTTTTAAATCCATTAGACCAATGTCAAATTTTTTAAATTTCAATTAAAGATTATAAATAAATAACATTATCTCCTTGCAAAGAGACCTGTATTTGTACTATTTTTATTCCAGAACTACTTAAGCTATTTACAAAGTTTGATGAAAACGTTCGAGCCGTTTTTAAGATCCGTTTGCAAACATACATACAAACATATACATACATACATACATACATACAATTTACCTTACTCGTATTAGAGTATAGTACCTAGGCGACGAGCATTTTGTTCGGTATAAACTCAACCAGCAACATTCTTTATAGTAATATCAGTTACAGACATCAGTGCAAAAAGGCTTATTTCTTGTTCAAGACGAGTTAGTTCACTCCGCTCAATCGCTTTTACGGCGAGCTCGTTCGTTTTGCTAACTCACCTTTTCAGACTGTTTCAATGTAGGCCTACGGGTGATGCACTCTTGTGTATTTATTTTTAAACGTGTTTTGAATATGTAACACGTGGAATTTTTTATTTGTTATCTGGAGGGATATTATTGTATGTATTTCGCTTTTGTGAAGGTTTATTTGATCAAACACATTAAAAAGTTACAAAAGTCCTAAAATATTACAATAAAGTTAACAGATGTTTTGACAATTCTTACCAATACTTTTTTAAATTTAAATGCAACTAAGGATTAATTATTTAGTTGTTTTATACCTTTACATGACTTATTTATCTAAACATTCATAATCAGCAGTAGGCTATAAGTACGATGTAAAAATGATAAATTATTTAAATTTCACAATAGTGCCATTTAATAATTTGGTAACTGGCTGCAATGCAAAACAACATGTTTATACTGGAACACGTGGGCTACACTTTGATAGTTGAGTCAGCTGTCCATAAGACCAATGTTAATTTTTTAATTTTCGATTGATATTATAAAGAAATAAAAAAAATCGCATCACTCGGAGCAAAAGTGTCTTTTTGGTGCTTAACCGTTTTTTAAAACTCGATTGCGCACCAAAATAGTAGTTTTCATCACTAGGAGCAAAAGTGCGCCTCAGCCGAGTTTTTAAAAACGATTAAGCATCAAAAAGACACTTTTGCTCCGAGTGATAAACTACTATTAAATAAGCACTAGTTGTTGCCCGTCGATATTCGACGGATATAGTCCATTAGTGGTAAATGAAACGCTATAATAGTGCAAACATGTAAGGTAGTCTATAAAATGTACTTCTTTGAACTGCCATACCAAGAACAATAATATATTTTACAGAAAATGCTACGATTTTAGTTGAAGCGTCGGAAAAGTAGCCCTATTCCTTAAAACCAATAATTTTGCATCCTTGTACTTATAGGTCCTACTCTTTAGTATTTTATAAACATGTCAATTTGCGCAAACCTAATTAGCCTAAGGAAATCGTTCTATTAGGTTAAACAACATCAGAAATAAGTAGACCAATATCCACTTGTAGGCCTATGGGATAAATTGTTCTTAACAGTTTTTTTCAAGAATTAGGAAAGGCCTAGAGTGTTGTAACTTATGATGGTTGGCTTTAACAAATATTGGTATATTAGGGTAGGATAGAACGTAGAGAAACCATTTATAACCACTTTCATATCGCAATATTTATGCTGTAGTAGTGTGCAAGTTTCAATAACTATCCAAATTTAAAGAATACAAATTTATTTCACAGAAAATTACATAATTTTAGTTGGAGTGTCTGTTAAAGTAGGCCTATAGGCATATTCTTTAAAAACAATAATGCTGCACCCTTACTATGTAACACAGACACTCTTAAGTATTTTATAAACATAAAAAATCGATTGTTTACTTAGGCCTAAACCTTAGTAGCCTAATCAAAGCGTTATATTAGTTAAAAACATAAAAAAAATAAGCAAGCCTAAACTATCAATTTGTAAACTTGTAAGTTTAATAAATAAGTTTTTTGAGAGTTTGAACAGGCCTATAAAAATTTTAATGTATCTATTTTGCTTAAAATAAATATCGGTACCATCAGTAAAATATTTATTAGTGACGCCGTTATTAGACACTTTACAAAAAATATAAATGTGAAGATCGGTCTGGAACCCTGGCCGTTTGTACAGGAATAAGTCACGCTATCGACTGCGCCACAAATACTGTCGTCAAGCGAAGAAAATGTAAAGCATTACAACGTTGCAAACGACAAATTGATTGCACAGAATTTCCGATACATCAGTTTCTTTTAATACAAATGTGAGCAATTTATTTAAACTAAACCTTTACAATTTAGTCTTAATTTTAAAGCAATCAGCTATTTTACATAATTAAGCAACTTTCTTTCCATTGAAAGGATAATACATCATAATAATTGTAAACGTTCTTAGGTACTGGCCATAATAAACCAAATCCTTCATGAGCTTTTGCTCATCCACTGTATTTAGACTAAATACCTCGTGTGTTTACAATCAGCTGATTGAAAGCGTGTAAAATAAATAAATTGTAAAGGTTTGAAAATGTCGATATTTTTAATTTAAGGAAGTAAGACAACATTAAAGTAAATAAAATCTGCTAATATACAAAGGTTTACGTTTTATTTGGTACAAACTGCGTGTAAATTGGTCCAGTGAAAGTCTCAGACGAACTGTCCAAAGGATTGGAAATGTTGGCTTTTTCCCCATGTTAAATCTCCATAAGAAAAGGTTATTTTTAATTTTTGACCTATTTAACGTAAATATTTTTGAAATACGAATAAAACCTGCTAATATAGAACCGAAAACGTTTATTTTGGTACAACCCGCATGTAAATTAGTCCAGTAGAAGTCACAGACGAAGTGTCCAAAGGTTTTTTAACTTTGTGTTTTAAATATATAGATACCAACTAAAAAATACGACGAAAAATACAATCGAGTTGAAATTACTTAAATATTTGATTTAATTATTGTGACACAAACGAGAAAAGATGGCGGTGCAGCCGCAGTGAGTGTCACGTGTCAATAGCAGCGGACAAACAACTTGATCAATGTCCGTCAGTCTGCTTGGCCGTCACATTCGGGCTTTATTACACAATACAGCATGACTCGAGTTGTAGAATACATCCAGGCGTCAAGAAAAATAGCAACAACAATGATGAATAATTAAAGAAATACTAGGGTTTGAATAGGTTTTGCAGGGATATCGAAATTTACTTTTGCCAGAACTGTGGGATAATTCAGGAGATCTTGATGAATAGTGAGAGGAGACATCAATTTATACCTTATTGCTAATAAGATTATTATCCTATCAGTTAACGTCATAACCCAAAATTGTTGAATTTCTTTATTGTTTTTTATGCAGAATCTCAAAAAGAAGTCTGTAGCCTACTATGACGCCTCGCCAATAAAAGAAAGATGAATTAACTGTATCAAATTTTTGTTGCCATATCTTGATCCCGAATTTTTCCAGAACATCCAAATGGTTCAATTTCCTCTCAACTTTGAGCTCAACAAGCCATTATACTTTTTTTTCATTTGATAAAATCCTTAAAGCTAGTTAGGAAAAAATAAGAGTTTTTAAGTTTTTTGGAGGTAGGAAAGTGACGCTTGGTAATGAAATCAAAATACGGAATAGTGGCTTAATTACACAATAATAATCACTAAGAGATTTGTCTAAATCTCTCAAGCATTACTATTGTAACTTTTGTAACAATTGCACCTTCGTAAATATTTCCAATACAAAAATTAAGACGGACGTCACTCCATAAGCTTTTTTTTAGAATTCTGTCATGTAAAACGCGTTAAGTATAAGAAAGAAATTTCAATGAAAACTCAAATTAGAAGTTACGAAAATCAAACATTCTCTACGACATTCATCAGGTAAGAGAAAAAAAATTATCAGTAGTGAAGTCGTAAGTTAAAAGTCTTGCAGGTTATGTAAAGAATATTTTCTTCGAAGCAATCATTGGAAAAGGAAACGGCAATATCAGGTGATGTATAAAGTGTCAGAATCATAACCTGCTGACCCTACCAGCTTCTAAATTCCTTTGCCTTTCGCTACCTTCTTTATTAGTCGAGCGTTACTTTGATTTTTAAATTATTTTAAGTAAAAAGAAAAATGTATTACACAGCAAAGTCTCAACATTTTTTATTAAAATAAATGAATTAAAAATGAAAACATACATAAAAAATAACTTATTAGATTGATTATCTTTCACTCTAAAACAAGCACTGTTTGTGAGTTGAAATTTTTTCTATCCAAGGAATTTGGAATTTTTTTTATATTTGGGTTTTGGCCACAAGCAATCTGTTGGAGCTGGTCCCATGGCTGGAAAAATCCTGTTTTCGTCCTAGAGCCTTAAAGTGTACATTTTATCCTTAAAGAGATTTATGTAGCAACTAAATTGAACAAAAATCAGCTAATATCTGTTACATCTTTAACCTGTGGTTCAAAAATTTAAACCAAAGTGAAGCACCTGCAGAGTGAGCTGAGCGAACGAGCTTTGTCTAAGAAAATTAGAGTGACGCTTAATCATTATATCAATCACAAACCCGGCCCCCTGGTTCTACATTAAAAATTAAAGCAAAAACCACATAAGACTGTGATAAATTTTTATTTGATTTTATGGATTAAAAAAAGTTATGTGGAGTAGTGCTTTCCCGTTTAAGCCGGTTTGAATTTAGACGGTGTCGTTGGGTGCGTCAAATTACATTGACAACTTCCGCTTACCCAACACAAACCTATTCGATTGATAAATAGTTCACATTTTCAATATAAATAAATAATGTTCAAATTACTGTTAATTATAGTTTGGAAACTGGGGGCCGAGCATTTGCTCGGTAAACTTAAACAGTAGTCCTAATATCTTTAAAGCAACATCAGTTACTGAGAGTGCGGTAAAATGCCCAGTATGTATGTTATGTGTGCAACCATACATACATACGTACAAATACACCTCACTCGTATTAGAGTATAGGATAGGATATTAGAGTATAGGATTAACCACCCTTGCATTTTTAAAGCAGCGCAACAACGTAAGTTTTTATAACATTGAAAGATCATATACTTTAATGATAGCTCGCGTCGCAAAGATGCGGCTAGTAACCCACATGCAAGATATCATGGTTAGCTTTAATAATCCAGCTAGGCGACACATCAATGACAATATGATTAACGTACAAATTATTCGAAATATCGTGGTTCTGTGGAATTTACACAGCTAACTTTGCTAATTTATAAAAGAATTTCCAATATAACTTCTGAGGAATCGTACTAAGCTGATAATATATGTGAATGTGAAAAATTAAAGCAATGTAAAAAACAAACAACAGAAAAGGGAAAATACAAAATTTGTATATACTCCTCTATTGAAAAATATGTGAATGTGGAAAATACAATATATATACACTGTATATATCTTCTTATTTCTATAAGGGTTTCGTCTGTTACGTCCCTTTTTCTCTCGACCTACTGAACCGATTTTAAAGATTGAAATGTCATTTTAAAGCTAAGGATATACCGCGTGGTCGAATCGCAATTAAAAAGGTCATATCATTTTGGGCTTCGCCCCCCTGGCCATTGATTTATTTCTAGAGGGCGCTTTAAAATTTTGACAAAATTTTATTACAAGATCTTAATGTAAAATGTAATTTAACAGCTGATTAAACTTACCTTCAGATGAATTTTAAAGCCAGATAGTAAACAAAAATAGATCTCTGTCATTTCATAACCAACATACATGTAGGCCTACTTCAGGTTAGTTTCTCTCATACAGAATCATAAAATGCGAAATGTGCGCACGGGCCACCTCGTAACTTTGTTAAGTCGTAAAAATTTTAAACTACTGTAATTACAATTATAAATTTGCATTTTCATCAATGTGTTTAATTCATAGGACAGATTCAGTGACTATAGTAGGATTCACGAAAATAGTCCGATGAGAGTCGATACATTGTTGCCAAATTTATTCTGAAACACATTTTACTGGTATAACACATGATAAACATAACCAGAAATGACAAAATTGCAGGATGAGAGGGGGTGAGGGGGGACACAGCTGTTTAAATTTCCATCGGACTATTTTCGTGCATCTCACTATAAGTATTGTTTTGCGACAAACATTTTTTTCACGATATTCTAAAAACGATTCGAAGACGTCAAAATAGTAACGTACTAATAACATTTTTAACAAAAATTTTGAGATTTCTCGTCCAACCCATCACGTCTAGAGGCCCGTTGGGGGTTGAAATTCCACGTATTACACGACACGGCCAGCCTCTACTCATGTCAAGTGTTATCCTAGTGTCATTATCACGTGACACCTGTCCAGCGGTGACGTCACTGAAGCTGGCGCGGTCCGACGTGAAACGCATCTTCAAAGAGACGCAATTAAAAATATAAAGTTACAATATTTAATAATTTTTAATTTTCCATTTTATTATTTAAAGAAAGAACTAAAGTTTTATAATAATAGGCCTACTAAGTTTGACATAACGAATATGTGTGAATGTCTTCCAAATCAGACAACACGTAAAAGACTGAACTACAAAATGCAAATTTCACTCATTTCTTAGTTTAAACAATTTCCCCAATCACTATGGGGAATTAGTAGACAATTTTTTGATATGGTTGACAGAGTTTCATTTATTTATTCATTCTCATACACGGCAATACACCATTTTACAACAATAAGTCAACATTTTTCAATAAATAATGATAAAGTACCAGGTTAACCGAGCCTCGCTCGTTGGTTTTTATTCACTTTTGTTATAGTATCAAGGTAAAAAAGCAATTAAATTTCCACCAACAACCAACTATACCTCTTCACAGTTAACAGCTGTTTCAAAAAGTCTGCTTAACATTAATGTTTCTTTCTTTTTGTTTACATTTCGTTGTTATTTCGTTACCAAAATAGCAACCCATAAGACTAATGTTAAAAATTACAATTTTAAAACTTAATTTTAGACCAAATTCGATTTTTCCTGGGGTTGAGGCTTTTTCTAAACTTATTTTTGGGCCAAAACACTCTTTAATGCAAACTTTAAGCAAAATCTAACAGCTAGATTTCGAGATCGTGGAACACACATCCCTTCAGATATTCCTCGTATTATAGTATAGGATACCAATAGATGCTGATGGAAAACAACAAAAATTACATCGTGAAGCTTACATCACGTCTTTTCTAAATCGAAAGGACAGTGAGTCAGAGTAGTACAGTAATTGACAAACAAATCAATATTGATAAAAAATTTTGAGATATTCTTATAAAATATTTACTTGATTTAAACAAAAAATTGCATAACTTATATTTATTGGTCGTTTTATAAATTAAATTGACTAGTTGTATATTAATTTATTCATATCAAAATGACACCAAAACTATTCTCTATTACCGTGTATTAGCCACATAATCTCAAATACTTTGGTTACAGTGTTTTGATTTTGTGGTCTCTTTCGTAATCCTTGTACGAGACAAGACATCAAATTATGCATAAAAAATAATCTTCTAATTTTGTACAGAGTTGACAAATAAATTAGATGACACCTAATTTACCTAATTAGTTGACCTAATTAGATAATACCTAGTCTTAGCCAAAAAAATTAGAAATTGGAAAAGTTAAAAAATATTCTAAAGGTCAAAATTAAGAAATCCCGTGGAAAAGGAGAGTATAAACATGAGAGAGCAGTGTAGCCGCACGGGTTTGCAGGTGCAAGCTTGAAACTGGGTTCGTTAACCCGGGACAACTCGCGCTATCGAAAGTCCCGCGGTCACTCGCGCCGTTAGAGCGCTCCTAACATTTAACAGCATCTTACACTTCAAAGTAATTATCATAATATTTGTTTGGTAGATGAAATAAATAATTCGCTACACATTTAAAATAAAATAATAACATATTTATTGTAATTTACAACTTTTTTTTACTAAAAAAGTAGGACTCCGGCAGTTCCGCGATCACTCGCGCCGTTAGAACTATACTAACATGGAGAGTCACGCGAACGCTCGCGCAGTTAGGCGGGCGCTAACAAGGGTGGAGGTGCGAGCCTTTTCCCCCCTAAAACTACCCTCCCCACCACACTACCCACCCCAAACTGCTGTAGCGGGTGCATAGAATACTGAGGAAAGCATTCTTAAAAGCTCAGTCGCAAGAAATCATTATTAAAAAAATTTTCTTCAGTGGAACTAAAAATGTTAGAATCAATCTAATAGCGCGAGTGATCCCGGGTTAAACCTTTGACCCCCTCACTCCCCTAGCCGTGGCCTACTGTCGCTTCATTATTGTAGCGGAACATTCAAACCACCGAGGAGTCTGAAATAATTTACATCGCATGACTGAAAACGTGGAACTGTACGACACAAATCAATAGCAATTCATTGAAGTAGGAATGGAGCGTTGAATGTCACTTAGAAGGTCACTAGGTTGGTGATAGAGGCCTCTAATGAGAAAATCTGCGTAATGTTTTAAAGGGTTAATAGGATTCAAGACAATAAAAGAGAGCTGAGATTTGAAATCTTTGAAAGAATTTTCGCTCGGTGAAAATATATTATGTTACATTGGTTTTACGATAGAAAATCAATATATGTCTGAATCCCCTAAAACAAAACGTAATTTTATATTGTAGGATTTATTTTTCACATTTCTTGTACTCAAAATAGTGGGAACATTATTGGGTGCTAAGATGGAAAATCACACAAACTAAAATGAACGAGAGTTTAAACACAATTACACGAGTCGCGTTAGTTACTAAACGTTGATCGGCATGAAGCGTGATTTAACAAATTACGTATGAAAATCACCAAGAACGCGAAGTGATTTACAATAATTATCATTTAATACAATATGTAAATTGATTTAAATT
Source organism: Neoaliturus tenellus (assembly GCA_030545055.2). Lineage (NCBI taxonomy): Eukaryota > Metazoa > Arthropoda > Insecta > Hemiptera > Cicadellidae > Neoaliturus > Neoaliturus tenellus. The sequence continues at coordinate 87,245,608 of CM061536.1, forward strand.
TTTCGTAACAGAATCCATTTTACCCCCCGGAAAGCAAACTGATAAAGGTAGAATATTGGTAAAATTTTATAAAAAATAAATAATAATTATAAAACTGATACACTTATGTCGAATAGATCATAAATGAGTAATCGCCGACAAAACGTGATATAACATGGTAAACAAAAAATTAGTGATATGATTTTCAACTCGTTTTCGGCCGATTGTTACCGCTACATGTTGTCCATCTTCGCGTTTTTTTTTTGTTTTTTTTTTTTTAGTATAGATTCAAATTTTTTCGATTTTAGCCGGCGGCGGCGGCGTCGGCAGGATGGTATGTGCCGACTACCGGGTAGCGAGAGCGGCAAGCGGCAATGGACCAGCCCGATCGATACTGTCCGACCTTACGTTCTCACTAGACCTTGTTTGTTTTCATAATCTCCCAACGTAATGCTGCTTGATTCGCTTTCAACCACGTGGTCTCCCGTGGATATCCTCGATGTAAACAGTGCGTGGGTCGCATTCGAATCACTGTATAGTTCTGAAGTCAAATATTTTAGAGGTCGTGTAAGCATAAAATATTTATAACTTGTTATGTTTCATCACATAGGATTTACTGCAAAGATGTTTCTTGTAAATAATATCCTTAACAATTATACTTAAAGATTATAAAATTATTCATATTGTTGAATAACTAACAATGTCCAAAACTTTAACAAACTCAATTTACTAAATGCCAACCTATTTGCTTTTTAAGTCTTGGCTGATATGGCAACAATTTCACAAATACCTGTTTTATCGAAATTTTACTATATTCCACATAGTTTTTTCACTTTGTTGACAATCACAGCAATTGAACACATCCTTTATAAAACTCTTTCTGTAAATCCAACAAAGTACGTAAATGAATGACAAATTTACCTAAAAGTCGAACCTCATATATTTTTTAATTGCGTCTCTTTGAAGATGCTTTTCACATTGGACCGCGCCAGCTGCAGTGACGTCACCGCTGGACAGGTGTCACGTGACAGACACTAGGATAACACTTGACATGAGTAGAGGCTGGCCGTGTCGTGTGATACGTGGAATTTCAACCCCCAACGGGCTACTAGAAGTGGAGGTTGGGGCGCCGGAATTCTACCCCCAGGAAAAGTACCCCCATGAAAAAACGCTACGTCATTTTGACGTCACAGGTATGGGGGTAGTTTTCCGGCCGCGAACTTTGGAAGAGAATACATTATACTCTACTTCAATCATTGGTTACGCACTTTTATAATTTATTTCTATCATGAACAATTTAAGCAATGTTTTGTAAGTATACTAGGGGTGGAAAACTACCCCCGGAATTCTACCCCCGGAATACTACCCCCAGCAAAACTACCCCCGGCAAAACTACCCCCGGATTTCTACCCCCGGAATACTACCCCCAGGAAATCTACCCCCGGAATACTACCCCCAGGAAAACTACCCCTAGGAAAACTACCCCCGGAATTCTACCCCCAGCAAAACTACCCCCAATGGACTAGACCGGGAACCCTACGCCCGCGAAAGTACTTTCACGTACACAATTCCTTAAGTATTTAACAATTGTTATTTTATGTACGTGTTCTGGTATTTAAAACATTTCTATTATAAAATAATACATTATGTTAAATTTACATTAATACAAACTCTCCCTTCTGGTGATCTCGTTCTCTACCCTCACTCGCCGTCAAGTTCTATAATAGGCCTATGCTTTAGTTTTATATTACCAATCTTCAATCTTCCCTTAATCCTTTACAGGCTTTTAGCTGTGTGTTTTTGAAAATGCTTTTTTTGAGTGAAAATGTAATTGTGGGTGATGATGAGTTAATGTTATTGGTTTAATGTTATATTTTACAAAACAACATGATAAATTAATAGTATTATTATCTAAGGTATTTTTTATAAATTGTTTAGAAAAATGTGTATGCAGCAACTGAAAAAAGAAATCAGAAATTTCCTTCAAAGTTCATTCATGTTCAGGTGTTACATAATATTTATTAGATGACAATGTAAGCCCTATGTGCTTCAAACCTGAAAGTTAAATAGAGAAAAATCGGAATAATAATATTCACAATAATCTGAAGGAATTTTGTTCACTCTGATCACTTGCCTCCGAGATGGACAAGATCTTTACTCGGCAGTAAAATTCTATTACCGTATTACTGGTTGTACTAGATATATTGAGTTATATACTTTTCAGGCTATCTAGATTTACAAAACGTGAGTTAAGTTACATAAGCATAAAGTGTATCCTATCCTATACTGTAATACGAGTAAGTTATATATTTGTATGTGTGTATGTTTGCACACGGATCTCAAAAACAGCTAAAACCATTTTCTCCCAACATTGCAGATAACATAGTTTTGGGATGAATTTAATATAAATACAGGTCTCTATGCCAGAAAAAATCTCATTTCTTTATAATCATTAATTCAAATTTTAAAAATTGTAACATTGGTCTTATGGAGTTAAAAAAATATAATAATAATAATGAAAACAGTAGACTCAACTGTCAAAGTGCAGAATAGGCCTATGTGTTCCAGTATAACCATGTAGTTTTGCATGGCAACCAATTACTAAATAATTAAATGGTACTATTTTATGATGAAAATAATCTGTAATTTTAATCATACTTCATACTGCTGATTATGAATAAGAATAAAAGTAATGAAAAAGTATATAAAACAACAAATAAATTTGTAGAATTACATTTGAATTAAAAAAAAAAAAAAAAGCATTAGAAAGAATAAAGCAAACACCAGCTAACTAAATAATTAGAATCCACGTGTTACACATTCAACATGTGTTTTAACAAATATACACGAGACCCGTAGGCCTACATTGAAACAGTCTGAAAGCACAGAAAAAGGAAGCTGAAAGGCGAGTGAGTGGAGCGAACGAGCTCGTCTTGAACAAGAAATAAGCTTTTTTGCACTGGGTTGTCTGTAAATGATATTACAATATTTTATCTATGATATTACTACCAAAAATATCACTGTTTAAGTTCACCGAGCTAATGCTTGGCCCCCAGGTGCTGAAAATTATAAACCTAATATCAAAGTATATCATGGTACGGTAATGTATATTTTTTATTTGATGTTAATAAAACCATACACCTAAAAGCCTGTAAAGGATTGAGGAAAGATTGGTTATATAAAACTAAAGCATAGGCCTATTATAGAACTTGACGGCGAGTGAGGGTAGAGAACGAGATCACCCGAATGGCAAGTTTGTATTAATATAAACTTAACATTTCTATTATTTTATAATATAAATGTTTTAAATAGCAGAACACGCACATAAAATAACAATTAATTGTTATATACTTAAGGAATTGTGTACGGGAAGTACTTTCGCGGGTGTAGGATTCCCGGTCTAGTCCATTGGGGGTAGTTTTGCTGGGGGTAGAATTCTGGGGGTAGTTTTCCGGGGGTAGTATTCCGGGTCTAGTCCATTGGGGGTAGTATTGCTGGGGGTAGTTTTGCTGGGGGTAGTTTTCCGGGGGTAAAATTCCGGGGGTAGAAATCCGGCTGGTGTTTGGTTTGCTATAATGTTAATTTAGAGCAACCAAATTAAATAATAATGTATTTATAAAACTGGGGGTACTTTTCCGGCCACGAGCCAAAACTCCATGCCACTTTTAGCTCCGCCCCTCGTGACGTCAAAATGACGTAGCGTTTTTTCATGGGGGTACTTTTCCTGGGGGTAGAATTCCGCTACCCCGAGAGGTTTGATGAGAAATCTCATTTTATCACAGTTTGTTTTGTAGTTGACGAAAGCTTCATTAATCTGTTACAGGGTATTTTGATATTTTCGAGTTGTTAAGAATATAATTATGATAACAAAATGCTTGTCTCATAACAATACCTCATCAACATTCCAAACAATTAATTATCTGTGATTTTCCGAGACCAAACAGATGCCGTACAGAATCGGATTCTTGAGTTTTACCTCCCTGCATGGAATCTAACTCAATGCGTCCAGAATCTGTGATTTTCGTATCATTCCATGAACAACAATGTAACTTTTATGACATGCAATTGCTTAATACAAACGCCTGTGCGTATAATAACTTTTTTAAACGTAAAATTAATGATCCCATCATGTATATTACCCAAAAAGTACCGATTATATTGGCAAGGAAAACCACTTAAACTTTCGATAACCATTAAACTTTAGGATAATACAGAAAAAAATCCGGTTAAGTTGGAAATTTACTATTAAATTATAATAATTACCAAATTTTACAATAATCTTACATTTTATAGACCTCTAAGCTCGATGTAATATATTCAGGCAATTAAAACCCACCATTAAGAGCAGAATTGTGGAATCAGGTACCTATTTCTGTAACTGTTTAGACTACAGTCTCCACAGTTGTAGATGTTCTATTGTTCTACTGATGTTCTGAACAAACGTCAAACAAAACCAAACACCAGAAGTTTGATATAAAATTGTTTTAAATATATCACAGTTTCCAGAAGCTGTAAGTATGACCGCGTCACAGAGGCTCAGTTAGTTGTAAAGTTTGGGAACGATGAACTAAGACTTGCCGAGACTGGAGCTGATTTTTGATAGCCAGCCAAACGCAAGATATAATGATGGCGGACACTTTTGGAACGCTTTCAAACTTTATCAAACATAATCTTGCTTCTATAATATGGGCTGAGATTATTGCGTGTAATGACATCAATTAAAATTATATAATAATTAAATTAATTATATACACTAGAGATCGCCCACCGGTCGAAATTCGACCAAAAATTCAGTTGATCTTGAGCCAATTAATTTTAAAATTTTTTATAAATGAAACATCTGTTCTTCCTTATTTGCTAGCATTTGTTATTATTACAACAGCTGTCTTATGAATCAATCAATTATCCTTCTCCCATAAGATTAACATTGAAACTTTGAAAGCCTGTGGGGCGTAGCCCAGTGGGCTGATGTGAATGAAAACGTGATTCTGCTCATCTACAGCACAATACCTTTCTAACGGTATGCGCGGATTTCTCCTGCGATGCACACAAGCTGAGAAAACAGGAGGAAATGAAACATGCTTGCGTATTAATTATATACATTATTTAGAATGTTTAATACCACAGATGTTTCTTAACCTGCATTTTGTCGTCAATTTAAATCTACAAATATGAATTACTTTACAGAACTAGCAGATTTTAGTAGCACACATATACAATGCCGACTTTTCTTCCGATCGAACGTTGTTATTTTTACTGTACTACTGTATTTTTAAACTGAGCATAGATCAATAATATTTAATATTGACGTATTCAATATAATGTACGCCCAGTAATTGTAAATCCATTAGGTTGGCAATGGTGACGCGTGTGCCAGGGTTGCCAATTCGCCCTCAGATGATTCTAAGAATGATTATTTCTGCAGAACAATGGGATACCTATTATTCAAGCCTTGTTTACTTATAAGCTTATTTATTAGTGCTCAAGAAGTAATCACTAATGATCCACGTTGGAGACTAATTTGGTCCTTATTAGTCATTAGTAATTTCTAAAGGAGACTTTTAGAAAGCAGAATAAGAAGTGTTGTTTTGGTGCTCTGAATCACACTAGTCCCTACATAATTCTCTCCTGCTTATCTTGAATCTTGCTGAAATAGTCACTGTGGTCTTCGAAAATATACTGTCGTGGTTTCCTGCACTCTTATTGCACAAGAGAGCGTGTTAACAATGCAGGATATGGTGACTCCCTTTTTGAGCATTTCACGAGTTTATGTATTTGCAACCGTCTTATATACAATTACAGTGTAAATGTAAGTATATCGAGTAGTGTTGGAAGACGTTTCATTATTTCGACCTGAGTAACAGCACCAACCAAAGCCACACTAGATTACTCAAGCCTAACTTCTAAATCGCCATGACGTCATTTTGGTACAAGTATATGACGTAGTAAGTTTGGACATCGCTCTCTGATCTCCAGCTGGAAGCACCGTCCACGCGGATAGTGATTCCTCATCGCTACTTATTAGATGCGATTTCTCATTCTAGCTGGACGGTGCTTCCAGCTGGAGATCAGAGAGCAATGTCCAAACTTACTACGTCATATACGTGTACCAAAATGACGTCATGGCCATTTAGTTAGGCCTGAGTAATCTAGTATGGCTTTGCACCAACACGTATATTGGCTAATCTAGAAGTTAACAAGTCAAATTTTAAACGACGCAGTTTTTCGTTGTCCAGACTTTTAAAAATGTGGTAGTGCAAATTTCGACAGATTCTACTTGTTTCGTTGTTAAGTCTTTTATTTGACTCCCAAAAGCCACTTGATATATTTACTGCCCCCCCCCCCCTCCAAACTGAGGGCTAGGTTACTTTTCCTTAAACTCGTCAAGAACAACAAACTCATTGAAAAAAATATACCTAAAGCAAACTTAGTGACACGGATTAAGATCAAGCCCTAGAATACTACAGTAGCTACTCTCTCCGGCCCTGCCCTGGAAGCACTCGGTAGTTTTTTGGTTCATGAAACATTGCACTCAGAGCAGAGCAAGTGTTAATTTCATTAATAATCTGGCACATTATTTTAATAACACAACCTTAATAAAGAATTCGTATCTTATGGTGTCCTAGGCCTTGTATCGATAGACGAGTAATTCAATCAGAGATCCATGAGGTATACAAGAAACACTCCAAAATCCGGTTTCGGTTGTCCAGAACAGGACTAATCATTTTCTAATTATCTCTTACTTACAATAATTTAAAAAAAAATATGAATAATGAATGGTGTCGCCATTACGGTATATTGCAAGTCAATAAAAAAATCCAAATTAATAGTTGGTTATTGAATTTTGAAATGTCGATAAATTATCCTGAGATAAAATATTTTCAGGTTTTGTGAGAAAATTTTCTTCGAAATCGTCCATATACAGATTACTTAATATTGGACTTAATACACCCCCCATCGCTAAGCCACTGTTCTGTTCATAAAACTCATTATCAACTTGAAAATAATTAGAAGACACACAAACGTAATTTGTTTACTAGAGTGTATACCTCAATGTCTAAATGTAATAGTAAAAAGAAAGCTGGAAAATGACCCTGGTCAACTGGAAAGAACTAGGCTACTAGTAGCGACCATAATGGAACTGCTTTATGTTGTGTCTCTTCCAGCGAGCGCAGAGTATAAAATTCTGTTCTGTGCTCACTGGTCTCTTCTAATTACTTTCAAGTTGATAATGAGTTTTATGAACAGAACAGTATCTTAGAGATGGCGGGTGTATTAAGCCCAATTAAGTAATCTGTATATGGACGATTTCGAAGAAAATGTTCTCAGAAAAACTTAATTTAAGAATCGTTTTTTGTTACTGTATGTTGATGGTTTTTTTCTTTGCATCAATAGACAATAGAAAATCCTTTATTCCATTAAGTATACATTAGTATACAATAGGATACGTCAATAACTATAATCTAACTTTAAATATAATTGCACACCACAGAAAAACCATACAATAAAACTCAGATAACTAACTACTCAAGTCAATACATCTGGGAAGAAACCATGGCAGAGCTGTCATTAAAAAGACAAACTGAATAACGAGTGTGATAATATCAAATTCACACTCGAAATATAAAATAACAACTGTTTTCCGTGTGTGTGATGGTTACAAAAACTCCTGGAGCATGGAAAACCTCTGTTTACAGGAAACCCACTGCTACAGGTCAATATTTAAACTATAACTCTAACCATCCTGAACGCGTGAAATATAGGGGTAGCAGTTGGACTCATGAAATTATTTTGTATATCAAATGGGCAGCTGCTATCAACACTTAATTTTTAGAATTTATTTTGGAATAGACACTTAAATTTCTGTTGAAAACTACAAAAAACTAAAGGAGACTGACCGCCGTCCGCGTAGGTCTCGGAGCCGTAGCCGTCCTGTAGCCCGTTGGCCCAGGTGCCCTCGTACTTGGCGTTGGAGGTGTTGCTCTGCCTGACGCCGTAGCGCCCCTTGAAGCCCTGGGTCCACTCGCCCCGGTACAGCCAGCGACCGCGGGACTCCACGCCCAGGCCGTGCCGCTTGCCGTTCTGCCACTGGCCCTCGAACGTGCTCCCGCTGGAACATCGGGGAACTGGTTAGGGCGACTCAGAAACACCACGCCAGAGCATCAGCAGGGCGGAACAACCCAGAATCAGTCACAGAACACAAGAGCAAAATGTAAAAAACTAAGAGCCTCCCACTGGAAATTAGGAGAAATAAATGGGTGGATTTAGGTCTTTATGTCTGGAGCGCGAGCCCTCCAGAGTAGACCTATCAAACAAAATTTAACTAGGCCTAAAAAGATAGCCTTTCCCTTTTACTTTACCGTACAAGAATCCTTTCGTATTTTATATTAAAGCTCAATAAACATTTTTATTTATCAAAAAAGGTCATCATACAAAAGATCCGAGGGTACACCCAATACACACATACATACATCGTATGGCTGTCATAGCCAGCCGCCATCTTAAAGATAATAATAATAATAATAAAATAAATAAAAGATGTTCTGCAGTGCAAAGCACCTGCGTCAATACATTTAAAATAAAAACTAAAATGAACATTAATGAACTCTCTATAAAGCTAAATCCAGGGCGCTAAGCCTGGATTCCAATATAGCACCCCCGTAAAATCGCATATGAAAATATAGCTCAAAACAATTCAGTTTTACCGGCCTTTGGAACACAAAATCGAGAGGTAAAAACAAGGAAGAATCTGCCACTAGAACGCACGCACAACGAGTCAGAATAACCCGGAGTATGGTTACAAGAGTAAAGGTCCTGACAATCCAAAAACAGTCAGTTTGGAACACACGACAAGCAGAGATTCTTCCTTGTTTGTGCGCAGACTTGGCTACGTCTTAAGGTGCGTTTAAACCAGAGGCTGACAACCAAAAGTTGACAACTTTTACTGGTACAGAATCTCTATAAATGGTTAACATCGACAACTTTTGGTTGTCAACCTCTAAAACGCACCTTTACTATAGTCAGCTTCCGCAACACTCGTAAACGATTCGCTCTAAACATAAATTTCAGTTAAACTGGCATTATCTTTATTAACAATAACAGTCCAGTTCCACTCAAAATCTGAGTTATTTCAATGATGGACCCAAAACCGGCTTAGGCCTATTCAGTCCACAACAGGTGTTACTCATATCAGGAATCCGCTTTTAATCCAAGTTCTGATCTAAAATTATGTTATATTAGGCCTACTACTGCATTTGAAATAATTAGAGTGTGAATACGTAAAAAACATATAATAAAAATATAAATATTACAATTAATAAATATATGGGTACAACATAAAATGGGAATATCTTTGGCCCTTTTAATTTTGTAAAAGAGTCAACTAGACAATAGGCAAGATGGCAAGGGAACACTCCTGATAAAAGTAAACGAAGTTTTGAAAAAAAGAACGACTGTAAGAAGAAATCGAGGCGTTGGGCAAGGAGAAGAAAATCTCAACGAATATCAGAAAACTGCGAGAGCTTACAGAACAACGCATCAAGGGTATCGCGTGTACAACAAGACAGGTCGTCTGCTTCGGATACTTCTGAAACATTTTGGTTGAATCGTCGCTTGTATTCTTCTCTCAAAATACAAAAAATGTCACAAAATAAGAAGTTATTCTTTAAAATATCCATTAAGTCATTCTAAACTGAAATTCGTTTAAAATCAGATACTTGGCGAAACATAAAGTTGAAATGTTGTGGAAAGGATTTTTCTGATTCAATTAATGTAGCGCTTATTTTATTTGCGTGTAATCATATAAAACGATTTCTTAATGAACAGTACAAAAATTTCACTCTTTAGTGAAGGAGTGCCGGTTTGACCGAGCCCATAAACAAGAACATCTGGATCGCTAACTGAGATTAAATTATTTTATATCAGCTGAAATCGTTATCGTTATAGGTGGATCCACTCGGGGCCTCCCGATCCACTGCATTATTGTTTGTTTACGTTCTTATTGAATTAACACCTTACGTTGGAGTGGGTAACGGGTAGTTTTTGCATCATTGTGTTAGCAATCCAAATTTTCTTCTTTATATCTATGACCGAGCCCTGCTAGTTGCTTTTAATTCAGTTATTTCAATTTTTTATAGTATCATGGTTATCAGGCTATCAAGTTTACACCAAGAAATAAGTATACCTCTTCTAAGTTAACAGCTGTGTCATAAAGAATGCTTAAAATTTGTGCTTTCGTTGTTATTTCGTTATCAAAATGGCAACCTCTAAGGCCAATACATCCCCACAGACAGAAACACATTTTTATTCTATATTACACATGGTAAACATAAAAATAAATGACAACACTGCATGGCGAGAGGGGGTGATTGGGGTCACAGCTACTTAAATTTCTACGGACCAAGGAATCTAATATAATTAATTTTGTAAAATAAATAAATATTTTATGGATAAACTAGCTGTTTCCCGTCACTTCTTCGCCCACGATTGAATTTATTTTATAGGTAATTAAGCTCGTTCGCTACGCTCACCTTATATATAAGAAATCGCTGGAATACCTTAAATTAGAATTTTTCATTGAATTTGTTTCTTACCAACCAATAAAAATAGATAAAATAGAGATTTTCAGATTTTTTTACTAACTATTGTATAACCTCTATGTTACAGCCCTTTGGTTATATTTACACCAAACTTCACACAAACCATCCTTGAATGTCAGTGAATGCTTAATAATGCCTGAAAGTTTCATTTCAATCTGTCGAGCGGTTTTGGAGTCCATGGGCAACATACATATATGCATACATACTTCCTCTTTTATACATATATAGATATTTATTTATGTCTTTATTTGTTTTCGATTTTTTGTCTGGGAATATTTTCGTGAACCTTACTATAGCATAGAATTAAAGAAATTATAAAACATGAAATTTTACATGAGTATAAAACTTTTTAATTCTTTACCAAACGAAATTAAAAATATTATTGATGAAAATAAAATAAAAAAAGAAATCGGAAATTTCTTTCAAAGGGAATGTTTTTATTCATTAAATGAATTCTTAAATTATAAAAGTAACCAAGAAAATTAAGAAAGTGAATGCTTTTGAAAAAGTGAAAATTAAGAAAGTTCATATTTTTTTATTAAAAAGGGGAAAAAATGAAATGTTACAATTTAAACAAAGTTTCATTGTTTTAAGGCCATGATAAAAAAAAATTGTATTAGAATTAATAACTTGAAAAAGAAAATTATTGTATTTGTAAACATTGTTCTATAACGAAATGTTGTGTAAGCAATAAAGAATTTGTATTTGTATTAAATAGGCAAATATTATTGTTCAAAGGATGTTGGAAATATATCTCGTGTGTCCTTCACATGCTAATTTTTCACTACTAGAGAATGAAGTCAACCCAACTTTTTATTGTGTTATAAATCGAATAGGAAAGGTTTGAAAGAAGTTTATTTTTACTGTAGGCCTACTTTTGAATAACGATTTGTTCCCCTTGTGCTTCGATTTTGCATTGAGCCCTCTTCTGCGCCCCATATACAGCATATACAATCATTTATTCGACCAATCAAGAAGAATTGCAATAAAGTAAAAAAAAGTATCTTATTAGTTCGTTATGCTACGTAGTAATTGGTCTAAGTAGGGCAAATATGAAACATTCCATATTGGATTTATGATACACTGCATTGCATGCCTGTGTAACGCAAAACAAACTAATTTCCCGAGGGTCAGAAATTATATAAAAAAAATTTTCCTAGACGAAAAATAGATCCGACGACTTTTTCCCATAACTTTCTTCCCATAGCAACTGGCTTATTCCTGCTTTGTTGGACTTTCAGATATATCCTTACTGAACTAAAATCGTTTCATGCTTAACTTAATAAATTTTATTTAATTTTTTTCAGTCTCTGTTTTTATGAATTAATTTTTTTAATGTAAATTATAAATTACTTACAATTTGTTCAGAGTAGTTTATTTATTAAAGTAAATTTTGTACATTTTTAAAGCATCTCTTGCCTACGCACATCAGGCGTTCTTGTCTGTAGACACTATTTCCATAAAATATCATATTTTAATTTAATTGCTTTTGTTTAGGTATTTTATAATACAGTGCACTGTAATGTATAGTAGGTATTGTAAGTTTATATTTGAAAATTAATCACTTTAAATTTGAATCCTACAAGTTTAGTCGACAATACTATTGTGATTGCTTAACAAGGTATACTCTCTTATATTCCAGTTTAGTGGAAAAATGCACAAATACCCTAATTTCTAACTATCCTAATTAATAAATCCTAACAAAAACATATTCCAAGAAAACGAGAACAAAGTAACTGTTATGAGACATATTTCATACACTGCGTGACTCACAGCACAATAGTGGGACGCGAACGTATCAAGGCTTAGGCCGCGAGGAATGTCGACTCATAAGCAAATGCAGAGTTGGCGCTGTGGGCCTCCATTGTCGGGGAATAAATAGCCACGCGGCCGCCAGCTTCCGATCAGACGGTCAGAAATTTATATACGACAACATTCCCGCTGTGAGGGGATATTAGTTGATCGTCAAACAGATCGTATGGAGAGAACTCCAAACATGAGCACCATTGCGAGGCGTGGATGAACATATAGTAGTTTCCCAATGGAAATAGCAAAACTTAATACAGGGTGTCACAAAAATCCTTGACTGGCTATACATATTCGTGTTCTACACATCAAAATAAATGAAAAATGTTCAGTAAAGAATTTTGATTTCGGCTTCGTTAAGCCGCTCTCCGCCACTTTTTTTTACACTTAAAACAATTTTTATTTCTGTAAGGATAATTATATTGAGTTCATATTTGGCATAGACCTTTATCATACGAATGTTCATTTCTAGAGGAAAAACATTAATCCGATGTGTACATTAAAAATAAAGGGAAATTAACATTTTTTAAGTGAAATGTTTTAAAACCGATAAATTTTATCAAAAATTTGACAAGAAACAAAAAGTTGACAATTTAAAACATCTATTCAATGATACCAGGTTTGTAAGTATCTGAGAACACAGAACGGAGTTATTGAGATTTTCCTGTAGAAAAACATTGATTTAGCATTAATTAATACAAATTAATGCTAATTTGATAGAAAAATAGCAATAGCTCCGTTACTTGTTTCCATGTCCTTAAAAACTTGGTATCATTGGTTAGATGATTTAAACTGTCAACCTTTTTGTTTCTTGTCAAATTTTGGTAAAAATTACCGGTTTTAAGACATTTCAGTTAAAAAAAATTATGTCCGCCATTTTGAAATACACATCGGAATATAGGCCTATTAATGTTTTTCCTGAAAATGAACATTGGTATGATAAAGGTTCGAGCCAAATATGAACTTAATACAACGATCCACTACAAAAATAAAAATTATTTAAAAAATGGCAGATAGCGTCCAAACGAAGTCGAAATAAAAAAAATTTCTGACCATTTTTGATTTGTTTTGATGTGTAGAATACGAATATGCATAACCAGTCACTGTTTTTGTAAACCCTGTATACATCATTTCTTAATTCACGACTCATTTGCCATAAAATATCCAGTTATGTGAGATAGAAGACGGGTACATAAAATATTCTATTGGCAGATGGTCATCATTCGGACGTTATATGTTTGAGTTGTAATTACTTAAAAAATATATTAATACTGTATTATAAAAATGTTGATACAATAGTCTCAACGGGAAATGGATTTAATGTAACAAAAATGTTGTGAAGTAATGATAGTTAAAAGGTCCATCATACACCCTTAATGAACACTCATAGAGTATTTATTTCCTAAAACATTACATCCAATGTGCATGATTGCATTGATGAAACAGAAAAATTTATCAAGTTGTCGTCTATTTATATACGGGTGACTATAAGCCTTCCCAAATTGTAATTTTCGCGTCTATATGTAATATATAGATCATAACGACGGAAGTGTTCTAAATCAATTAAACATGCGTAAATTTAATAATTATATAAATTAATTGTATAAATTAATTATATAAATTAATTAAATAAATTTATTGTAAATTTAATTTATTAAATATTGTTAATATTTGAAGTCATGGAGCGTTTGTGAGAAAACCAGCAGCTTAAAAGAACTTTCACTTTTAAAATAGCTTATTGATGAAAGATATTCTATATATTAATAGGCAAGCATGTTTCGTTTCCCCATTTTTTTTCTCAGCTCGAGTGTATCGTAGGAGACATCCGCACATACCGTTAGAAATGTTTAGTCTTGTATATGAACAGAATCCCATTCTAATTTCCATCGGACTCAAGGGCTACGCCCCACAGGCGTTCAAAGTTTCAATGTTAATCTTATGGAGGAAGGATAATTTATTAAATCATTAGACAGCTGTTGTAAAAACAACTGCTAGAAAAACAGGAAGAATAGATGTTTCAGTTCTAAAATGTTTTTAAACTTCTTGGGTCCAGATCAACTGAAAGTTTGTTCGAATTTCGACAAGGAGGCGATCTCTAGTACGTATAAATGCGTTTTTCTTTAGTATGTTTACCTTATTAACTCGCAAGTTTAAAGTCTAAATTATTAATGACATAATAAGTCTAAGTTTACTCTGGAAAATTATTTTTGTTTACGCCTATCTGTAACTATTGTACTTGTTTACTCGAAATTGAGCAATTTATTTTAATTGGACCGTCCTTGTCATTTGACTGAATTTACATGTCATTGTTATGTTTCGTTTTAAATCAATTACACCCAAACAATCCAATATTGTGATTGTTAAGTAATTAAGTAACTATACCTATTTACAGCTGTAAGTTACATTAACAGATGTTAAAATGCTCAACCCAACGGGTTTTAACTAGATATATAATTCTACAAAGATAGGGAAGTTTGTCCCCAGTTGATTTGCGCCATTTTACCCACGATTCCCACCATTTCCTTGGTAACCAGTCCTTTATTTACACTTTCCAATATTTTATTGGTACCCACTACTACCCGACATTTCTTTGGTAACCAATCTCAATAGCATGTTTACAGACCATAAAAAACTAAGTGGTTTTAAAAACAAACAACAAAACCACAAATAATTAGATGTTTTATAAATATAATCTGTAATTTCTGAAGCTTGTTGTAACAGACCAGAATAGCTTAAACTGGTAACCAAGGATACGAGCGTAAAATGTAGGATGGTTACCAAGGAAACGGCGGGAATTTTGAGTAAATTTTCGCAAATCAACAAGGGACAAGAGATTTACATGTAGTTTAACCTCTTTGGCTCAACCCGATTCCAATGTTATTCCAGTCTTAAATTTCAAATTTCAATGAAGGGGAAGGCCTTTTTTTAAGTCATACTTTGATGAACTTTTGACGGAAACAATTACAGACACTTGAAAATCGGTTGAAAGTTGTAGTAGTAGCAATTACAAAAAATAGAATCCTTAAGGCCGTTTACTCGAAGCAAGTTTAAACCTAAACTCGAGTTAAGCTAAAATTGTCCATATGTTTAACATTGAATACCCTAAGTTTAAGTTTGGTACCGTACGTGTTTGGAGAAACTGGCCCTTATCGCCCTATCGTCAAAATTAGTTACAAACATGTTCATAACTCTAACATCTGCTTTTAGATCTGCTAGCATTTGCTATTAAAACAGCTGTCTGATGATTCAATCAATTACCCTTCCCATAAGATTAACATAGAAACTTCAGGCTTAAAGACTGTAAGAAGTAGACCTGAAGGCTGATTGTCATTTTGAAAATTTTTGGCGGAATCCACTACAGATTAAGCCCTCCAACGACACCAAAAACTTGAAAATCGGTTAACACTGTAGGAGAAATTCCAATTTCAAAATACGAACCAATAAATAAGTATACATTACCTCCAATTTTACAGAAAATATTTTACAAGTGAAGTTATTGAATATTTAGGCGAGTCGGTGGCGTAGTGGTTAGCGCGCCGGGACTTCGAGACCGTGGCAGCGATGTCGTGGGTTCGAATCCGCGTTCTGCCAGTGACTTATATCAGTATCTTTCACCTTGTACTGTAGCGGCTCGCCCCCTTACTGTATCTAATACGATCCACGCACAGTTCAATAGTCTATGTGGACGGGGCAAAGTAAAACAAAAAGGGTTCCACAAACCTCTTAAAAAATGTTTAGCACAATTAAGTATTACTAGTAAACGTGTTGCTCGAAATCGAGCAATTTATTTTAATGCAACACAAATGTTACTTTTATCTCTAAATCATTGACGTCTGACCAATAGAATATTGTGAATATCTGCAATCACCAAAACTACACGTATTTACAGCTGATTATTAACAGATGTTTATTCAATCCCAATGTTATTTAAATGGGAAATTTTGAGATTTCAATGGTGGATAACGCCTTTATTTTCTGTCAGATTCTCATCAGTTTTTGGCGGAAACAACTGCAGACCAAGCCATCTCCAACGACACCAAAAACTTGAAAATCGGTTGAAAATTGTAGGAGGAGTTCTCAAGACAAAAAAACCCTTAGCGTATTAAATAAGTATAGATATTCCACATTTACTGCAATTAGCAAACTAGCAAACCGGCTGTAATATAAACTACAGAATTTCAACGATTTACTAGATAAAAAGCAAACCCCTCCAGTGTGAAACTACAGAAGAAAGAAACCGGACAAGAGGAAAACAGTATAATGGAAAGTTAAGACTGCAGTATTGCCTTGAGTTGTTTGTACGGTAGCTGAAGGAACAGTAAGTGAGATTTGTAAAGTAAACAGAGAGCTCATACAAGTGAGAGAGCACCGACCGGCTTCCCTCCTTTACGTGACTGGGTGACTGAATCAAATTAACCATGTTCCAGGTTATCAAAGTATTATACGGGGTACTTGAGTTAAACGATGAGTGTTCATTATAATATTATACAAAATTCAGATGATCACCAAGTTTAAGACACCAAGAATTACGAGTGTTTCGGAAATCTAGCTCAAATTAATAACGACACAGGTACTAATTTATTTTATCTACAAATTTCCTATAAGTAATATTTTATTGTACTATAGTATGAGACACAGGCGATGGACGGTTTTAATGAAATAATACTCAGCCAATTATAAAATTAACGCGTGATTACAATATTCAAAATTAAAGCTCATTATTTGCCAGTACCAGGTTAACCGATCCTTGCTCGTTGGTTTTGATTCAATTTTAATATTTTCACCAACAACCAACTATACCTCTTCACGGTTAACAGCTGTTTCAAAAGGTCTGCTTAACATTAATGTTCCTTTATTTTTGTTTTCATTTAGTTTTTATTTCGTTACCAAAATAGCAACCCATAAGACCAATGTTAAGAATTACAATTTTTAAACTTAAATTTAGATAAAATTTGATTTTTCCTGGGATTGAGACTGTTTCTAAACTCATTCTTGGGCCGAAACACTCTTTAATGCAAAGTTTAAGCAAAATCTAACAGCTAGATTTCGAGATCGTGGAGCACACATCCCTTCAGAGATTCCTCGTATTATAGTATAGGATATTAGTTAACAAAGCTCATTACTTGCCATTTCTGTTATTTGTGGAAGATGATGTCTTCAATATTACTGTATGTCATAATTTCGTATGCAGGTCTCGTCCCAACATGTACATCACAAGACTAACTTCTCTATACAGGTGGCATAAACTCTTCCCAATTTTGTAGTTCGGGGCTGTCAATTAAAACCAAAATGTTAATTTGCCCTTTTAAACAAAGCTTACTACCTTCAGCTTATTCCAATTCAGTTATTTGAGAAAAATGATGTCATCAAAATGATGTGCATCATTTCACGTGCAACACCTCAAACACCTCATCACAAGGACTAACGTCTTTGCATGGATGGCAGAAATTTCTAAAATGATTACATATTACAATAGGCAAAATTCTGTTGTTATAGACATAGCACTTATGGTACAACCACAGAATGAAGTTACACATTGATAAGTTGTAACACCTGGAAATCCAAGGAACGTTGAAAAACGTGAAGAAATATAGAAACAATGGACGAAAAATTGATGGTTTGGCCAGGAAACAATATGAAAACTTTTACTGGGGCTTATCATAAGAGAAGGGCTGTGTCTCCAACCCCAAACCACGAAATTTATACGAATTGAAGAATGCAAACTTTCAAAAAATTGCTGACTATAGGATATGCAATACCAAACTCGGCACACGTTATCAACACAAAAAATACAATTTGTTCAACAAAGAAACAACTTTGCCCCGGGCCCCAAAATGGGGTATTTTGGGGGGCAGCCCCAAATTTTCAAATGTAAACCCCTATTGAGTGACCCCTCATTTTAAACGGTTTATCAAGAGAAATGCAATGGTGTAAACCGGAGGTCAATATCTCACCTCTAACCAAAATGGCAGCCATTTCAAAATTTGAGATGGGTTGATTGACATTGAATAAAATTAAATCGGGAAATAGCTATTTTAGAAATGAGAATTTTTAAAATAGCTATTTTCCGATTTAATTTTATTCAATGTCAATCAACCTATCTCAAATTTTGAAATGGCTGCCATTTTGGTTAGAGGTGAGATATTGACCTCCGGTTTGCACCATTGCATTTCTCTTGATAAACCGTTTAAAATGAGGGGTCACTCAATAGGGGTTTACATTTGAAAATTTTGGGCTGCCCCCAAAATACCCCATTTTGGGGGCCGAGGCAAAGTTGTTTCTTTGTTGAACAAATTGCATTTTTTGTGTTGATAGCGTGTGCCGAGTTTGGTATTCCTACTGCAACGCATTAAAAGATTAATTGGGGGTGTCCAGACTTAAACTTGCTTGCCCATCTCAAATTTTGAAATGGCTGCCATTTTGGTTAGGGTTGAGATATTGACCTACGGTTTGCGCTATTGCATTTCTCTTGATAAACCGTTCAAAATGAGGGGTCACTCAATAGGGGTTTACATTTAAAAATTTGGGGCTGCCAACAAAATACCCCATTTTGGGTGCAGGGGCAAAGTTGTGTAGTTGATGAAAAAGTGCCGTTTTTTATGTTGTAAACATGTGCCGAGTTTGGTTTCCCTACTGCAATGCGTTAAAAAGTTAACTGGGGGTGTCCAGACTTTTGCCTAACCCTGTATATGCTGTAAAGTATTTTAATTGCCTTGAGAAAAACAATGGGATTATAGGTTGAGCATTTTAAACATCTGTTAATGTACAGCTGTAAATACGTGTAGTTTTGGTGATTACTGATAATAACAATTTTGGATTGGACGGGTGTAAATGAACTAGAACTTACATTTAGCAATGAAATGAGATAGTCTAAATGAAATTGCTCGATTTCGTATCAGGTGAACTAGTTGTTTAAAAATAACACATGGAAGAAAGACGTAAAAAGGAAAAAGTCCTTTTTCATAGAGCTTTTAAAGACTTTGAATATTTGGAAGGACCGCTGTTCACAGACAAAAGTTTTCGAATATTTTTCTGATCGCGTATGTGGGAAGTAAAATTGTGTATTGAATTGCAATATTCAACCATTTAGGACCAGGAACACATTTTTTTCATTTTGATATATTTTTCAAGTACAGGTAGTAATATTTATCATTAGTAACTTTTATATAGGAATAAGCATTAAAGCTGGAAGGAAGTAGAAGGGAAAAATTTCAACTAGTTTTCTTTGCTAGCAGGTAGAATTGCTAACTTTAATAGTATAATTTAAAGGCAAGCCAGTTAAACACAATGACTCAAACTCAGCCTCATTCGAACCTCTAGGAGAGTAATGGCAGATCTCCAGAGTTTTGTAATAAAGTGCGAAAAGCAACAATTTAAGCCATGATGAATCCTGACATAAACATTCTTAGGGGACAAAACAATTCTCCATAAATGCTAGGCTTACTTAAAAGACATGCAGTAACAACCAAAAGTTTAAAAAGTGAATAACGCTTAAGTCACGCTGCATCCCTTTGAAGATATTACTCACGTTAAATTCCAAGAGCTCAAAGGCGTTTCCAGTTTACGCATTGCTCAAATTTATACTTATACAAACAGCAAAATGTTATACACTCTCACCCGTAGCCCATAAAAAAACTCATAACACTTGTCCTCAAAATAACACACGTCTTCGAGCCGCTGCTGAAACCTCTATGTTTATATTCGCCTACATTCATGCATATACATGTATGAACTGACGTTTTTTATTATATAATTGCATATAAAACCAAACAAAAATTATTTATTATCATTAATTATTATTATTAGTGTTGAAATATTTGGAGAGGTCGAGGCATTTTCCGCATATTTATTATTAAATTTTTATGATTTCCAGCACTACAAACTAATGACTTTTTATGCCTTATACATATGTGACACCCTAATATTTATGAAGAAACATCAAAATTATCACATTACACAACGCCTCATGAAATATAATTATGCAAAAAATTTAATAACCTTTCCCAAGAAATTTGGTCTTGTAGAATTTAAGAAGAAATTACGAAATTACGTTATTGACCAATGCATCTATTCCATGCAAGAATATTATAATTCAAAATTATCTATACATATTTAGTATGCGACACGGTTTTTTGTACAATGAACTCCTCCTACAGTTTTCAACCGATTTTGATGATTTTGGTGTTGTTAGATGGAGCTCAGCCTAAAGTTGTTTCTAAAGTAAATTGGTAAATATCCACTCAAATTGAGGGACCCTACATACAGTACCCTAGCGAAAACAAATGCTTATTCATGCCAACAAGGTTAAATTAAGCTATGGTGGAAATATTGGTTAGCGATCTACATTAAAAGAACGTAAACAGGAAAATATTTCAAAACTAAATTGCTCGATTTCGAGCAACAAGTAAAGAATTAATTTTAAATTCGAATTAAAATAACGTGTAAAATTTATGTATAAGCTACTGCAGTTTTTAATCTGTTTTAGCAATAAAACAATTAAAAACAAAACAAAAATTGAAATATTTTTAATACACTTTCTAGTTTTTTTATGGTTTTCAATTTTAGTATAAAATGTGATTAGAATAGCTTTCACTCTTCTTTTCAAAACTATATAAAACTTCAGGACACCTAAATTACCTTTGAACAAGCATTTACGTTGTTAACTTATTCATGGATTATACGCTGGGATAAGATTTTCTATATGGGCCTGAGGGCCCATATTATAGAAAATCTACCTTACTATGGCAATCCACCATTTATAATTTGCTTTAGTAAAAAACAAGGTATAAATAAAAAATTCAGTCTTAACATCCAATTTCAAAAATAAAATTTAATAAACAATATTTCTCCTAAAAATACACCTATAGAGAATATTATTCGATTATTTAATTGGAATAGGCCTACGCATTATGAGGAATTCCTCGGTCTTCTTGGAATTTAAAATTGCCTCGTTGTGATGGTCGCAGGTATTCTAAAATAATTCACAGTTAAACAAATAAAACCGTTAAAATACCCTCTGAAAGAAAGGGTTGTTTCTTTAAATTTTCAACGAAACATTACGTTACTCTCATAAGCAAATAAAAAATATCCTAGCAATTTATCAGACAGACATTTTGCACAAAGTATTCACAAGCAACGACACACAGGGTATTCCGTGGCACGTAATTAATAGCGAGTTATAATTTATAATTATGCAAGACAATTGTTCATTATCGCCCGGCTGACGGAGGCTAGACGAGTCCACTGGCTGGCATGGGGCCACGGCCGCCGCCGTCGCCGCTATTGGCAGCTGAGAAATAGGTCGAAACATATTCCAACCGAAAAATTACTTTATTAAAACTTCTGGAATGAGTTTCTCAGGAAAGCTTTAACTACTTAGTCTTCTTCCAGTATTGAGGAACTTGGAGAATGTCTCGTTTAGTGTTTGTCGACAGTAAAAATTATAGTACCGTCTAAAAGTCTTTTTCATTTTTATCAACAGCGGCAAATAGCTAGATAGATGCCTCATGGCTTATAACTAAGTCATGGTTAACTTTGTGAACAAAACTTTTGGTGTTCCCAAATTTTTTACCCTCGCTCACAATTAATTGAACTAATTGCTGTGTGAGAATAACACAGTGAATTCGACAGTAAAAAATTTTGAACGAAATATATAATTTAATTGTATTTCAAATCGGGAAGTTTGCAGTATGTTCTGCGTTGGATTTTGGGCGTTTTAGAGGCATTCAATAAATTAAAACTAAACTGACCAAATTCCCTTTTGATAATGCTGGTAGCATATGTGAAACAATATTTTTTACCGGTTATGTATTTGAAGGTAAAACCTCTCTTGTCTACAATGTTGAAAGTTCGCTCGCATAAAGTGCCCACAAGAGATCTATCCTTTTATATAGAGATTTCGTTGATAAATATAGAAAAATTAATGCTTAGGCCTCGTCATCAAATTAGAAACAAAAAACTTTCTAAATCCAACTAGAGTAGATTTTTAAAGATAAATAAGTCGATGATACTGCAATACAGTGAGAGTTCAACTATGTATGTAGAATGTTCTACGACATTAAAAAGCGTGCAAAGTTTCATCAACTCTACATCACCTAGGGATGAATGAGTACGAAGCTCTCCGTCCCTCTGACTGCAGAGAGCACGTAAAATTAATCACCCATTAATACCAATTTTAAATAAATCATTAGTGATTTCGGGATGCAATATTCCAATTTACTTTTTATATTCTAACAGTAATTACCTCGGCTGTTTCCACGGGCATAAGCAAGGAGCATCGGTGGCATATGAATTTTGGCTGTATCCCAATGGTCGGGTTCACGTTCATCCACCGCAATCCACCGCAAACGGGGCTGAGTGGATTTTTTTGCGGTTAGCAAAAAAGGCACGCGAACGTCAACAATCAAAATCCCGGTGGGTTCATAAGACGGCAGCAAAATGACGTCACTAGGATTAACGGGGATTTATCACGTGACCATTGGGATTTGTCACGTGATTATCTAAATCCCGGTTGCGGTGGAAGCGGTAGATGAACGTGAACCCAACCAATAAAATATGCTGAGCCAAAACTTTTTTAAGTGTTGTTTTAAGAAACTTTATTATAGTCTAATAGTAGTTAGTTTTCATCACTAGGAGCAAAAGTGGCTCTTTTTAGTGCGCAATCGCAGGTTTTAAAAAAGAGGCGCAGCCGATTTTTAAAAACGATTAAGCACTAAAAAGACACTTTGGCTCCGAGTGCTGAACAAAGTTTTTTATCATAATGCAGAATTACGCTTTTAATCATTAAAAATATTAAGTATAAAGTTGTATTTTCGAGGTTATATTTACAAAGTAAGTAATTTGCAGTGTTTACATTTCTTTTATTTACAAACAATGCTCTTATAACGTTTGAATTTCAAAACTCTGCACCTCTAAATTAATAAATCTATTACTTATTTAATACGCTAAGGGGTTTTTTGTGTTGAGAACTCCTCCTACAATTTTCAACCGATTTTCAAGTTTTTGGTGTTGTTGGATAGGACTTGGTCTGTAGTTGTTTCCGCCAACAATTGATGAGAATTGGACTGAAAATAAAGGCGATATTCAACATTAAAATCTCAAAATTTCCCATTTAAATAACATTGGGATTAAAATCAATCATTTTAAACATCTGTTAATAACCAGCTGTAAATACGTGTAATTTTGGTGGTTAAAGAGATTCACAACATTGGATTGGTCGGATGGCATTGATTTACAGCTAAAAGTAACATTTTTATTGTATCACAATAAATTGCCCTATTTCGAGCAACACGTATACTGTAGTCCGTTTTTTAAACCTGATCCTTCTAGGGAGAGATGGTGGTGGGGGTTTGTTTATGCTTGCTAATATCCCATTGGCTGGAGCCCTTTGGTTTTTTTGTTGTTTTTATTTTATTTCACTGTAGCATACAAGCTGGTAATTTCACATGACAACATATTGTGTATCAGTTTTACTATATTATTGGAAGCAGTTGTTATTTAATCAGTTTACTTTTGAACTGTTACTTTTTAACAAAAATAGATTTAGCTTAAACATATAACAGCTGACTAGCAGTTACTAAAAGACATTATAACTGATTTCAAATGTTATTTGAGGAAATCTGATACTTGAACATGTTTATCGCGAGTTTAAATATTTTGTTTACAAATAAAATTTTTGTTTACAGTTTAAATCCCTCTCCCACCCCAATATTCTCGTGAAGGATCAGATTTAAGAAAACGGACTATAATAGTTAACAATAATATACTTAGCAAACAGCTGACTTTTCAGTCCTAGGACCTATAAAATATTCCAGCTGATTTTTCAGTTATATGACAAAAAGAAACTATTTTGGTACTATTGAGAGAGCAAAAAACCGGATGATTTCGTGCATAATGATAAAAAACTAGGCCTACTATTGCTATATTACAATGAAATATGTAGTACCAAAAATGTTTTAACTATCTTTTTAAGAAGCTATGTTATAAACTAATCTTAAAACCACTGGATTTGTCCTAGAAATTACATAACATTTAGTTAACAATTTACAATTAAAAATTTATTGAGTTCCTGGTACTGAAGTACATCCGCATCAGCTCTTAGTTGTTCAGATGTAATTAGTTTCAAAATACCAAAAACTGGGCCTGGGGCGGCCGACACTACACCGGAGCTCCAAACCTGCCGCTCGCTTTCCCTTTCCACTCCCCTAAACTTCTTCAGCAACACCTAGATCTATTGCGGAACTCCTGTATGTAGTTAATAACGCTATATAGTTTCGCTGATGGACAAGTTTAGTGCGGAACTCCGACTAGGAATAATTGTGTTATAAAACAGATGAATGCTCGGTTTTGCTAAATTTACCGAAACCCTTCTCGGGGGTCGACCGGCGGAGGTGTTGTGTGTAGGATGGAGATGTTGGCCTTAGTTAAAATTGCTCGCCCCACTGCACCGTGCCAATGAATAAGTAATAATAGGTGCAAGCATGTGCAGTAAGTACACTGCTGGACTGGCCTTCGCAAGCGGTAGTCATCCCGTCTTGCAACGGTGCACTGCTGGAATGGCCTTGACAGTTCATAAGTTTACCAAGAATTGGAACCTAACCTCGACCTGAAAATCTCCATAGTTGTTAACAACGGGTTAACATAGACGAACGACCGAGACGATAGCCTACAGGAGCGAAATGTTTAGTACGGTACATTTGTTTGAGATATAGCTAAACTTATATGATTTTTACACGCGGATTCTATCGCGTCAATGTCCCCAAGTCGGATACGTTTGAATTTTTTAAAGTTCAAGGTTAGGTAGACTATATTTTACGCTGAACTTTTATTTGTAGCATAAACATTTGTGTCCTGTCAATCATGTAATATCCTTCTTTATCATAAAAACATGTACAAACAATGTAAATTGTTAGTTTGTTTGTTTTCATCCACAACATTTGCAGGTATCAACACATTATCACACTACGAACAAAAGAAGTTCTGCGTCAAAGATAGTCCACCTTGACCGCTTCTAGTTAAAAAAAATCAACTGAAACTGTCAGTGAGAAAACTCATTTGTTCCCCCCCCCCTCTCCTCAGGATAAGCACGTTCGTTCCGTTCACTTTCCTCTACTTAATAAATATCACAAATATCACATATTTTAAATAGATAAGAAAACATCCGTCTTGTGAAACCTCAGTGCATTAGAATAAAATGGAAATACCAGTGAGGCACAGGCGTGTATTTTCAAAACAAATATAAGCCTATGACAATCTCTGTTTTCTCTATACTTGAAAATTTTGAGCTTTTGTGTACAGTTGAATGTACATGATGGCGGAGCGGACAGACAAACTCGCTTTAAAATTGTTAATGTATTTTAAGAATTAATAGGTTTTAAATAATTCAATTCCAACAGCGTGGAGGCCTATTATATTAATGCCTTAAAGACAAATCTTAAAATTTATTTCATAGGCTACATAATTGTTCACACGCTGTGTTGTAAAAAAGTAAACCTTTGTTTCCCCTCACCTTATCCTCACCTTATCTTTCAAAGTAGAACAATGCCGGGGAGTAGAAAAAATTCGGTAACTTTGCTAAGATGTTTCATTTTACCAGTGACTTACTCTGGGACACTAGTCTCGCTACCAGAATTGACCCCGTACTAGGCCTTTGATTTTCTACATTTTTATTACTTAGACTACTGGACTGGTCTTGGCACTTAACTTGTAATAAAGTTGTACATCACTGGATTGATCTTTCTCCCAGACTTGTTTTAGAGTGGTATGTTACTGGTCTGACCTTAACTGAGATCTGAACTAGAATTACGATTTACATTTACGAACTAGCCTTATCATTTCTCGACTGACCTTTCTACTTGACAGATTGAATGGAACATTACCGGACTGATATTTCTACCACCTACATTCTCTTAATGAAGCGGCCCGTTTCAATGGATTTACCTGACAGAGGATTTTCTCTAAAAATTTTAAATAACTTAGTTCTTTGATGAAAACTATGAACTCCTCTGCTCTGGGAAAATCTAAATCCCAACTTTCATTGTAAGTTGGTTAAATGTAAATCTATTGTAACTTAAGATGAATTACCCTCAGATGAATTTTTAAGTCAGATTGCAAACAAAAATAGATCCTCTGTCACTGCATAATCGACATAAATATTGTTAAAACATTCACATTTTTTCATTTTCATATGAAAATTGTCTACTTGATATAAACTTTATGTTTTGTCATAAAATATTTAGAAAAAAGGCTTGGATTGTATTTTGTTTTGAATCTCGTCTCTTTACGATTAAAAATGCACATCATCTTGTCTACAAGCTAAGTTTGTATTATTTTTAATGTTTTTTGTAAGATATATAACTTTAAACAGATTCTAGAAGGGTTGCGAGTTTTCCGTGACTACAACCTGTTTCAACCCCGAAGTGTTTGAAGAGATCTGCGCTGGTTTAACGGTGTCCAACAGGAGATAAAACGCACCGTTGCATGCGAACGTTGTGCATGACGATAAATTCTGACTTTTTTTAAACACGGCCTCACACAATCCTTTCTAGGCGTGTCTTACAGATTCCTGATTTTAATTTTTCTAATTTCCACTCTACTAGAATTAAGCTCTTCATACAGCAGTTTTCTCTTCAAATTCTTTACGTAAAATCTCATTTTTGCAATAATTTGCAGATTCTTATTATAAATACTAAGAATACTATTTAGCATTAGAGGAAAACATTCAGACTATCACAAAAACACATTTAATAAAGTGAAAAATTGAAATAGTTTGTTTCATTTTTATAGGTTTGTAAAATCCAGATTTAACATTAAATACCTTTAAAGTCAACCATCTCGCCATCGCACTCATAATAGTTTCATAAAGTTATATAGGCCGTATAAAATGTTCTCTCTATTGTGACTAAAAAAAGATTTTCTGTCGATTTTTTCTTTAAAATTCCCATCCAAGTAACATGGAACTGTTGTTAAAACAAAGTTAAGGAGAACCGTAGCGTACTAAAAACAGGATCTAAATAAATTAAAATAATTAGAATCCAACTGTAATAAATACCCGTAAATACACAAAAGAATTGTCTATAAACACAAGTCAATATGTGTTGCTCTCAAAACAAAACTGTCTATTTCTTCCGGTCAATAAAATGTTAATGCTGCAAAACCAATCTTCGGCACATGAAATCGTGTCATAAAGTCGCAGGTAAACATTGTGTCGACTAGTGACTTAACGCCATCAACTATTTTACCGCCGTTTAATAGACATTCTGCAGGCATCTTCGGAAATACGTAAAGCTCGTTTAATGCCACGTCTTTCACTGATACTCTGTAGAAGTAGAGTATTTACACTACAGAATAAGTTTCAACCTGGATGGGAGTAATCATGCAAAAAATATTTTGCATATGCCATATTATATACAGAGTGAACAACCTAACTGTGCCAACATTTGCATATCATAAACTATAAGAAACTAAAGATTGACTTAGAGAAAACTTTAAATGGGGAACTTCATTCATTTTTTAAGGTGATAAAAATGGACAAAGCATAAATTTATAATCACCACAATTCATTTTCGGAACTCTAACATGTGCATCCTGTTCTTTTAACGTCCACAGAATGGTCCCAGTAATAAATCACCATATTTATTTCCTCGCTTTCTTCCAACACTTTTAGGACGAAATCTGTCGAACCAAATGGTTTAATTCTCGCTGAAACATGCGGATGCCCGTGTTAATCGATGGCCGAGTGAGAAAGATAGAGTGAGAGCGTGTACCAGGCTGGAGTCACAAATAGAGCGGCGGCCGCGCGGGCTAAAATTACTAAGCAACGACCAACGACCCAACCGGCAACCGCCACCGCCGCGCCGCCACCTCTACCCGCTACATGAACACGCGATCCTGCGTTGAACGTTGAACATTGAACATTACTGAGCAACGACCAACGACCCAACCGGCACCCGCCACCGCCGCGCCGCCACCTTTACCCGCTACATGAACATTCGGTCCTGCGTTGAACGTTGAACATTGAACATTACTGAGCAACGACCAACGACCCACCCGGCAAACGCCACCGCCGCGCCGCCACCTCTACCCGCTACATGAACACGCGGTCCTGCGTTGAACGTTGAACATTGAACATTACTGAGCAACGACCAAGGACCCAACCGGCAACCAACACTGCCGGGCCGCAACCTTTACCCGCTACATGAACACTAGGTCTTGCGTTGAACGTTGAACATTGAACATTACTGAGCAACGACCAACGACCCAACCGGCAACCGCCACCGCCGCGCCGCCACCTCTACCCGCTACATGAACACGCGGTCCTGCGTTGAACGTTGACCATTGAACATTACTGAGCAACGACCAACGACCCAACCGGCAACCGCCACCGCCGCGCCGCCACCTTTACCCGCTACGTGAACACGCGGTCCTGCGTTGAACGTTGAACATTACTGAGCAACGACCAACGTCCCAACCGGCAACCGCCACCGCCGCGCCGCCACCTCTACCCGCTACGTGAACACGCGGTCCTGCGTTGAACGTTGAACATTACTGAGCAACGATCAACGTCCCAACCGGCAACCGCCACCGCCGCGCCGCCACCTCTACCCGCTACGTGAACACGCGGTCCTGCGTTGAACGTTGAACATTGAACATTACTGAGCAACGACCAATGACCCAACCGGCAACCGCCACAGACGCGCCGCCACCTCTACCCGCTACATGAACACGCGGTCCTGCGTTGAACGTTGAACATTGAACATTACTGAGCAACGACCAATGACCCAACCGGCAACCGCCACCGCCGCGCCGCCACCTCTACCCGCTACGTGAACACGCGGTCCTGCGTTGAACGTTGAACATTACTGAGCAACGATCAACGTCCCAACCGGCAACCGCCACCGCCGCGCCGCCACCTCTACCCGCTACATGAAGACGCGGTCCTGCGTTGAACGTTGAACATTGAACATTACTGAGCAACGACCAAGGACCCAACCGGCAACCAACACTGCCGGGCCGCAAGGTTTACCCGCTACATGAACACTAGGTCTTGCGTTGAACGTTGAACATTGAACATTACTGAGCAACGACCAACGACCCAACCGGCAACCGCCACCGCCGCGCCGCCACCTCTACCCGCTACATGAACACGCGGTCCTGCGTTGAACGTTGACCATTGTACATTACTGAGCAACGACCAACGACCCAACCGGCAACCGCCACCGCCGCGCCGCCACCTTTACCCGCTACGTGAACACGCGGTCCTGCGTTAAACGTTGAACATTACTGAGCAACGACCAACGTCCCAACCGGCAACCGCCACCGCCGCGCCGCCACCTCTACCCGCTACGTGAACACGCGGTCCTGCGTTGAACGTTGAACATTACTGAGCAACGATCAACGTCCCAACCGGCAACCGCCACCGCCGCGCCGCCACCTCTACCCGCTACGTGAACACGCGGTCCTGCGTTGAACGTTGAACATTGAACATTACTGAGCAACGACCAATGACCCAACCAGCAACCACCACTGCCGCGCCGCCACCTCTACCCGCTACATGAACACGCGATCCTGCGTTGAACGTTGAACATTGAACATTACTGAGCAACGACCAACGACCCAACCGGCAACCGCCACCGCCGCGCCGCCACCTTTACCCGCTACATGAACATTCGGTC
The DNA here is from genome assembly GCA_030545055.2 of Neoaliturus tenellus. Lineage (NCBI taxonomy): Eukaryota > Metazoa > Arthropoda > Insecta > Hemiptera > Cicadellidae > Neoaliturus > Neoaliturus tenellus. The sequence continues at coordinate 87,275,663 of CM061536.1, forward strand.
CTGCGTTGAACGTTGAACATTGAACATTACTGAGCAACGACCAACGACCCACCCGGCAAACGCCACCGCCGCGCCGCCACCTCTACCCGCTACATGAACACGCGGTCCTGCGTTGAACGTTGAACATTGAACATTACTGAGCAACGACCAAGGACCCAACCGGCAACCAACACTGCCGGGCCGCAACCTTTACCCGCTACATGAACACTAGGTCTTGCGTTGAACGTTGAACATTGAACATTACTGAGCAACGACCAACGACCCAACCGGCAACCGCCACCGCCGCGCCGCCACCTCTACCCGCTACATGAACACGCGGTCCTGCGTTGAAAGTTGACCATTGAACATTACTGAGCAACGACCAACGACCCAACCGGCAACCGCCACCGCCGCGCCGCCACCTTTACCCGCTACGTGAACACGCGGTCCTGCGTTGAACGTTGAACATTACTGAGCAACGACCAACGTCCCAACCGGCAACCGCCACCGCCGCGCCGCCACCTCTACCCGCTACGTGAACACGCGGTCCTGCGTTGAACGTTGAACATTACTGAGCAACGATCAACGTCCCAACCGGCAACCGCCACCGCCGCGCCGCCACCTCTACCCGCTACGTGGACACGCGGTTCTGCGTTGAACGTTGAACATTGAACATTACTGAGCAACGACCAATGACAAAACCAGCAACCACCACTGCCGCGCCGCCACCTCTACCCGCTACATGAACACGCGGTCCTGCGTTGAACGTTGAACATTACACGATAAGTCACCAGAAACAGGTTCAACCGCCACCGCCGCGCCGCCACCTCTACCCGATACATGAACACGCGGCCCTGCGTTGAACGTTGAACATTGAACATTACTGAGCAACGACCAACGACCCAACCGGCAACCGCCACCGCCGCGCCGCCACCTCTACCCGCTACATGAACACGCGGTCCTGCGTTGAACGTTGAACATTGAACATTACTGAGCAACGACCAACGACCCAACCGGCAACCGCCACCGCCGCGCCGCCACCTCTACCCGCTACATGAACACGCGGTCCTGCGTTGAACGTTGAACATTGAACATTACTGAGCAACGACCAACGACCCAACCGGCAACCATCACCGCCGTGCTACCACATCTTCCCGTTACATGAACACGCGGTCCTGCGTTGAACGTTGAACATTGAACATTACTGAGCAACGACCAACGACCCAACCGGCAACCGCCACCGCCGCGCCGCCACCTCTACACGCTACATGAACACGCGGCCCTGCGTTGAACGTTGAACATTGAACATTACTGAGCAACGACCAACGACCCAACCGGCAACCGCCACTGCCGATCCGCCACCTCTACCCGATACATGAACACGCGGTCCTGCCTTGAACGTTGAATATTACACGATGAGTCACCATAAACAGGTTCAACATATGCTTGACATATAAACATCAAATGTTTAGCAGTAAGTAAGTCCAGTATATTGGAAAGATTCAACTAACAATATTTGGGGATCACCAAGTTCAACCTTTGGATAGTGTAAGCAACATGTCAGTCCATGTTTGTGTTACATGTTTGTCACTATAAATAGACTACCATCAGTTGCGACATTGACACATTGTACAGCAAAGAAAGTTGTCATACCACGAGAAAAGTCTTTGGTTGTCCACTACGATGAATTCTCCTTCCCTCATGATTCGTTCAAGTTATGGATAGCAGGGATTGATGCATGGGCGTGGAATGAGAGGGCGTAGAAACAAATAAGTTGAGGAAAAGAGTTGACAATCTGTTAGGTAGACCCGTTAGGGGCATGGAGCGGACTATGAGCCTGAAAATCATGTGTGACAGGAGCTTTAGAGTTAGCCCCATTCGAGAGGTCGATTGGTCTTCTGCTGTCAATTCTTCCCACTTTCCTCACCTTACATATACCGATCTTATATTCAGACGTGATTATCCAATGACATTAAAGTAGAAATAGAGAAGCTACAAATAAGGGACAGTTTGTTCCCTTTAGATCGGAGCCATTTTACCCACGATTCCCGGCGTTTCCTTGGTAACCAGTCTTTTGTTTACACTTTTCCATCTGCAATTTGCCATTTTACTACATCTATCCGACGTTTCTATTGTAATCAATCTGAATAGCCTCTTCACAGACCATAAAATCAAAGTGGTTTTAAAAACAAACAACAAAACTAAATAGCCTAATCAGATGTTTTAAAAGAATGGGCTTATCTGTGATTTTTGAAGCTTGTTGCGACTAATCAGAATAGTAAAAACTGGTAAAGAATAAAATTAAGATAAAGTGTGGGGTGGTTACTAAGGAAACGGCGGAAATCGTGGGTAACATGGCACAAATCAACACCGAACAAAAAATAAACATGTGTTTTTCACTTTATCGTTTTTATACTTGTTCCTTTTCAAAAATTTTGGGGTGGATGATAGATTTAACTTGTAAACAAAACGGTGTATTGTACAGGGTGATTCACGACGAAGTGCAGAAATTCCGGGAGCTGATTCTACACAATAAAATAAACAAAAAAGGCCATTTAATCATATGTCCTAAAATCCTTCGTTTAGCCGCTAGCCGCCATTTTGTTTTTTACACGTAATATCCAATACTATAATACGAGCAATGTCTGAAGGGATGTGTGTTCTCCGTTCTCGAAATCTATCAGTTAGATTTTGCTTAAACTTTGCATTTAAGAGTGTTTTGGCCCAAAAATAAGCTTAGAAACACCCTAAATCTCAGGAAAAATCTAATTTGGTCTAAATTTAAGTCTTAAAATCGTAATTTTTAACATTTTTCTTGCTATTTTGGTAACAAGTAAAAGTAAACAAAAACAAATTAACATTAATTTTGCAGTTTTTTAACAGCTGTTATATGTAAAGAGTAGAGTGTAGATTTAATGACTTGATTACCATGACACTATAATAACTAAAGTGAATTGAAACCAACGAGCATGGCTCGGTTAACCTGGTACTAATTTTTATCACCATAACGAATTAATGGATTTATTTCATATTTGGCATGGACCTTTTTCATGATAATAATAATTTTCAGAAAAAAAAATTATTTGCCGATGTGTATTTTCCAAATGGCGGCCATTAAAAAATTATAATCTCGAATTTCTCAAAAACGGCAAATTTCATCAAACTTTTATTAGTGACAAGAAAGTTGACAAATGAAATTATCTACACAATGATACCAAGTTTGTAAAGATCTGGCAACAAATAACTGAGTTATTGGGATTTTTCTATTAAAATAACCTAAATTTGCATTAATTCTAAATCAAAATCTATGTTTTTTGCAGAAAAATCTCAATAACTCCGTTATTAGATATAAAATCTTTACAAACCTGGTACCATTGTTTAGATAATTTAATTTGTAAGCTTTATTGTCTCTAGTACAATTTTGATAAAATTTGTCGTTTTTAAGAAATTTGAATTAAAAATTTGAAAATGGCCGCCATTTTAAAAATACACATTGGAAAAAAAATTTTTTCTGAAAATTAACATTGTTGTGATAAAGGTCAATACCAAATATGAAGTAAATCCTCCAATCAGTTACGGAAATAAAAATTATTATGTATAAAAAAACAAAATGGCGGATAGCGGCTAAACGAACGATATATCATGTTTATAGGCCTTTTTTGTTTATTTTCATGTGTAGAATCAGCTCTCGAAATTTCTGCACTTCGTCGTAAATCGCCCTGTATATGACACATGTAAAAATAAGCTTTCCTTGTCTTCCTCGAATTAGTGGATAATATGCGCATTAAGTGAAGTCAGCCTATAACAGAGAAACCGCAGTTTTCTCGCTCAATTTTCAGTAAGAGCACCTCATTAAATTTTAAAACTAAATCATAAAAAAAACTTGAGTCCAACCGGTTAAGTGACAAAAAATCTTTATCATATGAAGATGTGAAAGGCTGGTGTAGTGGGTGCTTCTATGGTGATAATATAGTTTATCTTCATAAATTAACAATCAGAATATTGCGTTTACGAATAAACTTATAAAATCTATCAAAGACAAACCGAAAGTTTTCATACGTATCAGGTATTTAAATGGTGGAAGAACCAAGATGAACAATTTTCAATTAAATTTATGGAAATAGTTTTCGAGGTGAACGAGCAATTTATAAAATAAAAACGCAATTTTTGTGTTATATAACACTGTATCAATCATATTTATCATAATTTGGTAACAAACAAACATAGACATATATTAGCAACAAAAGCATTTCAATTATAAAAAGAATAATTATATCTTGCAATGACAATAAAAAACTTTAAAATTCACATGACATGATGGAATGTTAAACTACTTTTTTAGTATAGCGTGACAAAGGACATTACGAATACCATAAAATAACCAAGTACAAATCTGCATGGTTTACAAGCAGACATGCATGCGATATGAGGACGATGTCGCATTGCTGCAGACCCTAATATACAGATGCTATCTCGACCGTTGCTGCAAACTGGCTACTTTACCCTGAATGTGCTACATTATACAACGGAGTTATACAGTATATAACCTACACCACGGGTAGCAAGCGATAATGCATGCTATAAGAGGACGATGTCGCATTGCTGCAGACCCTAATATACAGATGCTATCTCGACCGTTGCTGCAAACTGGCTACTTTACCCTGAATGTGCTACATTATACAACGGAGTTATACAGTATATAACCTACACCACGGGTAGCAAGCGATAATGCATGCTATAAGAGGACGACATCGCATTGCTGCAGACCCTAATATACAGATGCTATCTCGACCGTTGCTGCAAACTGACTACTTTACCCTGAATGTGCTACATTATACAACGGAGTTATACAGTATATAACCTACACCACGGGTAGCAAGCGATAATGCATGCTATAAGAGGACGATGTCGCATTGCTGCAGACCCTAATATACAGATGCTATCTCGACCGTTGCTGCAAACTGGCTACTTTACCCTGAATGTGCTACATTATACAACGGAGTTATACAGTATATAACCTACACCACGGGTAGCAAGCGATAATGCATGCTATAAGAGGACGATGTCGCATTGCTGCAGACCCTAATATACAGATGCTATCTCGACCGTTGCTGCAAACTGACTACTTTACCCTAAACGAGCTACATTATTCAACGGAGTTATACAGTATATAACCTACACCACGGGTAGCAAGCGATAATGCATGCTATAAGAGGACGACATCGCATTGCTGCAGACCCTAATATACAGATGCTATCTCGACCGTTGCTGCAAACTGACTACTTTACCCTGAATGTGCTACATTATACAACGGAGTTATACAGTATATAACCTACACCACGGGTAGCAAGCGATAATGCATGCTATAAGAGGACGACATCGCATTGCTGCTGACCATTTATATACAGATGCTATCTCGACCGTTGCTGCAAACTGACTACTTTACCCTGAATGTGCTACATTATACAACGGAGTTATACAGTATATAACCTATACCACGGGTAGCAAGCGATAATGCATGCTATAAGAGGACGATGTCGCATTGCTGCAGACCCTAATATACAGATGCTATCTCGACCGTTGCTGCAAACTGACTACTTTACCCTGAATGTGCTACATTATACAACGGAGTTATACAGTATATAACCTACACCACGGGTAGCAAGCGATAATGCATGCTATAAGAGGACGACATCGCATTGCTGCTGACCATTTATATACAGATGCTATCTCGACCGTTGCTGCAAACTGACTACTTTACCCTGAATGTGCTACATTATACAACGGAGTTATACAGTATATAACCTCCACCACGGGTAGCAAGCGATAATCCTATACTATAATACGAGGAATGTCTGAAGGGATGTGTGTTCCACGATCTCGAAATCTAGCTGTCAGATTTTGCTTAAACTTTGCAATTAAAAGTGTATTGGCCCAAAAATAAGTTTAGAAAAGGCCTCCATCCCAGGAAAAATCGAATTTTGTCAGAATTTAAGTTTAAAAATCGTAATTTTTAACATTGGTCTTATGGGTTGCTATTTTGGTAACGAAATAACAACGAAAGGTATACAAAAATAAAGGAACATTAATATTAAGCAGACTTTTTGAAACAGCTGTTAACTGTGAAGAGGTATAGTTGGTTGTTGGGGGAAATTTAATAGCTCTAATGACACTATATCAAAACTGAATTAAAACCAACGAGCAAGGCTCGGTTAACCTGGTACTGCATGCTATAAGAGAACGACATCGCATTGCTGCAGACCCTAATATACAGATGCTATCTCGACCGTTGCTGCAAACTGGCTACTTTACCCTGAATGTGCTACATTATACAACGGAGTTATACAGTATATAACCTACACCACGGGTAGCAAGCGATAATGCATGCTATAAGAGGACGACATCGCATTGCTGCTGACCATTTATATACAGATGCTATCTCGACCGTTGCTGCAAACTGACTACTTTACCCTGAATGTGCTACATTATACAACGGAGTTATACAGTATATAACCTACACCACGGGTAGCAAGCGATAATGCATGCTATAAGAGGACGACATCGCATTGCTGCAGACCCTAATATACAGATGCTATCTCGACCGTTGCTGCAAACTGACTACTTTACCCTGAATGTGCTACATTATACAACGGAGTTATACAGTATATAACCTCCACCACGGGTAGCAAGCGATAATGCATGCTATAAGAGGCCGACATCGCATTGCTGCTGACCATTTATATACAGATGCTATCTCGACCGTTGCTGCAAACTGACTACTTTACCCTAAACGAGCTACATTATTCAACGGAGTTACACAGTGTATAACCTATACCACTGGTAACAATCTGTAATGCTGTTATATGACGAATGGGTCGCATTGCTGCAGACCCTATACAGATGCTATCTCGACCGTTGCTGCAAACTTGCTACTTTACTCTCATTTAACTGTGCTTCATTAAGTAAAGTACCTCTTAAATTATTATAAGTATTCCAGCTTAACACGAAATGTGTCGTTTTACTTCGGACTTTTGACTTTTGACTTTTTACATGAATTAACTTGGTGATTCGTTTGTATGTTTGAAACTTTTAACAAAACTCCTTGGACGTTACAGTACCCAATATTTCCAATAACTTCTGGAGCAATATGTTTAACGTTTAAGTAAGTATATCATTAAAAACACTTCAAAGCCACAGAAGAGCGCTCACCAAAGTATAATTTACGACTTCGCTCCTTTATCATTTTCCAAATCTGTATACCAATTTTCATTACCTCCAGATAACTCAATATACTACCACCGTCTGTGAGATAAAGAACCAAAATAGCTGACACGCACCAGCCGTCTATTTGGTTGATTATTTTTACTGCCCAGGTCCTCGCTATCACGGTATAAGCCAGTAATGGACTGCCAATAAATATTATTACCAACCGACAACCAGCAAATACACAACAATCGAGTTAAATTAGATGCTGCTATCGTTTGGCCACGATGTAAGCTACTGGATTAATGCGAAATCAGTTAAACTAGTTTCGTATACAATTTATTTGGGTGTTCAGCACCGTATTGGGGTGATATTTAGCTTAGTTGTGCGTGAATCCAAGTAACAAGTCTAATCCTTAGGATGAACATTTTTTCAGAACATTTAACTTAATTAAGGCTCCGGTCTACCCCAGCCCGAATGCCGCCTCGCGGCCGCGTCCGTAGCGCTAGGCGAGTTTTATGGATGCAGAGGTTTACGGGAATCGTGTTTTAAAATTAACCAATTAAGATAGAGATTGACTCTTAACTTTTTCTAAAATTAGAAAAAAGGATCTAGGCTATCTTTTTGGAATTGTTAGATAACATTTCTAATTTCAGTTATAACTGTCTAAAGTCATCTGTTTTTCTCTAGTGGCAAGTTTTATAGACGCAGAGGTTTAAGGGGATCATGATTTAAAACTGATCAATTAAGATAGAGATTGGCTGTTAACTTTTTCTAAAAGTAAAAAAAAATGATCTCGTTGGCTATTTTTTAGAATTTTTTAAATAAAATTTCTAATTTTAGCTGTAACTGACTAAAATCATCTGTTTTTTTCGATGCAAATGTAAGGGTTTTTTAGAATCCTATTACCTTCTGCTAAATGCAGCCAAGAGATATAACTAAGATGTCATATTAAAGAAGAATAACGGTGCTAAATTTCCTTAGCTACACTTTGGTAATCTCACGTTGGTAGTTTCATAAAAACTAATGGAAAACTTCAGTTAAAAATCTAGAAAAACAGATGATTTTAGACAGTTATAGCTAAAATTAGAAATTTTATTTTAAAATTTTAAGAAGATAGCCGACTAGATTCTTTTTCTACTTTTAGAAAAAGTTAACAGCCAATCTCTATCTTAAGTGGTTAGTTTTAAAACACGATCCCCGTAAACCTCTGCATTTATAAAATTCAAAACCCGATGATTTTAGACAGTTATTACTGAAATTAGAAATTTTATTAAAAAATTCTAAAATGATAGCCGACGAGATCCATTTTTCGACTTGTAGAAAAATTTAAGAGTCGATCTCTATCTTAAATTGATTAATTTTAAAACGCGATCCCCGTAAACCTCTGCAGCCATCAAACTCGCCTAGCGCTACCGGCGGCCGCGAGGCGGCATTCGGCATTGTTGTTCGGGCTCAGAGGTAGACCGGAGCCTATTTTACAGATTGAAAAAATGGTGTCTTACAGATTTAAAAGCAGGTGATCGGTTGATAGGAATATTTTATGCCTACCAATCTTTACATTCCTGTGATCGCCGACTTGTAGCCTAATAATATTGACCGCACTAGTTTAAAATCCAGTTACTGCTTGTGGCTAATGTAATAGCATATGTTAATCGGGTCGATTTAGCAGGCTAATGGAAACCACACGAATTGGTTTTTATGTAGATCTACAACAAGACATTTAGTTAGCAATATGTTAATAAATTAAACTGCTATGATTTGATTTTCCATAACAAATGTTTTGAAAATATTCGTAAACTATATTGTTTATCCTATAATATGTAAAGTGGGTTGTTTCTACTGTGACTTCATTATTAAGAAAATGCCCGAACAACTGAGCTGAATTTTTAAAAGATTAAGGATAAAGATTTATATTCGATTCGAAAGTCTTTTGTGTTTGCCCCAGAGGATTCATAATTACCTATGTTAGATGCTAGGCCTATAATAAATCAGAATGTAGCACTCATGACGAGAATACAGTATTAGTACTACTAACAGTTCTGTACTAATACGAGGATGAGCGTAGCGAAAAACTCATCCCGAAGGTATAGTGAACGTAAATAAATAATCAATTCTGCAGGCGAGAAAACAAGAGAAATAGTTGTCTCTATTATTGATATGGTAAATGTCCGCTCAATTTCCCCCTGACAAAGTAGAAAACGTATTTAACTCAAGTTGTATAAATGCTATATCGAGTACGCAATTACATTCACCTAAACCCGGTACCCGTCAGAGTTGTCATTAGAGCCCAATAGTTGGAGTGATAACTAACTGCTTCAAAGCAGGCATCTCAATATCCGTGGGATCTTTTGTAAAACCCATTTGTAAATTTACTTTATCGTTTCTCTATTCTTGGAAACCACTCAATCGCGTTTTTCAAGCCAATTTCCACAAATAATATGCTCATTTGGAAAAATGCTAAGCAAAGACGCCAAATGTTGTTCAGCATGCGTTGACCTTAGAAAGCTCAGCCAAGCGTGTTTCAACAAAGAATTTTCATTGTTCTCATACAGTTTATGGAAATAAAACTACACCTTTACCTTACCTTTAACTGAAATGGCGACCCAACTCAATAGGTAATTTAAAGCCAAGTATGAATGAGAGATGAGTGTAGGATGATTGTGGCGCGATATTGTAATCTTGTTATTGACTAAGGTCGACATTCTCCTTAGACAGGACTGTGAATTCATAGCCCAACAGCCAATGGTATCTAGGGACCTACAGTTTAATGTGGGATCCGAACCACAATTTTGACCTCTGATATACGCATTGGTCTAATTATGAGGATGGTCTTTATGGATGAACTAGTATTAACTAGTGCGGACGTTAATCCCCCCCAGGGAACATCGCATACACAAGCCATCGCCAATTATATTTGTATGTATTATAATTGTATGATACCAATTATAAAAAATTGCAAATAAACTACTTTATTACTATTTATTTTATTATTATAAAAAAGCTTTATTATAGTTTATTTGACCTGGAAAAAGTTTTTTTTGTGACTACTCATGAATATTAATCAATAAACATTTAAATTTACACTGAGCACAGTTATTTAATACAACAATACGGTAGTATCTTACATAAACTATTTTTTCATTACGAAAATATCCAAATAATGAACAATCAACTACAAAATGTTTACAGATCTGATCATAAATACATTAACAAAACTGTTTGAATAAAACACAATTTGTTGTAAAATTGCTACGGCCTTTTCATAAGCATGTAATTCTAATCTAAATCACTCAAAACTTGGCTAATTTAACTACTTGGCCTAATTGTGTTTTATTAACTGTATTAGCTCGAATGTGCTAGCATAAATTTAATTTAAATGTAATTAGTTTAACAACATCTTTTAAATTCACTGCAGTGAGAATGATTTATTTTTAATGTGTTAAATTTTGGCATTGTACTCGGTCTTAGACACAGCTATAATTAATCTGTATATAGTTAATAGTTAATAGTTGTTAATAGCTGTTAATAGTTGTGTTAATAAAATCTTAATAGCTATTAATAGCTATTTGAGTAATAAGAGCGTAAAGTAAGTCACTGCCACTCGAGAATTGTAGATGGCCGCATGGCCCCACGAAGCGTCAGCTGAGTGCGGCCGGGGCCAACGTTAACTACGGGCCGGCAGGCTACCCCGCGCCGCCGCTGTGACGTCACCATCGGAGGCCGGCTGTTGCGTCCTGAACCCTGCTAGCAGCCTGATCTCCGTACATTGTACTCGCCAGTCGCCACCCTTCCGTTCAGTGACAGCTGTGTTTGAATAAATTTTTAATGCGTTTACACGTTTTAACAGTATTTTTACTTAAGGTAATTGGTGTTGTGGAGGTAATAAGAATAATTATTAAATCCTGTGTCATAAATGCAACGGACGTTTTGGGTACGGAACTGTAAATCTAATCACGATGGAACAGGAACAGTGTATAAATATGTTTTAGGCTTCCATCAGACGTACATGTAGCTTTAAGAGATAAATGTAATCACGGGGAAATTTTTGAACTAACAAAGAATTTAGTTATTTTAGAAGACCACTTTGTTGAGACAGACGTACCGGTAAGCAAAGAAAACAACAAAATCTTCAAAAATACAAAAAAAAAATACAAAAAAACACTAACATCTAAAACAAACTAAATCTTCCTCAAAATATTTTTTTTTTACTGTCTAACTATAATAATTTTAGCGTGGTATTAGTTTTATGAAAGAACGACAATATCGTGTGAATGTTTTAACTAACATTGTATTAAACCGGGTGTCCATAATGTCTTGCCCTGATAAAAAAACCGAATAGTAAGCCTATGAAAAAATTGTGGTAAGATAAAGTTTTATTTTCAGTTTTTACAAGTGACTTCTTAAGTTTTACAGCTATACTCAAACCCTTCTAAACTCAAATAAACTTCTATGTTTTTGCCTTGGGTAACCTGTAAATCTTTTAAGCGACTTTTTATTTAAAATTTTCAATTAAAATTCCTGATTAATGGACGTTTATTTAACTATCGTTTTGCCTTTTAGACTCTCACAATGAAAACTGAGGAAGAATAAACCTAATCTTTGACAAATCAGAGAACATTAAGAAATGCAGAGAGGTGAAGCGTGGTGACGAGGTGGCAATTTAATATGGTAATCACGATTGTGTTTTGTAGTGCACATCATAAGTAAATTGCATTGCTGTTATTCCGCAGAGTTTAGGTGTTAACGAATTAACGGAAAACTAGATTGCATTCCTTTGAAAAAAATTAAAGATGCGTGTGCCATTGAAATCAGGGAAAGACCTTATGACACCAGACATACATACGGCACTTATAATTGACAGGTGGTTTGGGGCCGCTATTAAGGCCGCCATCAAGAGTTTATAAACAAATGAAAAATTTTAAGAGAAGCAAACAATTCATTAAACTATTTAATAAACTCACAATGAAATAAATTTAACGCTATATAATTCTTTAACTATCAGACCTTATTTCAGCAAGATAAAAAAACTAAGCATCTGTTTGCAAAAACTAATACATTGGCTATAAAAAAACTCGTAAGATAATTTTCCTCGACCTCATGGTAAAAAAGGTTACCCAAACAATTAAACCTCATAATATAACTTTCCAAGATATTCAATAAAAAATAAATAAATACCGGTAAAGAATGTCGCTCAATGTTGTGTTCGTCTGAATTCCTTGTAAAATTCCTAACTTAGTAATAGTGAAGAAATGTGTAACTATTTTCGGTAGTATCCTCTTGATCATATTTGAAGAACATTAGAGATAACAATAAAAAAACAATCAGATATGAATAACAATAAAAAGGCAATCGTAAAGTAAATAAGTTTTCATCACAGTAGGCCCAATACACTAAGTGAAATGTAAGTTTAATTCTTCAAATACTTTTGTTGCGCACAATTTAATATTATTTAATTTGCACCTTTCGATTCCCTTTTTAATTCTCTTTAAAATGATATATAATTTTGTTAAATATCGAATACAATTTGCGCCAGTTAGAGCAGATTATAGTGATCGACGTCGGGCGCGCGCAATGCTTTGCAATGTAACGCCGCTCGGCCGGTCAGCCTCCGCCTGTGACGTCACAGTCACAGCCTGCAGGCCCGTAGTTTACGTCGGCCCCGGTGCGGCCAAACAATTCGAGAGCGGCAATGACTATTTGCGCTCGTAATACACACAAGATTTTTCCTACCAACATAATTGCTACAGATTACATGTTTTATTGTACAGTGGAACCTTGATATATCGAACCTCAATATATCAAAATCCTTGATATAACGAAGTTTTCTCATTCCCCTTGAACTTGCCTATCAAACTAATGTTATTTCTACCTCTATATATCGACGGATTAGGGAGGATAACCTCAATATAACGAACTTTTGGAGCACGAATGCACGACCCAACCACCTCTACATATCGAAGTTTTGACTACAAAACCTCAACATATCGAAGTTAAAAAAAGAACAACAAGTTGAATCATTGAGCTCATACATTTTCTTTCATGTTGCAACCCGTCGCTCTACAGACGTTGCCTTTTGCCGTGCCTTGTGTTCGCAGCGCTGTTCTTGTTTCCCGTGTTTTCAGTTAACTTATTGTGTTAGTGTTGTTCCATTCATTACCTTAAGTGTCGGTTAAGCGGCCGCTAGCATTTTGTTTAAATGCATTTTACATCATTCTTGTGAGTACTATTCTGACAACCCCATGTTTGATGTATGTATAAGAGTATAAACATCTTCTAGTCCCGATTGATGGTTATTAGCCTAAGTAAATTTTATGTTTGCAGCACTGTTTAGTTTTTTGAGTCACCATTTATAGTGTTTGTTCTGATCAGCTCGTGATAAAAAGTTCATAGAAGGGTACTTATAAACATTAAACAACTTATAATGTTACAGTGGACTGTTATACAGTATATTCTTTTGTGCAATACCAAAATGTTGGTTATGTCATATTACACCCGTATTTATTCCTCAATTTTTAGGCCTTTTGGAAATGAGTAATGGTAGTATAAGGTTGTCGTGAACCTCAGTATATCGAAGTTTGTAAATAATAACCTTGATATAATGAACCTCGGTATATGGAATACCTTGATATTACGAATTTTTTATATTCCCCTTCAGGTTCGTTATATTGAGGTTCCACTGTATACAAAATGTCATTTAGATTATTTTTGATTTGTTCCTGTTGGAACACACTAACTATCAAACAAAACCTCAAACTAGAAAAGAAGCAATTACTAAACGACAACAATGACTAACAGCTTTAGCATGGTTTGTAATAACAGCTGACTTAAAATTGCTGTTTGATCAAGCGTGCGGTAAAGAATCATTGCCGCTCTAGAGCGGTAAAGAAACGGAAACCGGAAATGAACTGTTTTGCGTAGGGTCTACAGGTGTGGCAATGTGATTATTCCATGCAGTGGTAGGAAAAATAATATACTCATAATTTCTTTTTTCTTTATTGTATTTACGCCAGGGGTATTTTTTAACGTTTTGATGGGGAACGGTCCAAAAACCAGTCTTGTTACTATCTAACATCGACCAGTTGTTAGAAAGCGTCATTAATTAATAGTCCAATGACAAATGGCAACTGGGTCCAGAATCAAACCTTTAACTACTAACTTTTCTCAGGATCGAACCGGTAACCTTTGGATTCAAAGGCGAGCAATATAACCACTCAGCTACCGAGCCAATTTAGTTTATTTTACAGGAATTTTAAACAATATTTTAAAATTCCAATCTTAAAGGACATATTAGGTGTTTTAAGCCCAGAATAGATAGCAGGACCTACCGATAGGCATCCTTACTTACCCTAAATACATTATGACCAATCCCAAAACTGGTTTTACATTCGGTAGAGAGATACGTATAGTTTTTTGTAAATTGAGAAAATTAAATATTACTTTACTCCAATTACCCTTTCATACCAGGAGAATATTCGTAAACTCTGAAGGTGTAGTGTACATCCCCGGCGGTACAAAGTGTTGTTAGTGTAAGGGGCGGCCACTAGAATGCGCATTAACAATTCAGCAGCCGTGCCCGACGAAGCTCTTTCCCAGAAAACACCAGTTGCAGCGATAAACAACCCTGTCCAACATCGCTGGCGATCTTGCTGGAACAGCGGTTTGCAACTATATACGTCGGTTATGTAAATTTGTATCGTCGTATCAAACTTGCTTACCTAAAATATTTTGTTAACGAGGTGGCCCGTGCGCAAATTGCGCATTTTATGATTCTGTATGAGTGAAACCTATAGTAGACTACGTGAATGTTGATTATGAAGTGACAGAGATCTATTTTTGTACTATATGGCTTTTAAAATTCATCTGAAGGTAATCAGCTGTTAAATTACAATTCACATTAAAGAACCTGCAATAAAAGTTGGTCAACATTTTTAAAGCGCCCTCTAGAAATAAATCAAAGAGCTAGGGGGCGAAGCCCAAAACAATATGACCTTTTTAATTACGATTCGGCACTGCGCTATATCCTAAGCGTTAAAATGACACCTCAATCTTAAAAATCGGTTCAGTAGGTCGAGAGAAAAGGGACGTAACAGACGAAACCCTTACAGAAATAAGAAGATAGATATAGGTGTAGCATGCAATGTTTTTTAGTAAAGGGAATAAATTTTAAATTTAGTATTTCAGTTTAGTTACACTAACATTTTATGGAATGTGCAGGGAACATTTCAAACTCTTTTTAAACTAAACATCGTCGTTTCATTCCTACAATTTTAATATATTTACAAAATTCTATATTATTTATAGGAGTTAATAGTTATAATAATTCTTTTTAAGGTTAATATAAAAATAATTTAAAATGCACTGCGCATTGCATGGAAAAGAAAATTTTTTTATTTTGCATTCCATAAAAGGTGGGTTACGATAAAGGTACAGTATATTATATGCACATAAAAGATAATACTTAAATATAAGAGCAGGAACTTTTATAAATTGGAGAATGTATAGATCACTTTATAATGTTTAAGTGATGTGTATTTAAGTGTTAAGTAGTCTAATATTTGATCCATTTTACTTTTAATGTATTTATATGTTAGTGTATTCCATGCCTTTTTAACATTGTTGGCAACATTAAAATCTGATGTAATAGCAAAAAAAATATTTGATTTGCAACGTATTTCACCTGGAGATTTCATACACATAAATTTCAGTACTGTATTTTACATTCAAACCATAATATCAAGGACGTAAACTATAGTTTAAACTTTAATTGATATGAGTTAATTGAAAAACGTTGTTTACAATCATAAATACAAACTCTGG